>CAOLHI010001922.1:0-314279 GCA_948474755.1 Ctenosaura bakeri
TACATGAGGAGTGCCCATAGTTTTGTGCCTGCATATCTAATAAGTCATCTCACATGTCTGTCGGTTTATAAAAATATAAAACAACACAGGGGCCAGGACAGGAGCTTGCTGCAGTCTTCTAAGGCTACTTTCCAGGTTTGTGGAGGATACTTGCTGGATATGGTTGTTCAATCAGTTGTGGATCCACTGAACAATAGTGTCGTCCAGTGCACATTTCACTATCTTATCAATAAAGATTGCCTCATGTGTGTTTAGGTTCAGCACCTGGAATTTAATTCATCTGGCCCTGGAGGCTTGTACTTGTTTCAAA
This sequence comes from Ctenosaura bakeri, assembly GCA_948474755.1. Classification (NCBI taxonomy): domain Eukaryota; kingdom Metazoa; phylum Chordata; class Lepidosauria; order Squamata; family Iguanidae; genus Ctenosaura; species Ctenosaura bakeri. The sequence goes on from CAOLHI010001922.1 coordinate 311, forward strand.
TAGTTATATTTAACCATATTTATGTATTTATCTGTTTAACCTTATTTAATATATTTAAGCATATGTTGCCTGTCCTGGGCTACAAGGCCCTCCTATGTTTTTCCAGATTGAACCTAATTCTCCTTGTAAGAGGAAACAAAGGCAAAAATTGGTTGTTGAATAGTTTCACCTTTCATCATGTCACATATTAACACTTCACCATTTTCCATGTACTTCTCCATTCTTCTTAGCCAAAGCTATTTATTGTTGTATTTAGCAGTTCTTCTATGCTTGATCTGATTCTCAAACTTAGCCTACATTATTTGGACTAGAGCATTGTGGTATATATTTTGTCTAGTGTTTGTGATCCTCTTAAGTTTGAGCTTACCAGAGATTGCTCTATGCTTCCTCCACTTTTTTTTTAATTTTTATAAAACATTTGTCGTTACAAACATCAATTATCATCTAGTCATGTTCATATTTTACATTGTGTAAAAAACTTATTTCATAAATAGATAAATACATTCTTCAACTTTACATTTGTTTCTTATTGCCTTATTGTTATAAGTTAGGATGTTCTATTTTGATATTCATATTCTTAATCATACCATACATTACCTATGTTCTATTACCTTAAATCATTTTCTTATTCAAGACAAAATACATTATTATTTTTTCAGCCTTTTTACATTAAAGTTTCTTATTTAGATCCTATTCCATTTTCCCTATCATGTCAACTTCCTACTTTCCCTTGTTTAGATGTTAAACCAGCGTTTTATCTGATACCTCCACCTTATTGCTATTTTTGTTGACCTGCCTGAGTATTAGTATTATTTAGATTTATTTGGTCTGTTTTGCTTACTGTCAGTCTTTACTTCTCTTTCTTATCATTCTTCCTTGTTTCCTTGACATAGTCGAGTCCAGTTAGTTTCAATATATTTTTTCGCTATTTCCATTTCTCTTTCTTTCCTCTCTTTCTTCTCTCCTCTCATTGTTCAAGTTAAAGCATCGTATGTTACCAGTTCTAGCACTTTATTCAACCATTCTTCCATCTCTGGTGCTTTGTCCCTTTTCCAATGTTTTGCAAATGTTATTCTAGCTGCTGTGACCATGTATAATATTATGTCTTTATGTTTCATGTAGGCTTTATCGACTTGATGTGTCATATTCAGTAAAAATATCTGTGGTGACATTAGTATGTTTATTTGTAAGATTTCCATCATGCTTTTATAAATTTTTTCCAGTATTTTCTTGCTTCCGAACATTGCCTCCACATATGATAAAATGTACCGTTTTCTTCTTTACACTTCCAACAGTTTTTCTCATTCGTCTTGTACATTTTGCTCAGTTTGACTGGGTCCAAATACCATCTGTACAGTATTTTAAGATGATTCTCTTTCAAATTTTGTGCCAAAGTAAATTTTTGGGTGTCTCTCCAGCTATTTACCCAGTGCTCCCGCTTTATTTCATGACCTATGTTTCGGGCCCACGTAATCATTGTATCTTTTGTTACTTCTGTCTCTAGTTTCCTATCTAACATAAACTTATAGAAATACGATGTATGATGTTCTTTTTTTCTCAAATATTATTTTTTTCAAATTCATTTAATTGAACATTTTTTTCAAAACCTTCCAGTTTCTGATCCATTTTAAACCTTTCTTTCAATTGCATGTGTAAGAACCATTGACAGTTCTGACCTTCATTTGCCAATTCTTCTCTTCTTTTCATTCATAAGCCATCTTTTCCATCTTCAATTATATCTTTATAAGTAATCCAACTTTCTTTGGGGTCTTTCCATTTCCCATATAAAGCTTCCTGCAGTGAGACCCAATGTGGAATTCTAGAGTATAATTTCTTTTTCCACATCCTCCAAATTTCTGATAATGATCTTCTAATATAATGGTTTGAAAAGTCTTTATCTATTTTCACTTTATTGTACCAAAGGTAAGCATGCCATCCTAATCTAAGGTTCACTCCTTCTAAATTCAATGTTCTTTCATTTTTCAACATTATCCAGTCTCTTATCCAAGTCATTCCATTTGCATAATAGTATATTTTCAGGTCGGGTACTCTGCAACCTCTTCTTTCTTTTCTTTTTCAATCAATATTTTCCATTTTATTCTGGGTGTTTTTCCTCCCCAGATAGATTTTGAAAGGTCTTTCTGCCACTCTCTGAAACTTTTTTGTTGTTGATTATAACTGGTAAGTTCTGAAATAAATAGTTCATCTTCGGTAACACCATCATTTTTATAGCTGACATTCTTCCCAGCAGAGATAAATTCAATTTTGTCCACTTCTGCAAATCTCTTTTAATCTCCCTCCATTTTGTCCCATAATTATTTTCAAACAATTCGTTATTCTGTTTGGTGATTGCTATTCCCAAATATTCCTCCATCTTTTGAAGTAACAGGTTCTTCATTGTGGTCTCTGCCTCACACAGTGAGTTTTGCACCTGTGTAGAGACCCATATATTGTACTCGATGAGCTAACGATCTTTGTTTTATTGATTTGAGAGCAGTGTCATATAGACCAGATGTAAAAGGAGGGAAGACTAATTGTAGCAGCTTTGTGGGCAACAAGCTTTGACCAACAGCTTGTGTAACCATCCTGAGACATATGTAGAAGTAAAGCTGTGCCCAATTTAAAAATATTAACCTTAAGGCAGAATTTTAAAGCTGCCAACCAAACCCTTATCAATAGAGGGCATTTCTCTGTTTCTGTCACTAGAACTTTATTGGGAACACATCTAGGAATTTGGAGGACAGTCCTTTAACATTTATCCTGAGGATTATCCAATTCTTCTGTTATTCACCCAATCCAAATTGCAGAAGCATAAAGCAGTTGTGCAACTGTCTTAGCATTCAAGACTTTAATGGCAAGTGATATATATTAGTAGAAAAATAACACAAAATGGCAGGCTGACAAGCTTGAGCGTTTTGATAGGCAACAGGTGTCGGGAGTCCTCCATGTTTTATTGTTTTAGGATAGCAGTAGACTGAGGAAATAGTGATAGTAGGCTGTTAGCTATTCCCAGGCGCCAACCATTCCTTCCGGCTGGAATTTCAAAGCAACCGTTTGGCATGATGACGTTCGTTCTTTTACAACTATCTTAGGAGAAACTGTCTGTTAAAGTGTAAGGTGGGGGAAAACGTTCCATTCTTGAGCTTTAACGTCTGAAGACAGCATCCCTTACTATGTTGCAATAAATCTTCTATTAAGTTTGTTGATCCGTGTGAGAGTGAATCTGTTCCTGACAGAAAGCTCGAGAATCTTTCAAAAAATGCACCAATTGATGGACCAGTCGATTACTGAAGAAGAGCAAGGATCTGCAGAATCTGATGGAGCTACAGAAACTGAAGTGCCCCTGGATACCAAGACAAAATTGCGCCTGACCGAGGCTATGGAAACCCCCACAAGCGGCCAAACCTGGGTCTGGGGAGAAAAGCCACGTACGTCGTTGAGACAACGCAGAAGGGCTGCTAGATGGGATACATCAGCAAAAGACCTATCCCTTTTGGAGGAGATGAAGCAAATGGAAACCGAACTGGAAAGAAAAGATGAGGAGATACTCGAACTCAAGACTATGCTACGCGAGATGCGCATCCGTCCCTCGCAGACAGGGAGATCACCAGGACGAGAACCACGAGCTGCTGTCTCGGTGGCAGGCACCCCTGGTCCGCCCCAGCAACCAACAGGGCAAACGCCAGCGCCGCTGTTACTCAGAAATGTGGGAGAACTGAAAGCGACCTTCAACGGGAAGGGGGAGAAACTCTCTTTTTTTTTGACTATGGCAAACAATTTCATGATTGATCACGGCCATCAATTTTGGGATGATGCGGCCCGAATTCGATATCTAAGCCAGAGGATGAAAGGACTGGCAGCAGACTGGGTAGCGAACCTATATGACTCCCGTGCCCCCGAAACTGAAAATCTGCAGCTCTTCATGAACCATCTGCGAGAACGCTTTGAAGACCCCCACTTATTGGAAAACACCAAATATCAACTGAAACGAATGAAACAAGGCAGGACCGATGTGGGGACGTATTCCCGTGAATTTAGAAACCTGGCCACCAAAGTCCCGTGGAGTGATGAAATTCTAATTGAGTTATACAAAGATGGACTAAATCCTGATATTCTACATGGGTGCCTAATGCAGGCCAATCCACAGACCCTGCTAGGTTGGGTCAGACTAGCTACTGAAATGGAAGGCATAACCCAGACTGTTCAGCTGAACCGACAAAGACAAGACGTGCCAAAACGACAACCTCGCGGTCCCACCGTCCTCAATGCTGAGGAACGGAACAAACGTCTCCGTTTGGGCGTGTGCTTTAACTGTGGAAAACCGGGTCACCTCGCCAACACCTGCCGCGGAAACCAAGCTCCGACTGGGACTAAGGGAGCACGAGCAGACCCAAAGAATATAGAATCCACACATCAGACAGCGGCCGCCAAACAACCACTTAGACGCACTTCTAAGGACCCTGCAGCGGCGACAGGAGACTCCGATCCCGACGATGAAACCACCTCTTCGTCCTCATCTGACATAGATGGAGATTCTAAACCCGACTGCGATGACTGGCAAGCGGCGGGAACATCTGTAAGTACTCCTAAAATTCCCCATTTCTACGCCACGGTTACGATTAGTGGCAGCGATGGAACTTTGCATGTACATAAGGCATTAATTGACTCTGGCTGCTCCAGAAGTTTGTTACACCCCAAATTGGCCAAAAAATTGAAAACTCTTTATGAGCCCTTGGAACGCCCCATCAAATTAACGCAAATGGATGGGACCTCAATGACTGGGGGAGTAATCAGTAAAATCACTAAGCCCATCTCATTTTAAATGGACAAAAACAATTACAGCATGCGATTTCTAGTTCCCAAGGCGATGCAGTTCAAATTGGTCTTGGGAATCGATTGGCTTCGTGAATATAACCCCCAGATAAACTGGACTGCTGGCACTCTGTCCTCTTCAGATGCAAACTTTTCTATTTCTCATGAGGAATTGCAACAAATTCCTTCACACTACCGAGACTTCCAAAAGGCTTTCCACGAAAGGGAGGCTGACAAATTGCCTCCCCACACGGACTTTGACTGTAAATTGGAATTAGTTGACGGGGCCACCCTGCCTAAACCGAAAATTTATCCCATGAGCCAAAAAGAACTCCTTGCTCTCAAGAAGTTCCTAAATAAAAACTTGGCTCGCGGCTTTATCAAGCCCTCTACAGCCCCCACGGCGAGTCCTGTCTTCTTCCGAAAGAGAAAAGATCCCAGCGCGGATCTACTCTGTTAACTACTCTGCTATTAACCAGGTTATTTCCTCCAATTGTTATCCCATACCTCTGATACGGACTGTTTTGGACCATCTTGTTCAAGGAAAATATTTCACCAAACTTGATCTTAAAGAGGCTTTTCATAGGATTAGAATGGACCCGGGCTCTGAGTGGCTCACCACCTTTGCAACTCCTCTAGGTAACTTTAAATGGACGGTTCTTCCCTTTGGCTTACAATCGGGGCCATCTGTGTTCCAAATGTTTTTGAACACCATTTTCCATGACTTGTTGTATCAGTGGGTTCTGATATATCTGGATGACATTTTAATTTACGCAGATTCCATGGAATCTCATGTGTCCTTGGTACGTGAAGTGTTACGAAGGCTTATAGATAACAACCTCGTGGTTAATCTATCTAAATGCCAATTTGACACCCAAACTTTTGATTACTTGGGATATAGGATTCAAGATTGTTCACTTAAAATGGACCCTTCAAAGATTAACTCCATTTTGCAATGGCCCGTTCCTAAAACTGTGAAGCAACTGCAGCAATTTCTTGGTTTTGCGAACTTCTACCGGAACTTTATTGAGGATTTTGCTGCCATAACGCTTCCACTCACCAACCTTTTACGGAAACCTAAAGGACCCACTGCGGGCAAGTCGCATAGACTTTGTTGGTCGCCTGAGTGTCAATCGGCGTTTGACCATTTGAAATCTAAATTTACGTCTGAACCCTTACTCCTTTTTCCTGACAGTGCGAAGCAATTCATTGTGCAAACGGATGCTTCGGACTTTGCCATGGCAGCCGTTCTTTTACAACATGACACCACAGGAGCACTCAGGCCTTGTGCTTTCATTTCAAAGAAATTTTCCCCTCAACAAGCTAATTGGCCTATTTGGGAGAAAGAAGCCAAGGCTATCCATTTTGCGCTGTCCACTTGGCGTCACTTGCTTGAAGGGGCTCGACTCCCCTTTGAAGTTTGGACTGATCATAGGAATTTGCAAGCCTTACAGTCGGCTAAGAAACTCTCCCCTAAGCAGGCGAGATGGGCTGAATTTTTCCAGAGATTCCGATTTAAAATTGTTTTCAAACCTGGCCGAACTAACCAACTGACGGACCCTCTCTCTCGACTTCCCTGTTTTGCGGAACCCCCTGCTACGTCCTCCCCCTCAAATACCTTGTTTCCTGCCTCCTCCCTGGCTTCTCAAGTGACTACTCGTGCATTAGCAAAGACAAGGCTTTCTGCATCCTCTCTTTGTGACTCCGCTCTCCGCGATGCTATCATTCATGCAGCGCATGCAGACTCCTGGCTACCGGCAAACAAGGATAAAGTAGAATGGGTTGACGATCTCCCCTTTTATGGCACCAAGGTCTACGTTCCCCCTGCTGCCCGCGAGCATGTACTTCATCGTTATCATGATTCCAAACCCGCTGGACATTTTGGGTTTTTGAAGACATTGCATGCGATTCGCCGCCTTTTTTGGTGGCCTGGATTAAACCCCTCCGTGCAAACGTACATTAAGCAGTGTGCCACTTGCAACGTTTCTGAGTCGCCCACATCTAAACCTCAAGGGCTCCTGCAACCTCTGCCTGCGCCTGCTAGCCCCTGGTCGGTCATCGCATGGGATTTCATCGTGTCTCTTCCCTCTTCACACGGCTTTCATGTTATTTGGGTTGTTACTGATCACTTTTCCAAGCAATGTCATTTTGTGCCTCTAAAGAAAATACCCCGTGCTGACCAGCTGGCTGACCTGTTCGTTAATCATGTATGGAAACTTCACGGTCTACCTTCGGTGATCATTTTGGACAGGGATCCAATTTTCACTTCCAAGTTTTGGACTTGTCTACTGAAAACCCTGGGAGTCACTCAGAAACTCAGCAGTGCTTATCACCCTCAAACAGATGGCCAATCTGAGCGTGTTAACAAATCTCTTGAACAATTTCTTAGGTGTTTTGTTTCTGAGAACCAGAATGATTGGGCTCCGCTCCTTCCGTTCGCAGAGTTTGCCATCAATTCTGCGGTTCATACCTCTACTGGGAAACCCCCCTTTGAAATCGTTTACGGCTTCCTTCCTTCTCCTTTCCCCCCCTTCCTCCGCTCCTCCTTCTGTTTCTGCTTGGGTCTCTAAATTTTCTGGCATTTGGCAATCCGTCTCGGATGCTATAGCTTCCGCGAAAGCTTCCCACAAACGTTTTGCTGACCGTAAACGGCAGCCTAATCCCCTTTACCAGCCCGGGGATTTGGTTTTCCTTTCTTCTAAGAACATTTCCTCTCCTTCTCCGTCTAAAAAACTTTCCCCTCGCTTTCTCGGACCTTTTCCTGTGAAAAGGGCTATTAATGATGTCTCTTTTGAACTGGATCTCCCTTCTTCCCTCAAGGCTATTCATCCTGTTTTTCATTCCAGTTTGCTGAAGAGGGCACCTTCGCTGACTTCTTCGCCGGTTGATGTTCCTCAACGCCCCGATTGACTTGCTACGGCATTCATATTACTATTTAGTTTTCTTGTATTTCTACTGTTCCGTGATATTTTCTATATTTTGTGTATCTATATGTATATAATTTTTTTAAAAAAGTGGGGCAGGATGTCGGGAGTCCTCCATGTTTTATTGTTTTAGGATAGCAGTAGACTGAGGAAATAGTGATAGTAGGCTGTTAGCTATTCCCAGGCGCCAACCATTCCTTCCGGCTGGAATTTCAAAGGAACCGTTTGGCATGATGACGTTCATTCTTTTACAACTATCTTAGGAGAAACTGTCTGTTAAAGTGTAAGGTGGGGGAAAACGTTCCATTCTCGAGCTTTAACGTCTGAAGACAGCATCCCTTACTATGTTGCAATAAATCTTCTATTAAGTTTGTTGATCCGTGTGAGAGTGAATCTGTTCCTGACAACAGGTCTGTGAGTGCTCCATGACATAATGTGATAGAATATCAGCACAGGTTTCAGAACATGATCATCTAATGTCCATCTGCATTGGGAAAATTTCTTTTCAAAAACTGTAACTATAGATTTCCCAAAATTAACAATGATTCAAGAACTTCCTTAGTAGGTAGTTTAGCCCAGGTCTAGAATGTGAGAGTGTAACTGCATCATCAGCATGAAGTAGATTGGGAATTTTCCTGTCACCCAGTTTGGGTAAATAACCACTGGGGTCCATTAAGGCATCATCAGGGTCATTTACAAATAGGTTTAACAAAGTTGATGCAAGAAGACAGCCTTGTCAGATTCCTCTGATCATGAATATTTCTCTAGAAAGCTGCCCCTGGCTGCCACGTGTGACTTGTAGCTGTTTGTTACTATATAAAACCTTAATAAAACAAAAAAGTCTTTTATCAGCTAAAACATTATCCAACTTCTTCCGTAATTCAGTTTTTGAGATAGAGTCAAAAGTCTCTAAAATTTTAGAGTCAAAAGTTTAGGTCTCTAAAGGCAACAAATAACATGCCTTGCAGAGCAATAGAATATTTTTCAGCAAGGTGAGAGAGAACCAAACAGTGATTAAAAGTTGAATAATTGTCTCTAAATGCAACATGTGTCTCAGTAAGAATATTATAATAATTCAAAAAAGAGGTCAGTCTGTTGCTTAGGAAATGATTATAACTTTCCCATTGTTAGTAATAGAATAATAAGCCTGTAGTTCCCTGAATCAAAGGTTTGACTTTTTTTTGTAGACTGGCACCACAATTGCTTGCTTCTAGCTAGCAGGGATTTTTCCAGAATTGTTAATTTTGGCAGAAAAAGCAGCCAGCAAAGGTGCCCACTAGTGTTGATTAGATTTGTTAATTTCAGCAGGGATATAATTGATTTCCATTTCTAAGATGTAGGATTAAGTCAGAACCTTCTTCCACAGATGCTGGATTCCATGCAGGTACAACAGAGAGTACGGCTTCAAGGGAATTATCAAGGGCTAATTTAGAACTGTTAATATCTGTAAAGATGGATCTAAAGTGATCCTCCCTTACCTGAGCTGGAATAATACAACTCGGGGCTTGAGATTGAGAGCATAAAGCTGCTGAGACAAACTGCCAAAAAGTTTTTACATCATTATTAAGTGTGGCATTCAGTAGCAGTGACCAAGAATTAAATTCATACTGTTGCTTTTTACAAGCTAATAGAGACTTGTACGCCTTTTTCAACTGAAAATAAGTAGCAGGAAGATGTTTTGACCTTGATTTTCTGTATCAAATATAGGAGTCTCATAAGGCTTTTTTTCTTCAAATGGTACCCGTGAGTCTGCACCAGAGTTATGAGGATTACCGTAGCTTCCTATGTTACATCTTCCTGAGGAAGATGGATCAGAGCTTCCTATGTTGCAGCAGATTGCTCTGGTAATATAACCAATCTTAAAGAAGTTTCTGAATCAGAATTCAGTCTCACCTCAACGAAACTGCCTAAGTCAGCTCACCATTTCAATCTTCAATCTTCTGTGATCCATCAACAGTATAGTTAGGTGATTTTGAGTTAGATGTATCTTTCTCCCTGGAACAAATATGTTAAGAGCCAAAGGCTGATGGTCACAAGCTGTTATGCTATCTATAAAGAATAAACTGACTAGAAAGCGTTTCTAGAAACCAAACAATAGTCCACCATACTAGACCCATCAAAGTCTGAAAAAGTACATTTGACGGTATTGTCCTCAGAGGTCAAACCATTTAAAAATAATAAATCCAGCCTAAGTTGCAGTTGGGCCAAACAGATACCACAAAATTCAGCCTCAGCTCTTTTGACTTTTACTTAAAATTGGATATTTGGCTTCTGTGTTATTAGGTCCAATCCTAGTATTTAGATCTTCTGTAATGTATATATAGGCCTCTGGGAAGTTTATAAGTAGAGAAAAAATATAGTGTTCAACTTTGAGCCAGGTTTACTCTATATGAGCTTTAGATTTAAGTGGGGGAGTATAAACAGTAACAATAATGATGCTTTTAGAGTTTAATTTCAGAAAACTTGGAAATACTAGATGTTCATACTTATCCACAATGGTTACCTTAGCAACCAGTGAAGTTGATACCAAAACTGCAAGGCCAAAACTAGGGTGTCCTTTCTTATTTACCTGAGTAGTTTTCAATTTATAAGCAGCAAAGCCATTCCGGGCAATGGTATCAATAGCCCAAGATTCCTGCAACAATGTTACATCAAAAGGACAAATATACAGTATGACCCCCATATCTGCGGATTCATAATCCACTGATTCAGTTATCCATGGTTGAAAACAGTGGGGAGCAGCACGGGATTTCGCTGCCTGCTGTTTTCCCACTTCCAGCCGCAGGCCCAGGGCCTGATCACTGCGGCGCCCGGTGGGAAAACAGGCTCAGGGCATTCGTTACTACCCGCAGATTTCCATATCCGCGGGGAAGGGGGGCTGGAACCAATCCCCGGCATATACAGAGGTCGTACCATACTGACAGGATGAACCGTTCCTGCTCTTACTTGCCCATCCTGCAACGTTCCAGGAGATTATCCTTAAATAGGAATCTTCGTGGGGCCATAGGCATCAATCTGCAGGGCCAATCAGATGTAAAGAACTCTCTTTATCTCCTCTGATACACCCATTCTCAGGAGCTTTGGTTTTAGAGGGCATCAGAGCTGTCTAGAAATCACAGACAGTAATATGGGCAGATGGGGCTGGATTCAGGGGGTTAGTCCTGACTTTTGTAGGCTGTAAATTGGAATAGAAGGAAGGTGTAGTTTTTGTGTGAGTTGTTGGTGTTAATTCAGAAGAGTGACTGTGTTCCTGAGGCATGAGTTTTACTTTCCCAGAGAGATCTTGACCAAATATTATTAAATCTGAGATTTCCATATTGTCACTGAATCCTAAATCCATGCGAAGCTCATAGGACAGGGATACTTCTAACCTGGATTGATGGATATCATGGTGTAATTCTGTCTCGGCAACTAGCAATTTGGGAAATCTTAATTGAGCTGGTGTAATCTGGCAAGTAGGTCTCTTCAAGCAACTGAAGGTAACTTAGAAAATCTGGAAATGAAGAGTTCTCTAGCAGCAGCAGCATCCATTTGTGCTGCACACTCAAGTAAGGGCTCTGTAAAACTAATCAGTTTAGTAGGATTATTGTGATGTTGTGAAGAAAGAGCTAGACATTCCTTATGAGCAATTAATGGCTATTACAAGAGTCCTTAAAGAGCCATGCTGGAAAAATACCAGAAGTTTGTAAGTACGTCTTTTTTCTCATTAATAGATTAGAGATAGTGGATTTGATGAAGCTAAGGAGAACCTGCTTGTACTTGTAGGTGAGTTGGTCCTTTTCATCATGTTAAAACTAGGCAAAAAACAAACCTGACTCTTACATCCAACAGCAAGATTTGCCTTTGTGACTCCTGTGAATGTTTCCACAGTCCTTCATTTTCTATAGCACCTTTGGGAACAAAGACCTTCCTTTTCATCTCTGAAGATTTACCTCTTGGCCATGTGTCGACAGCAGCCAGTCACTCACTCTGCTGACTCATTAATTCTATGGTGATTTTTTAAAAAAAGGCCTAGGACCTCTATATCCACCATTCACACCACCAGTGACCATGTGGCCTTTGTCCTGAACACTCTCAACTAATGAATACTTCCTTTGAACCTCTTTGTTTCCATGAATGAATATCATCTTACTATGAAGGTGATCTTCCTTGTGACTGTTACTTCAGCCTGTAGGGCTTCTGAGCTTGCTGCTCTCTGGTCTGATGAGCTGTTTTTATGCTTCTACAGAAACAAAGTAGTTCCCTATTCTGATGCCACCTTCCTTCCAAAGGTGATTTCCAAATTCCATATTTATCAGAACCTAGTCTTACCAATATTTTTTCCTGAACCTTCAATGAATCTGGAAAGCTCTTTGCATACATTGTATGTTGGTTTGCACTTGCCTTTACAGCAAACAAATGACTCCTTTTTGCCAATCCATGCTCTTGTTCATCTGATACTGTGGTCCACAGAAAAGTCACCATGCTTTCTCCCAAAAGATCTCAGAGTGGGCGATACAGACTATTCAGCTGGCTTACACTCTTGCTAAGAAGCCCCTTCTGACTTGACTCAAAGGTGATTCCAGATCTGTTGCAGCATCTGCAGCCTTTCTTGGTGGTATTTCCTTGCCCGAATTTTGTGCAGCTGCCATGTGGTCTCAGCATTTGACTTTCATAAGATGTTAGCGCTTGGACTCCAGGACTAAGGATGATGCAGGGTTTGGTTTCAGGGTATTTCAGTCTTTATTTCTGTGACCAACCCAACCCCCTATGGTAAGCTTTTCAGTCACTCATTATGTGAGGCACAGAGACAATGATGAAGAAGAACAAATTGCTCACCTGTAGCTGTGATTCTTCAAGTGGTTTTCTATGCCCTCACACAACCTGCCCTATCCCCCTCTTTTTTCTGCTCCTAATATTCTGTACTTCTGAGGGGAGAGTACTTGGCAGGCTGGAGCTAGTGTGCTGTGGGGAGAGGGTGGGATTTCTTGCCAAGGCTACTCAGCTCTGGACTTTTCTAAATTAGGCCTCTGTGTGGGCGCAAGCCCCATTGTGTAAGGGCATAGATGACCACTTGAAGAACCACAATTAAAGCTAAGCAACCTGTCTTTTCTCAGAAACAGAGGTCAATAATTTCAGTAGTCTTCTGTGTTTAGCTGAATTAGATTTCTACTTGATATCAAAATAGTAAAAAGCCCTTCTTACTGAGAGAGATGGAATTCAACAGTACTTTAATATAATTGGCATCTCCATGACAAGCATGTAGAGGACATATTCTCCCAGAAAATCACTAAATTTTCTACTAACTAAACTTTAGTTAGTAGATAGAGAATAATTAATTCAAACAGTATTTTTTGCAAAGAATGAGATATCCTCCTTCCTACCCAGTGAAGAAGGGTGAGAGACCTGAGCCAAGCATGATGATAATGCAGCAGTCTTTGATACAAGCCAAACTGGCAGTTTTCCATATAACAGTATCATTGAAGACAGTTTTATAAGTCCCTGACATGGCATGTGATAGCAGTAGCTGCAGGGCAGTAGAGCGACTAGAGGGAATCTTGCTTTCCCAGAGCTGAAAAAGCAGACATGCAGATTAGGGAAATAGAGATTGGGACTGAAAAAGGATTAAGTGGTCCCTTCTTTGGCCACTTCTCCACTCCTAGCAGCCTCCTTGCAGAACAGCTTTTAATGGCCAAGGGTTTCAGGCTACTGTTATGTGCAATTGTGTATAAAGTGCCATTTGACCTTCAGACTTTCAAATACTCAAGGCCAAAATGTTTTCCTTGCATTTTTGTGCACAAGTTTGTTTCTAGAAGTATATGTGCATGTATTATCACTCTTTATTGAAATGATTGTGGCTGGTGATTTAAAAGGTTATCTTTAAGCTTTCTCTGGCAGTGTGCTCAAGCTATTGCATTTTGTTGGAGTGACAGACTGACTATACGAGTACTATTTACTGCGTATTTTTGATATACAGTTTTTAAAAGACAAGATATTTTATCTACAAGTGCCCTCTCTGTGCAAGTCCAGACATTGTCATTTTCTGTTTCTAATAACACATAGTATTTTCCTATGAGTTCTGTGTTTTTCTTTTCCTTAAAAAAATCTGTTAAGAAAGGAAATACAGAATAGTTGCAGAACATTTTAATTTGGAGATACCATTGATATTCTCCTGCCTGCCCAGGACTGGTTTATTTCTGAGAGATTTTGTTTTGTTTGCTTCTGTTTCTTTTTTAAAATAACCTCTGCCTTGTTCTCTCTGCTTCACTGTGCTGTGAAGGATTTACTGCCAGCCATGATCAGTTGCAGTCTGTATAAAGGTATAGCCATAATTTCCAGGCTGGGATTACTCAGCATTTAATAAATCTGTTATGCTCTACTTGTTTCTGTCACACATTTACTCACCTGGGGCTAAATCAGACATTACATGAAGTTGGAGATCCATGGTCAGGATTTCCTGCCTGTTTTCCATTTAATAATTAGTAGCCCTGTGTGACTACTTTAAGGACTGAAGAAATTACAGGGAATTTAGATTTTGTAGACCTGGTGGGGAGGGGCACATAGAAGTACCTATTAGCGAGGATTTGGTTTTGGGAAACAACAGAGAGGAACCCGTCCATGCTACTTCCCTAGATTTCAAAATCATTTGCATTAAGTAATGGGCTTTTAAAGAAAATTCTGGGATCTCTTATTGTCAATCTCCTGCATTAGCAAGCTCACACACAGGACATCTGCTAATGCTGCCAGGCTCAGAGATGGTTTCTGTTTGTTTGACCTAGAATTCAGAGTCGCCTGTGAAATGTTTCAGCTTTCCTGTGTTGTATCAAGGAGCTGTCTGTTTCTGGAACTGAGATTCTCCAGTTGTTACATCTGCATTGCAGTTTGGGTAGGAGACACATTTAAAGAATCGTATCCTAAAGAAGTATGTTATATCCATAGGTTGCAAGTCCCAGGAGAAACGGGGGAAAAGCCATAATAAGTATGACCCCAATCCAGCACGTTTTAAGAAGAAACCAAAGGAGAACTCTCTGAGGCACTTGAGGTCCTCCAACCAACATCGGCACCGTTCCCCTAATGAGGATGAGGATGACGATGAGAGTGTCCCTGCCAGTTATCACACTGTGTCTTTACAGGTTAGTCAGGACGTAAGTATAGTCAGGATTTCTTCCTTGTCTTTCCCTGCTGTTGGTTTTCCTAATTGCAGTAACTTAAGGCCAAAGTAGTCATTATGTTATTCATGTTGTTTGGCCTTTCATGGCTGGTATTTAAAATAAATAGCTGTTGCCAACACATGATGGGGTGAGGGAGTCATATTTGGATTCTACGGTGTGGGGGGAGGGAGCTTTCCTGCCACTGTGAAGAGCATGTGGCCGGGGAGGATGGGTATGGGTATGGGCTGAGCCCCTCCTCCTGCACCCACTATAATCCCTATCTAGCTCAGAAGGCCCCATAGTGGTTCTTTGTACAAAAATAAATTAGCCACATAAAGTCAAGCATTGTGAATAATGTGTGACTAGTTTGATCTTTAGTGATGCATTTGCAGGGAGTCTCTTTCTGGTTTATATCAAGGAGTACTTTACTGGAAATCTACCATTTTAGACTTTGTTCTAAGGATATATGTAAGCTTGTGGAAAACTAGTACAGTCATCCCTCCACATTCACTAGAGTTAGGGGCACAAGACCCCCGTGAAAGTGGAAAAACTGTGAATAACTCAAGGCCCTCCCAAACCATATTTAACGCATAAAAAAAGTACGATCAGCATATTGAACCCCACCATGGATTCCTTTGAGGCCTCAGGGTTCCTTCACAAGGCAGAAGTATGTGGCTGGTGGGGCTTACTTTCACCTCCACTGCTGCCCCACACCATTTTCAGTGGGGTCTTAACAAGCCTTGTTCACAGTTTCTCAGTCTCACAAGGCTTGCAGTCCTTATTAAAAATGGCATAGGGAGGCGGCAGAGGTGACAGCAAATAATCCATGAATAATCAAATCCACAAAAGTGAAACTCGCAAATGTGGAGGGCTGACTGTATTGTGATCACTGTGGATGTAGTATGTATAAGTAAGGAAGCAGCATGTGTTAATTTTTTTGGAGGGTCAGATAAAAAACTGTATCTGCATTTTTGTTTCATCCAAAAGCCTTCATGATCATGCATCGCAAATAACAGAACCATGCTACAGCAGGGGTGAGCAGCTTCAGTCTAGGAGTCAGTTTTCCACTGATTCAGTAGGTCTGTTGTTGTAAAACTGTTGAAAGTACTGGAATTCTCTGTTATTATAGAAGAACTCATCCAGGAATAACCAACTTCTACTGTTCTTGCAAGGCAAAGGAACTGCAGTTTTGGGATACTTTTTAGACTAGGCCTCTAGTTCCTCCTATGGGATTCTGACTACTCTTATTACCTTGCCTTCATCCAAAACAGGTTGTAGTCTTGGGTCCTCCTTTTTTTCCTAGGCCTATCACTGCCTAGATCATTCTGTATTTCTGTATTGTCGTTCTCCAGTTAGCACACAGGCTAAGTTTTACAAGGCTGTAGTTTTTATAATCAGTGCCACTAGAAATTCTCTCACATTTCAGCCTGCTCCACTGTGACATGAATAGTGATATAGCAGTTCACTTTGAGTGAGAAATTGGAGTTCATATTCACATCCAGGCCAAATTGGGCAACATTTCCCTTCATAGGATGTCTCCTGTTCAGAGAAGATGCCCTTGAAGACATCATCCTTGAGACAAAAGAATGCCTTCTGTAAAGAAAAGAGAGAGGGGAATGGTAAACAAAGCAGTCAGACCTGTTCTTTTGTCTCTTTAGAATTTTTCATATCCTAGGGAATTAAAATCAGGCTGGGCAAAGTCACATTTTTCCTCTAGCCTAGTAGTTTTTAACCTGGGGTCTGCAGACCTCCAGGGGTCCATGGTGTCCTCACAGTGGCTCCACAAAGGCTGGAAAGCCACTCAGGCTGTCTTCTCCCCACAAGAGAGTGTCCACCTGACAAGAACCAAGTCATGTGCAAGCAGGCAGGCAGGCTGGGCCTACGTGTTGTTGTCCCATGGCTGCTCCACAGGACAGGAAGCAGCAGCTGGAGCTGGCAGCCAACCACCTTGAACAATAGCTAGATGAGAGAAGGAAGGAGGGAAAGAGTTTAGCTGACATCAGTGCTGAGAACAGCTGCCAAACCCTTTGCTTGGTAGTATGCCCACTCTTTTCTTCCTTCCCTCTCTTCTTCGCCCATCTCAGTCTCTCACATTCTCCCTGACCTACTGTTCCCTCTAAGCCAAGGCTTCCAAGGAAGGGTGAGTTGTTTCCAGACCTTTTCTGTGCTCCTTCCTTCTGCAAGCTTGGACACAGATCTCTCCTGCCTGTGGTCACCATCCATGGGTCCATTCTGGGGGGGGGGCACTTCAATATGAAAGTTCGTGTGATTTGAACAAGTTGGTGGCCTCTTCACGTCACCGCTAATCACCAGTGGAAGAAAGATTCTGACATGCCAGAGCAGCCTCAGTGCTGTGTGAAAACCATCCAGTCCCTGTGAACATGCAGAAAAGGTGACGACTTACCTTCCTTTGCTCAAGTTTGTCTCTCCCCCACCCGTTTTCTTTCCTTCACCCTGATTTGCTCTGCAAAGCAGTTTGGCAAGACTGCCATGGCTTGAGGGGAAAAGTAGGCCAGGAAAAATGTAACTGCTCACCTTTGCAGCAGTCACCTGGGTGAAAGCCAGGGAAGTGGAAGGAAGTGTGGGGGGGTGGGATTCCCTGAAAAATTCTTTTTTATAAAAATATCCCTGCCACCATATCCAGCCAGGCGAGCCTTCCTTCCTATTCCTCTCCCACATGTAGGTTTTTGATGACCCTCAAAGCCCCATGCACTGCCTCCCCCTTCCCTCATGCCTTTGGCTACACTTTGCTCTCACGAAACACTTCAGCCCCCATCCCACCCACCTTTTTCTTTTCCTTCTTCAGAAGAAGAGGAGACTTAAGGTTAAGGAGGGAGAGAGTAAAAGAAAGAGCAGGCATACTAGCAAGCAAGGTTCTGTCAGCTCTTTTCAGCACTTTTGTCAACTAAATTCCCTTGCTCCTTCCTTTCCCTATCTTGCTCTCCTCCCCTCCTGATTAAGAAGACAAAAAAGGGCCGTTGAAACATTTCACATAGGAGACTGGAGTGCTCCCAGCTTGAAAATTGGAGAGAGAAGAGAGAGAGAGAGGGCAAAAGCTGGCTGGCTAGCCTGCATGTTGCTGTTCAGTCTGCTCCAGCCATAAATTGGCAGGAAGAAGCAGGAGAAAAGTCTTCCCAATTCCTCTGAGGGAAGTGTGCATTTGCTTGTTTCTCTCTTCTTTCCCAATTTGAAGATCTTTGATGAACAATTATAAATAAATATTTATAAATATTTATATTATATTTATAAATCAACACTCTATAGATAAAGAGTACTTGCCTCAGTCTTGCCCTCTGTCAACGAGAATCCCATGTTTTCTTTGTTTCGCTCTGTGTTCTTGACTTTTAAGTGGTACTGATAAGATGAGCCAGGATCTTATCTAAAAAGTCTCTTCTTCTTCGTGATCTCTGTGCCTCACACACTGGGAGTTTTCGCGCATGTGTGATAGCGTTCAGAAGATTCTAGAGCTAAGCAGCTTGGCGGGAACCCCTCCCCCATGCCCGTACTGAGCATGCTCAGCCCGCCAAGCCAACGGTCTCTCCTCAGTTCTTTTTCGTCCGCCTTAGCAAATGGAAAGTTCTTCTTCTTGGTCTCTGTGCCTCACGCATTAGGAGCCTTCGCGCCTGCACAGTAGCATTCGGAAGATTCTAGAGCTTAGTAGCTTGGCAGGAACCGCTCCCCCATGCCGGTATTGCACATGCTCCTCCCACCAAGCAACGGTCTCTCCTCAGTTCTTTTTCATCCGCCATTGCGAACGGAAGGTTCTTGACTTGTTTCTTGCGGTTTGTTTTTGGCTTGGCGTTTTTCATGGATTTCGGACTTTCTTGACTACTCTTTTAGATTTCGGACTCAACTTCTGGTATTTGGACTTTCCTTCCCCCTTCTTTCTTCGTTCTTTCGTCATTCTTCACTTCTTCTCGAACTTCTTAGACTTTCTCCATTCTATGTCTGCACTTTTCAAGAAGTGCCTGTCGTGTGGGCAGAAGGTCGCTCTCTCCGATAAGCATTCGGAGTGTCTCTTCTGTTTGGGCGAGACCCATAACACCCGGTCTTGCCCAATTTGCCGTGAGTTTACTTCCCAAACCCTTCCAAATCAATCGTTGCGGCTCAAATCTCTCTGCTGGGAACAGTCGCTGAGGGCGAGGGAAGTGACTCCACGTGCTGTGATGGCGGAGACACCAAGAGTGACTACTTCAACGGCATCGGCGGCTGCCTTGCCGTCCACTCCGTCGGTATCGGGCTCGGCACCGACGTTGAGGACGCCCATCTCCATGCTCCCGAGGAGCCCCAAGCTGTCGGCGGCGGCTAAGACATCTAAGGGGACCCCCGCAACGACGAAGGCCTCCGACTCATCTAGGCCACTGACCGCAGCACAAAAGAAGCGTCCCGCTTCGGAGGGAGTAAGGGAGAAAGATAAGGAGAAGGAGAAAGAGAAGAAGAAAAGGAGGAAGGAGAAGCGACACTCCCCCCTCGGAAGGTGCATCCTCCGACTCCACCGATGACTCAGCTCCAAGAAGAACATGAGGAGCTATCGCAGCAGGGCGAGATAGTGGAGCTGTCCGATGAGCAGTTCGCGGAGGACTTGCCCCAGAAGGACCAGCCCGTCTCATGATCGGAGGAACCGCCAGTTTTAACCGCGGTAGAGTGCCCGTCGAGTTGCTACACTTCGGTGGACCGATGACAGGAGGAGATGGAGTATCATTGTGCCTCGCCCAGGCAGCGGTCAGCTTTGGGCAAGAGCGCATCCCGCTCCCCAGAGCAGATGGTTAGGCTGCCATCTCCTCGGCGCCGGGAGTTGTGTGACGATCCGCACTCCCGTTCTTCCGGCTTTCGCTACACCTCAGCTTCACATATGGCCAGGTGTGCCCGTGAGTCCGAATGGAGAGAGCGACCAGCGCCTTACCAATCCCACTCACCATCCTACCAGGATTGGTATCATCCTGACACCAGGCACTGGGTGCCCCGCAGGCACTCTCGATCACCAGCTGGAGAAGCCCGTCGATTCTGCTCGCCGGAGAGAGAGGCTCATCGGTATGAATGCTCCCGGAGTTGTTCGCCCAGAGAACACTGCCGTTATGAGCACTCCTATAGTGGCTCCCCGTTATCAGAGGTCCCGGGAGCCTTCGCCGCATTACCGGGCGGTGTCGCCCCCACCAAGGGTCACCTCCACTGCGACGCACCCGGTGGAAACGACTTGGACGCGTGCGGTGCGCCCCGCCTCGACGGTGACTGTGGCAACTAAGTCGGTGCGGTCGGCGGTTCTCTCAGTGACATCCTCTGCTACATCGAGGACGGCAACCATGGCCAAGGCAACCACGGCAGCAGCGGTTAGGGTGACACCGACTCCGACTAGGGCAACACATCAGTCCCCCCAGCGCAAGTCCAGAGATCGGTCTCCAGAGCGATCTCCTGAACGGTCTCAGATGCCATCTTCTGACTCCTACGACTCCGGCAAAGAGTCTGAAGACTCCACCCCAGCCCCCCATGAGTCACCACCATTGGGTTTCGGGGACCCTGTGCCAGAGTCAGCGCCAGAGGACATACAGCAGTTCTCAGCCATGTTGCTTCGTATGGCCGCCACCCTAGGCCTCAAGGTTGCCGAACCGGAGCTGGAGGAAGACGATACGGTCTTCCACTATGTGGAAGCTAAGCAGCATACTGATACTGCCAAAGCTCCTCAAGGCCGTGAAGCAGCCCTGGGCTAAACCGGCCACGGCTCAGGCCATACCTCATTGACTCGAGCACTTGTAACGGACGCAGAAGGAGAAGGCGTACTTCCTCTTCAGCCACCCAGTACCAAACTCGATTGTTGTTGAGTCGGCCCAGGTTAAGGGAGGCAACAGGGCGCATACGACTCCGCCAGATCGTGAGGGTCACAAGCTGGACGCCTTTGGGAGGAGGTTCTACTCTGCCTCCTCCCTTAACATCAGGGTGTCCAACACGCAGGCTTGCCTTGCAGCATACCTGCGGAACATCCTTGATTGGTTTGCCCCTCTCTTGGCAGCTATCCCAGAGGAGAACTGCTCGACCGCAAGCCAACTGTACAACGAGGCAGTGTCGATAGCCAACCAACAAATAATCTCCTTGAAGCATGCCGTGGAGGTCGCTTCGAGGGTGATGGTAGGTTCGGTTGCGCTCCGTCGACACGCCTGACTGCGATCGTCTGGGCTACAAGAGTACAGTCGGAAATGGATTGAGGAGCTCCCCTTTGACCGTCAAGGGTTGTTCAATTCCACCACAGATGAGACCACGGACTCCATCGTCAAGGCCCAACTAACAACCAAGAAGATGGAGATCCGCCAACAGTCCCAAGTCCGCCGGTCCTCCAGCTCACGCCAGGGCTGGCGCAGTCCTCAGCCTCCTCTTTCCAGCAGAGGTCTGCACAATCTGGACAGTCCCGGCCATCATCGACCTTGTCAGCGCGAAGACCTTTCAGGCGACGACCGCCGACGTCGTCAAAGAAGTCTTCATGGTTTTGACCACCCATGCGGGCCGCCACTGCATCCGAGCTTCAGCCTCCCACCGGCCTTCGGAGATCAACCGAGCCTGGCAAGACACCTCGCAGAGTGGTGTCACGTCACCACAGACTCTTGGGTGCTTTCCATCGTCCGTCTTGGCTACGCCATAGAATTTCAAGATATTCCACCGCAAGGCGTCTACTATTCCACCCCAGCCAGCTCGGTCTTGCTGGAAGAGATCCAGTCCTTGCTTCAGAAAGGAGCGATCGAGAGGCTTCCGTCTTCAGCCAGCAACACCAGCTTCTTCTCCCGGTACTTCACCATACCGAAGAGAGACGGTTCTCTGCAGCCCATCCTAGACCTGAGAGGAGTGAACTAATACTTTTGCCCCAAAAGGTTCAAGATGGTTATGCTTGCTTCGATCCTGCCTTTCCTTCGTCGAGGGGACTGGTTCGCCTCCGTCGATCTCCGGGACGCTTATTTTCACATCGCCATTCGCCCGCAGCACAGATGGTACCTCCAGTTTGCGGTCGATGGCACCTGTTACCAGTACAGGTTGCTGCCCTTCGGACTATCCACCGCACCCAGGGTCTTCACCAAATGCATGGCCCCAGTGGTATCGTACCTGCGGACGAAGGGCGTCTCCATCTATCCTTATCTGGACGATTGGCTGTTGGTGGCGTCCTACAGACAGAAACTTTACAACGACATCCACCAGACTCTGACTCTCTTAACTCGCCTAAGCCTCCAGATCAACCCGAAGAAGTTCCACCTCGAGCCGGCGAGGGTGCTCAACTTCATCGGGGCCACACTAGACTCAGTATCGGCCAGGGCCTACCTGCCGATGGAACGGGCACGGACGCTGCAGCAAGCTGCGTTGGCTGCTTACAACACTCCCGACGATGTCAGCCAGGAGGATCCAGCAGCTCCTTGGCTACATGGCTTCCACCACCGCCGTGACCTACCTATCCAGGCTACGTACAAGACCTCTCCAGCACTGGTTTGTCCGAGCCTTCAATCCGCTGCGAGACGACCAGAGACTGCGACTGCAACTACCGCCATAGGTCCGTCCATCCCTGCTATGGTGGCAGTCTTATGACCACCTCCTGTCAGGGATGCCTTTCCGTGAAGCGGCACCACAGGTCATGGTGACAACGGACGCGTCCCTCTACAGTTGGGGAGCGCACTGTAACGAGCTCAGAATCCGGGGCCAGTGGATCGATGACGAGACCGTCCTCCACATCAACGCCCTAGAACTCCTTGCCATCTGGAAGGCTCTGAGGGCGTTCCACCATCTTGTGACGGGCCGAACGGTGCTGATCCTGACAGACAACACAACGGCGGTCTGCTACATCAACAGGCAAGGAGGGACTCATTCGACCACCCTCCTCAACATCGCCCTCGACCTTTGGGACTGGTGCATTCCGTTACGGATCCATCCAGTGGCGGTTCACCTGGCCAGGCAGGAGAACACCACGGCGGGCGCCCTCAGCAGGGACACCTCCTCCCACTACGAGTGGTCCCTCTCCGACAGGGTGTTCAAGATGATCCGAGGCCGCTGGGCGAGCCGACGATCGACCTCTTCGCAACCAGCAAGAGCGCGAAGTGTCGCCGGTTCTGCTCAAGGGCTGGTCACGACTGAGGGTCCATGAGCAACCTCTTCCAGTTCCGGTGGAACGAGGGGCTCCTCTACGCGTTCCCTCCATTTCCCCTCCTCGGCCGAGTGATATCCAAGATCCTCACCAACTGAGCAGACGTCGTCCTCGTGGCCCTGTACTGGCCGAGGCAGCGCTGGTTTGCTCCCCTGCTCCAGGCCGCACGCGACCGTCTTCTCAGGCTCCTGTCGACGCCGGACCTGCTGTCCCACTCCGACAGCCTCATACTCCACCCAGATCTTGCTGCTCTTGACCCTCCATGCCTGGAGGATATCGCCATAGCTGACCCCATCATCGGCAACGTCTTGACAGCGGCTAGGAAGGAGTCAACGCGTCGCAACTACCACTACAAGTGGCGGCGCTTTGTGACCTTTGCTGATGAAAGGAGGGAGCCGGTATCGCCTGTCAACCTCCCTACCATGCTCCACTTCCTACTGCACCTTCGGCAGTAGGGCTTGGCCTTCCCGTCGCTGAGGGTGTATCTCACCGCTATCGTGGCATACCAACCACCACGATCCCCGTTGGCAGCCCTCTTCCAGGACGATACCGTCAAGCAGTTCCTGAAGGACCTGCAGCACCTCTACCCGCTGGTATCGCCGCCGCTACCGCCTTGGTCCTTATCCTTGGTGCTATCGCAGCTGACAAAATCGCCTTTCAAGCCCATGGTGACTGCTGATGACAGGCTGCTTACTTTGAAGACTGCCTTCCTGGTGGCTGTCACCTCGGCCAGGCGCGCAGGGAAGCTGACAGCTCTACAAGCAGACGAGCCTTACCTTGTCTTTCACAGAGACAAGGTTGTCCTTTGGCCGGACATCTCTTTCCTACCGAAGGTGGTGTCCAGCTTCCATCTCAGTCAGGACATCATCCTACCGACCTTCTTCCCGAACCCAATGACACCGTTGGAGCGGTCCCTTCACTCCCTGGATTTTCGTCGGGCCTTGGCATTCTACAAGGACAGGACTGCCCCTTTCCGACAAACTCCACACCTTTTTGTCTGCTATGGTAGGCATCGAAGGGGCCACAAGGTATCCACCCAGCGCTTCTCCAAATGGGTGGTACAGACTATACAGCTGGCGTATGAGCTCACCAGGAAGCCTCCGCCAGCCTTCCTTCAGGCCCATTCCACCAGGGCCATGGCTGCCCTCCTGAGAGGAGTTGACCTCCATGAACTCTGCCGTGTGGTGACCTGGTCTCAACCATCGACCTTCGTGCACCACTACAGGCTTGACTGCCGGTCTCGCAGGGATGCTCGGTTTGGACGTGAGGTGTTGGCTTCCGTTCTCTAGGACCTGACCCGCCATCCAACCGGTAAGCTACACAGTCTCCTAATGTGTGAGGCACAGAGACCACGAAGAAGAAGAACAGGTTGCTTAACTGTAACTGTAGTTCTTCGAGTGGTCATCTGTGCCCTCACACATACCCGCCCGTCCATCCCCTCTCTTTCAGGTCCCTGTATGTTCTACGGCGGACTAGAAAACCGAGGAGAAACCGTTGCTCGGCGGGAGGAGCATGCGCAATACCGGCATGGGGGAGGGGTTCCCGCCAAGCTACTAAGCTCTAGAATCTTCCGAATGCTACCGCGCAGCCGCGAAAGCTCCTAATGTGTGAGGACGCAGATGACCACTCGAAGAACTACAGTTACAGGTAAGCAACCTGTTCTTCTTGGCTTTGCAGCAGCTTGACGGGAACCCCTCCCCCATGCCCGTACTGAGCATGCTCAGCCCACCAAGCCAACGGTCTCTCCTCAGTTCTTTCGTCCGCCTTAGCGAACGGAAGGTTCTTGGCTTTGCAGCTTCTTCTTGGCTTGTGATTTGTATTTGGATTCGTTTTTTTGGCTTATGGACTTTGGATTTGGTGTTTGGATTTTGGCTTGTGGATTTCGGATTTGGACTTCGTGTTTTTGGAATATTCGAACCCCTCTTTTCTTCGTTCTTTGATCTCCTGTGAGTTTCTCCTTCCCCTTCGGCTTCTTTCTATGTCTGCTCTCTTTAAGAGTTGTGTTTCATGTGGGCGAAAGGTTGCTCTTTCCGATGCACACGAGGAGTGTCTTTTCTGTCTTGGAGAGACCCATAATGTCAGGGCCTGCTCTATCTGCTGATAGTTTACGGCCCAAAGTAGGTCATCCAGACTTAAATCCCATTGCTGGGAAGAGTCCCTGAGAGTTAAAGAACAAGCGCCTGAAGAAACCACCATGTCTTCACGCCCTTCCACAACTCTGCGTCCTGTGACCATCAGTATTGGCAGCTGCCGTACCGACGACAACGGTACCGGGCTCAGTACCGTCCTCACGGCCTCAAATATTGGCCCTGCCTTGCATCCCGAAGTGTCCATTGGGTGCTTCAGCGCCAAGAGATGCTCCTGTGGGCTCGCAGCAGCCAAATTCTTCAAAGCCTCTTACCGCAGCACAACGAAGCGGCCTTCTTCTCTTGAACCATCCAGAGAGAAGGAGAAGAAAAAGAAGAAGGAGAAGCAGGGCTCGCCCTCTCCAAGAAAGACCTGTCCTCCGACACCTCCTCCTACTCAACACCTGGAGGATGTCATTGAGGAAGTCGACCCGCTTGAGATATCGGAGGTGTATGAGGAGGACCCGACCGCCGGCTCTGCAGCGCCCTTCAGTCTGCCTGTTCTTTCAGCTGCGGTTGTTCCGCTTGGTCACCCGGAGGGGATGGACCGCCCGGAGCCTCAGTCCACATCTCGTCATCAGGCCGCCTCATGTGACCATTCAAGGCAGAGTGAGGCCAGCTCCCCCGACCGATGGGAAAGGCATAGATCCCCGCAGCGCCAGGAGGTCTACTCGGAATGGGCCTTGTCTCAGCCCCCATTAGACTCATTTTTTTCATCAGCCTCCTACATAGTGAGGTACGGCTGTGAACATCTCTGGTGGGAGCAGCCAGAATCCTACCAGTCCTATTCCCCAACATACAGGGATAGGTATCATCATGATGTGAGACAGTGGTCTCCATACCATCGGTCTCGATCACCATCTCGTGGCAGATACCACCCTCGCTACCAGCGATCACCCTTGTGTTCTTGCTTGAGGTCGCCGTACTCCGAGAGATCCCGAGACTGCTTCCCACATTACTGGCCTGTGTCACCACCGCCTAGAGTCACTGCAACAGTGTCATGCCCAGTCTCTGAGACCCTCCCAGCGCGCAGACCTCAGCTCCAGCTGTGACCACCACCCAGGCCATCCACCATTCAATCCCGGCAGCACTACCCATTGTGACTGCTACAGTTTCGCAGCTGCCAGACGCTCCACCGATACCGCCTTCGGTACCAGCAACGGTAACTGCGCCCACGGTCATGGTATCGTTGCTGACCCAACAGTCTGCGGCAGAGCGCCATCTAGGTCGTCTCGGTCTTATGAGACGGACTTGGAATTGGAGGCATCGTCTCCAGGCTCCCATGAATCTCCACCCTTGGCCTTCGGAGACCCTGCACCGGACTCGGCACCGGAAGATGTGAAACAATTCTTGGACATCCTTCTGCGAATGGCGAATGCGCTCGGGCTAGATGTTTCGGACCCAGCTCCACCTGTGCAAGACCTGGTGTTCCATTACGTGGATACTCACTCTCCATCTGCGGCACCGTTGCCTTTCTTTCCAGTTCTACAGGAGGTCCTGAAACATCCCTGGACCTAGCCTGCATCAGTGTAACCAATACCGCATTACTTGGAACATCTGTACAGAACTCAGAGGAAGGATGCTGAGTTCTTGTTCACTCATCCAGTGCCCAACTCCATCATGATCGAGTCCTCCCAGACCAAAGGTGGCAAGAGGGCACACACCACCCTGCCAGATCGTGAGGGCCATCATTTGGATACCTTCGGCAGGTGATTCTATTCTGCCTTGTCACTCATTGCCAGGGTATCCAATACACAAACCTGCCTTGCTGCGTACCAGCGGAACACCTCGACAGGCTTTATCCTCTGCTGGCGCACCTTCCCAAAGACCATCGGACGAGTGCTATCCAATTCTTCAATGAGTCGGTAGCACTCGCTAACTAGCAGATCCTGTCGTTGAGGCTCTCGGTTGAGGTGGCAGCCCGAGTGATGTGGGCTCCGTCGCTCTTAGGCGTTTTGCCTGGTTGAGATCGGCAGGCCTCCAGGAGGACAGCTGTAAGAGAATTAAAGGCCTGCCCTTCAATGGCCAAGGCCTGTTCCACGCTGCGACCAACGAGGCAATGGACCACCTAATGAAGGCACGCCTGACTGCTAAGCGGATTCGGATCCATCAGCCGCCTCAGCTTCGACGCAGCTTCAGTTCCTGCTCCTCCTGGCGCCGTTCCTTCTCCTCGACATACCAGTCCCGCTCGCCGCACTCGGCCCCATCTCAGCTGTCGATATCATCCTCTGCACGACGACCTCTTCGAAGACGCCAGTCATCTTCGAAGAAGTCTTTGTCCAGGACGAATTCCCGGTTTTGATGTTCTTCGCAGGTCGCCACCACAGCCACTCTTCAGTATGCCCTCTGCCTTTGTAGATCAGCTGAGGTTGGCCCAACACCTCGCCGAATGGCATCACATGACGACGGACTCTTGGGTTGTTTCCATCGTCCGTCTTGGTTATGCCATAGAGTTTCAAGATATACCACCACGAGGCGTCTACTATTCCACCCCAGACAGCTCAGCTTTGCTAGAGGAGATCCAGTCCCTACTGCACAAAGGAGCCATAGAACAACTTCCATCCTCAGCCAGTACCATCGGCTTCTTCTCCTGCTACTTCACGGTACCGAAATCGGACGGTACCTTTCGACCAATCCTAGACCTCAGAGGGGTGAACTCCTACATCCCCCCCAAGAGGTTCAAGATGCTCACTCTGTCTTCCATCCCCCTTCCTGCGACGATGGGACTGGTTCGCCTCTATTCACCTACGAGACGCCGCCTACTTTCACATTGTAATTCAGCCACAGCACAGGAGGTACTTGCGATTCGCTGTTGACTGTACCCGCTACCAATACAAGGTGCTACCATTTGGACTCTCTACCGCTCTCAGGGTCTTTACCAAATGCATGGCCCCTGTGGTATCATGCCTCCGCGTGAAGGGCATTATGATATATCCTTACCTGGACGACTGGCTGTTGGTGGCGTCCTGCAAGCAAAAGCTGTACGAGGACATCCACCTCACGCTTTTCCTTCTGTTCCGCCTTGGCCCCAGGGTGAACCCAAAGAAATCACACATCGAGCCGGCCAGGATCCTGGACTATATCAGAGCGACCCTGGACTCGGTCCAAACCAGGGCCTATCTACTGACGGAGCAGGCTCACACTCTTCGCCGAGCTGCCTCCGCCATCCTCGACGCCCCTGTTTTTTCGGCAAGATGGATTCAGCAGCTCCTAGGCTATATGGCGGCGATCACGTTGGTCACCTACCTCTCCTGGCTCTGCGCCCAGCCGCTCCAGCACTGGTTCATCACGGCCTTCAATCCCCTCCTGGACGACCAGTGCTGCTTACTGCAAATCTCTCAACAGGTGCGCCACTCCATTCTCTGGTGGCTCTCCTACCGGCACCTGCTCTCCGGAATGCTGTTCCAAAAACCAACTCCTTGGGTCACGGTAACGATGGATGCCTCCCTCTACGAATGGGGGGCGCATTGTGGCAATCTCAGGGTGCAAGGACACTGGATCGACCTGGAGACTCATCTGCACATCAGTGCCCTGGAACTCCTCGCCATCCTGAAGGCTCTATGGGCCTTCCACAACCTGGCCGCCGGCAACACGGTGCAGATCCTGTCTGACAACACGACGGCCGTCTGTTATGTCAACAGGCAAGGAGGGACCCGATCTACCACCCTCCTCACCATAGCTCTTCAGCTCTGGGACTGGTATGTGCTGCTTCTAATCCATCCAGTAGCAGTGCATCTGGCGGGCTGCGAGAACGCCATGGCAGACGCCCTGAGCAGGGACACCTCGTGCTATCACGAATGGTCCCTCTCTGATACCGCATTCCGGGTGATACTGGCCTGATGGGGAGACCCATCCATCGATCTCTTCGCCAGCAACATGAACAGGAAGTGTCCCCAATAATGCTCGAGAGCCGGCCTGGGTCGAGGCTCTCTCGGCGACGCCTTCCAGTTCCAGTGGAGTGACAGTCTCCTTTACGCGTTCCCACCGTTTCCTCTCCTGGGCTGAGTGGTCGCCAAGATCCTTGCAGATCGTGCCAACGTCATCCTTGTAGCCCCATACTGGCCGAGACAGCATTGATTCGGGCCCCTCTTCGAGGCGGCTCACGGCCAACTCCTCAAGCTTCTGATGGCACCGGATCTCCTGTCGCATTTGGACAGTCTCGTGCTCCACCCAGACCTGCCACTCCTGGCTCTCCATGCGTGGAGGATAATCCCTTAGATGCTCCGGCCATACGGGATGTCCTCACCGCAGTCAGGAAGGAGTCGACGCGTCGCTCTTACCACTAGAAGTGGAAAAGATTTGCCGCCTTTGCAGAAGCGCGCCTTGAGCCGGTATTGCCCGTCGCTCTCTCTACCGTCCTTCATTTCCTGCTTCACCTTCAGGAACAAGGACTGGTTTTTCTGTCTCTGAAGGTCTACCTTGCTGCTATTGTTGCTTACCAGCCATGAGGGTCCTCCTCGGCAGCTCTCTTCAGGGACACTACCCTCAAGCAGTTCATGAAGGATCTGCAACACCTTTATCCACCGGTGTCACCGCCGCTACTGCCTTGGTTGCTGTCCTTGGTGCTATCCCAGTTGATGCAACCGCCTTTCGAGCCCATGGCTACTGCTGACGACAGGCTCCTGACCATGAAGACTGCCTTTCTTGTGGCTGTCACCTCCGCCAGGCGAGCGAGCGAGTTGACAGCGTTATGGTTGGATGAGCCCTTCTTGGTATTCCACCGTGACAAAGCGGTCCTTTGACCGCACATCTCATTCTTGCTCAAGGTGGTTTCCCACTTCCACCTCAACCAAGACATCATCCTACCTAGCTTTTATCCAGATCCGACTACGCCTCTGGAGCGCTCTCTCCACCCTCTCGATGCTCGTCGGGCTTTGGCCTCTACACCCATCGGACTTCGTCCTTTCATCAGACTCCCCACCTGTTTGTCTGCTACGGTGGCCGACGAAAGGGCCACGAGGTGTCCACCCAGATGTTCTCCAAATGGGTGGCCCAGACCATTTTGCTGGCGTATGAACTGGCCAAGCAGCCCCTGCCAGCTCTCATCTGTGCTCACTCCACCAGGACCGTGGCCTCTTCAGCAGCTCTCCTTCGAAGAGTGGACCTGCAAGAACTGTGTCATGTGGCGACCTGGTCTCAACCCTTGACCTTTGTGCGCCACTACAGACTGGACTGCCGGTCCCGCAGAGATGCCCATTTTGGACGTGCAGTGCTGTCCTTCGTTCTCTAGCACCTGACCCACCGTCCACTGGTAAGCTACAAAATCTCCCAGTGTGTGAGGCACAGAGACCACGAAGAAGAAGAACAGGCTGCTTACCTGTAACTGTGGTTCTTCTTCGTGGTCTCTGTGCCTTCATACACTAGGAGCTTTAGCGCCTGCGCGGTAGCGTTCGGAAACTTCTAGAGCTTGTTCGCTTGGCGGGAACCCCTCCCCCACGCCGGTACTGCGCATGCTCCTCCCGCCGAGCAACGGTCTCTCCTCAGTTCTTTCTCGTCCGCCGTCGCGTACGGAAGGTTCTTTAGTTTGTTCCTCTCACTTTTGTGCTTGGCTTGCTGTTTTCACGGTTTTACGGATTTTGGACTGTCTCTGACCTCTCTTTCGGACTTCCCCTTCGGCTTTGGTCTTTTCGGATTTTCGCAGTTTGGCGTTCTTCGTCTTATGTCCGCGCTCTTCAAGAAGTGCGTGTCCTGCGGGCGCAAGGTTGCCCTCAACGACAGCCACAAGGAGTGTCTCTTCTGTTTGGGTGAGTCCCACAACATCCGGACTTGCCCAATTTGCCGGGATTTTACTCCCCAAACTCTCCGCAACCGGTCCGCGAGACTTAAGTCTTATTGTTGGGAACAGTCTCTGCGGGCGATAGACGAGACCTCCACTTCCAAGATGGCCGACAAGAAGACGACCACGCCATCGACGGTATCGGCGGCTGCCGTTCCGTCCACCTCGTCGGTATCGGGCTCGGTACCGGCGAAGACGCCGATCTCGGCGTTACCAAGGATCCCGAAGCTGTCGGCGGCTGCCAAGTCAGCGAAAGGATCCTCGACGGCGAGGAAGGCTGAGGCTCCCCTGACGGAGACGCCTGCTAAAAAGCGCCCTGCTCCGGATGGAGGCAAGGGCAAGGAGAAGGAGAAGAAGAAGAAGGAGAAGAAGCGCTCCCCGGCTGGGGACGTTCAACCTCCTACTCCTCCTCCTACTCAGCAGCCTTCCAAAGGGCGAGGCGAGTCCGTCGATCTCTCGGATGATGAGATCGAGGACGTTCCCCAACAGCGCCCGGACTCGCCTGTGGCAGACCCTCCAACCCTGGTGGAGGAGCGCCACCGCCCTCCTAGCCGTCGCAGGTCAGCCGACCTGCAGCAGAGAGAGCCCTCTGCTTCTCCGGAGCGGCGTTCGACCTCCTTCCGGTCCCGGTCCCGCTCTTCCGAGCGTCCGGTGGCCTCGCCGCCTCCTAGGGAGACAAGTGAGGAACAACCTCGCTCGTCTGCCTCCAGATACACCTTGGCGTCCTACGTGGCCAGGTACGCGAGGGAATCTGAATGGAGAGAGCGCCCGGCCTCTTATCGGTCACATTCGCCATCGTACCGGGATCGGTACCATCGTGGCCCGAGTCGCTGGGAGACCTTCCGGAGGTCCCGGTCACCTCGTCGACAGCGCGAATCGCGCTCGCCTAGAGGGGACGAGGCTCGGTACCGTCGACGCCGAAGCCGATCTCCGTCGGACCGCCGCTCCTTCAGCCGCTCTCCCTCTCCTCGATATCATAGGGCGAGGGAGCCTTCACCTCGGTATCGGGCGATATCGCCACCTCCTAGGGTCACGGCAACGGCGATGCGCCCTACGGAGTCGGTGGTGACTGAGTGGGCTACGACGACGTCAGCCTGCCAGACTACCCCTGTCACCACTAAGAAGGTGAAGTCAGTAGTCAGCCAGCCCAAGCGGGACGCTGCTACTACCACCGCCCCGGCTGCAGAGAAGCCTAGGAAGGCAACACCTGTGGCGACTGCGAAGGAGCCGGAAATCAAGCGGCGAGAGGACTCACCGACCTCAGAGTCGTACGACTCGAGTGCGGAGTCAGAGGTGTCTGAGGCGGCCTCCCAGGAGTCTCCTCCGCTGGGATTCGGGGACCCGATCCCAGATTCTGCTCCAGAGGACGTCCACCAGTTCTCTGCGATGCTGCTCCACATGGCTACTACCCTCGGCCTTAAGATCGCCGATGCGGAGCCGGAGGACGACGATCCAGCCTTCTCCGTCTTCGAGGAGAAGCGACCTGCCACGGCCCCGCTGCCTCTCCTGCCCCGGGTATCCAGACTGGTGAAGGCCGCCTGGGATAGGCCGGCCTCGGCTCAGCCGATACCGCAGCGGTTGGAACACCTCTACAGGGTGCAGAAGGATAACGCCGGTTATCTCTTTAATCACCCTGCACCGAACTCTGTGGTGGTCGAGTCGGCACAGACGAAAGGCTCCGGCAGGCAACACACCACCCCGCCGGACAAAGAGGGCAGGAAGTTGGACGCCTATGCAAGAAGGTTCTATTCAGCTGCCTCCTTGCAGATCAGGCTGTTCAACACTCAGGCTTGCCTCGCGGCATACCTGAAAAAGGTGCTCGATCGCCTGCAACCGGCGATGGAGGCGGTACCGGAGGACATCCGCCAAGCCTCCTCCGTGATCTTCAACGAGGCCATCTCCATCGCTCGGCAGCAGATGGCCTCCTCCAGGCACGCAGTGGAGATTGCCTCCCGGGTCATGGCGGGATCCATCGGCCTGCGCCGCCATGCTTGGCTGCGGCCGGCCGACATCCAGGAGGACACCAGAAGGAGGATTGAAGATCTCCCCTTCGACGGTGAGGGCCTATTCAATTCGTCCACAGACGAAGCTTTGGACAATCTCGTTAAGGCGAGGCTGACCGCCAAGAAGATCGGGCTACAGCCGGCCACGCAAGCCCGCAGGACCTCCACCTTCCGCCCATCCTGGCGACGATCTTCCACCTCGTCGTTCCAGCGTTCGGCCCAGTCTGGACAGTCGAGACCGTCCTCCGGCTCATCGGCCAGACGCACGATTAGGCGACGCCCGGCTTCGTCCAAGAAGTCCTCCTCCGAGACAAAGTCTCGGTTTTGACGTGCCTGGCAGGACCTACCAATACCCACTCTTCAGCCTACCATCAGCGCTCGGAGACCGACCGACTCTTGCTCGACATCTCGCGGAGTGGCAGTGTGAACTACTACATCCGCCCCAAAAGGTTCAAGATGGTCACGATACCGTCGATCCTGCCCTTCCTACATCGAGGGGACTGGTTCGCCTCCATCGATCTCCGAGACGCATACTTCCATATCGCCATTCGCCCGCAGCACAGACGGTACCTCCGCTTCGCAGTCGACGACACCTGTTACCAGTACAAGGTGCTGCCGTTCGGACTCTCGACTGCCCCAAGGGTCTTCACCAAGTGCATGGCCCCGGTGGTATCCTTCCAGCGGACGAAGGGTGCTTCTGTCTTCCCTTACCTCGACGATTGGCTGTTGGTGGCGTCCTGCAAACAGAGACTTTACCACGACGTCCACATGACGTTGTCACTCCTGACCCGCCTTGGTCTACGGGTGAATCCGAAGAAGTCCCACCTCGAGCCGGCGAGGATCTTGGACTTCATCGGGGCGACGCTCGACTCGACCTCCGCCAGGGCGTACCTACCAGAGTCTCGAGCCCAAACCCTGATCCGGGCCGCCGCTCACGCGCGTACGGCCCCGACATTATCTGCGAGAAGCGTCCAGCAGCTCTTGGGCTACATGGCTGCGACGACCGCTGTGACATATCTCGCCAGGCTGAGAGCGAGACCTCTTCAACACTGGTTCGTCCGCATATTCGACCCCCTGCGAGACGAACAGACACTCCAACTGCAGCTGCCGGGAGACGTCCGCTCATCCCTCCGATGGTGGCAGTCGCGACGCAATCTCATGTCAGGGATGCCTTTCCAACAGCCGACACCGAAGGTGACGGTAACGACCGACGCCTCCCTGTATGGATGGGGTGCCCACTGCGGCGATCTCAGAGTCCGCGACAGATGGACCGACGACGAGACCGCTCTCCATATCAACGCGCTGGAGCTACTCGCCGTCTTGAAAGCGCTACGGGCGTTCCGCCACGTCGTAGCGGGGCGGACAGTCCTGGTTCTGACGGACAATACCACCGCCGTCTGTTACATCAACAGACAAGGAGGGACTCACTCCACAACCCTGCTCAACATTGCACTCGACTTGTGGGAATGGTGCATTCGCCTGCATACGCATCCCGTGGCAGTTCACCTGGCCGGGCAGGAGAACACCACGGCAGACGCCCTCAGCAGGGACACCTCATCCCATCACGAATGGTCTCTCTCCGGAGAGGCGTTCAGACTGATTCGGGACCGCTGGGGCGAACCATCGATCGACCTCTTCGCGACCAGGGAAAACGCGAAGTGTCGCCGATTCTGTTCCAGAGTGGGCCACGATCGTGCCTCCATCGGGGACGCTTTCCAGTTTCCGTGGATCGGGGAACTCCTCTACGCGTTCCCGCCGTTCCCGCTGCTCGGCCGGACGATATCGAAGATCCTCGCCGACCGAGCCGACGTGATCCTGGTAGCCCCGTACTGGCCGAGGCAACATTGGTTCGCACCCCTGCTACAAGCCGCACGAGACGACCTGCTCCGGTTGCCACTGACACCGGACCTGCTCTCCCACTCCGGCGGCCGAGTCCTCCATCCGGACCTGCCACGCCTGGCCCTCCATGCCTGGAGGATATCGCACTAGACGATCCCGTGCTCGGTACCGTCCTCGTCGCGGCCAGGAAGGAATCCACCCGTCGCAACTATCAATACAAGTGGCGACGCTTCCTGACCTTCGCTAACGAGAGGAGTGAGCCGGTATCGCCCGCGGGGCTCTCTACCGTCCTGCATTTCCTCCTGCACCTCCGGCAACAGGGGCTGGCGTTTCCATCCCTGAAGGTGTATCTTTCCGCGATCGTGGCATACCAACCGCCACGGTCGGCTGCCTCGGCCTTCTTCAGGAACGATACCGTTAAGCGGTTCCTGAAAGGACTTCATCATCTCTACCCGCCGGTATCGCCGCCGCTACCGCCGTGGTCCCTCTCGCTGGTGCTCTCGCAGCTGACAAAGCCGCCCTTCGAGCCGATGGCGACCTCGGATGATAGGCTTCTCACCATGAAAACTGCCTTCTTGGTAGCGGTGACCTCAGCAAGGCGAGCGGGTGAGATCACAGCTCTTCGATCCGATGAGCCCTTCACGGTCTTCCACAGAGACAAGGTGGTCCTGAGACCTGACATCTCGTTCCTGCCTAAGGTGGTGTCCAGTTTCCATCTCAACCAGGACATCATCCTGCCTGCCTTCTTCCCGAACCCGACGACACCGTTGGAGCGGTCTCTCCACTCCCTGGACATGCGTCGGGCCGTGGCCTTCTACATGGACAGGACTGCTTCCTTCCGACAGACGCCGCATCTCTTCGTTTGCTATGGGCGACGTCGGAAGGGCCTCAAAGTGTCCACCCAGCGCTTCTCCAAATGGGTGGTGAGGACTATTCAACTGGCGTATGAGCTCGCGAGGAAGCCTCCGCCAGTCCTGCTTCGAGCCCACTCCACCAGAGCGGTGGCTACTTCTGCGGCCCTCCTGCGAGGAGTTGACCTGCATGAACTCTGCCGTGTGGCGACCTGGTCCCAACCATCGACCTTCGTGCGCCACTACAGGCTTGACTGCCGGTCGCGCAGAGATGCCCGGTTTGGACGTGAGGTGTTGGCTTCCGTGCTGTAGGACCTGACCCGCCGTCCGACCGGTAAGCTACACAGTCTCCTAGTGTATGATGGCACAGATGACCACTCGAAGAACCACAGTTACAGGTAAGCAACCTGTTCTTCTTTGAGTGGTCATCTGTGCCCTAACACACACCTGCCCAGCTGTCTCCTCTTTCAGGTCTTGCACTGGCAGACTCTAGAACTGAGGAGAGACCGTTGGCTTGGTGGGCTGAGCATGCTCAGTACGGGCATGGGGGAGGGGTTCCCGCCAAGCTGCTTAGCTCTAGAATCTTCCGAACGCTATCGCACATGCGTGAAAACTCCCAGTGTGTGAGGGCACAGATGACCACTCGAAGAACCACAGTTACAGGTAAGCAACCTGCTCTTTCAAAATCACAGGATCCCTTGCCTTGCTTAGGTGGCATTAGTGGTTCACTCATGGCTAATTGTCTCTATCTCTGCAAACAAGCTTGAGCCTTCATCTTCAGCCCCAAAGCATCATTATGTTCTGTGAAGAACAAAAATGGTTATGAAACTAGACTGTGTTTTCTTCATGTCAAAGGTGACGTTGATGGAGGATGTGTAAAATTAGAGGTTTATATACCATGTAGTTTAAAGAATTCTGAGACTGTTGGATTAAAGGAGGAATAGAGAGAATGTTGGTGCTCATTGCTCATGGACCATTGCTCATGGACCTGAGGATTGTCAGTCTCTGGGATTCTTTCAAAAAAATTTGATGATACTGGATGTGGATCTGGGTCTGATGAAGGCCCTTTTCTATTAAACAAGTTATATCTTAACTGGTAGCATTCAGTGACATAGTCATGTTAGTCTGGGTTAGTATGCAAATGAATCTTGTAGCACCTTTGAAACTAACTGAGAGAAAGAATTTTGTGACACAAGCTTTTCTGCAAAATTCTATAAAAGCTTATGCCACAAACTTCTTCCTTTCAGTATCAAAAGTGCTGTAAGATCCCTTTATATCTTAACTGTTGAAGAGGTCCTGTATTTGCAGTCCTGCCTTACACATTTGAAAAACAGTGGTGAAAAGGGAAAAAAAATAGCCCTTTCCTCACTTGGATCAGAGTACGGGTGCATGCAGTACGGTCATTCAGACATAAGCCCCAACAACGGAAGTTAGCATAGCCAATGGAGCTGGAGTCTGACAATCTCTAAAGAGCTGTACTTTACTCTGATAAAATAGATTTGTGGAAAGATCTTAAGAGCTAGTGCAGGCAGAACATTTCTTCTTGTGGGGATCAAGCATGTTTCTGAGCTGTACAGTTTTGTTCCTTGTCAGGGTATTTTGCTATGAAGAGATAACAGATTAGTAGGTTATTCTTTGCTTACTTTGATTTTTTAATTGCAGCTGCTGGACCTGATGCACACCCTTCACACACGAGCTGCGAGCATTTACAGTTCTTGGGCAGAGGAGCAGCACCATCTGGAGGCTGCAGGAAAGAAAATTGAAGCAGACTCTCGGACATTATGGGCCAATTGCTGGTGCCCTTTGCTGCAAGGTAAAACCAATGCATCCAAGGATCTGATGATTTCAACAATATGTGGCAGAATGGAACATGGGGTGACAGATACCAGTTATGCATCGTCTTTGGAACATATAAAACTTACTTAGGTCTTCTAAAACTAGTAATTCAAAGAGTCAAATACTGTATGTTCAAAACATATTTGCCTAAATCTTATTAGAAGTCCCATCTACTGTAGACCCACTGAATAAGTGAGATTTATCTAAGGAATCATCATTCTGCAGTTGGTTACATCAGTTGAACCAAGACAATTGAGGAGTTGGGTGAATGGGATGATATGATAGCTGTCCTTAAATATTTTAGGGGCTATCAAACAGAAGATAAAGTAAGCTGGTAAGAGTATAAAGAATATTTAAATTTTTCTCATTCTCTCTAGGAAAGAGTGAGAATTTTAAAAATGCCAACTGCCATGAAAATTTTGATACTTGCAGAAGTGCAAAAAGACTAGTATTTTTAAAGCAAAAATAGTAAAGTGTAGTTTTTTGGGGTGGGGAGAGTATTTCCCACAAACCCAGTTATTTGTACAAAAAAACTTTTGCAAAATTTGTCCAAAGAAATCTCAAAATGGAAACTCTCCTCTTCTTACCTAGCATAGGGAAAAGGTTTGAAAATTTTGATTCTTACAAGAACAGAATAAGCTAAGATTTACTTCCCTACATGCTTTATAAGCTTGCCTTCTGATGTATCAGAGGTTTGGACCTAAACCAATTAAGTCAGATTGCAAGAAAGGTGGTTTTGATTAAACAAGAAGATCTTCCTGATACTAAAAACTGTACAATGGTGGAATGGATTGCCTTAGGAGCAAGGATGGATTTTTTTTTTAATTCAAAGTTTTTAATTAGAGGCTGCATTAGTAGAGTGTTGGAGCTCTTTCCAGTGCTATTCTATCATTTTAATATTGTTCTGTACAGGTATTGCCTGCTTATGTTGTGATGCACGGCGACAGGTGCGGATGCAGGCCCTGACTTACCTGCAGCGGGCTCTTCTTGTGCATGACCTGCAAGCTCTTGACGCTTTGGAGTGGGAATCCTGCTTCAACAAGGTACTGTTGTATGACTGCCTCAATACAGAATACAGGCAGAGGATTGAACCGTTGCTTCAACAGAGTGTATAGAACCAGCACTCTTACCTTCAGTAGTTTTCTCTTGTTTCCTGGGCAAAATATTTTTTTTTACAAGTGTGGAATGCATGGTAGTTTTCATGAAGTCAAATCTTTCCTAGTCACTGCTGGCAAAGGCTGCTATCTGAACAGTCAGCATTATGAACATACGATCTTTCTTGGGGGAGAGTTTTCTGGGAAGAAGGATGTAAAGAAAGTTCACAAATTTTCTCATCTGAGACATCCTCTTGAAAAACATTGTCAGAGTGAGATTTTTGAAGCCTGTGAAAGACCAGCATGCTTTGCAAGGGAGGCAGTGTACAAAAATATTATTTCTGTACAGAATGTATTTTTGAGCACAGTACATTTTGGGGCAAAAGTTGTAATTCACACATTAGTATTTTTGAGCAAAAAAAACATTCACAAAATGTTCATCAGAGTCCTGAAATGAAAAAAGTTTCATAATTTCATCC
The DNA here is from genome assembly GCA_948474755.1 of Ctenosaura bakeri. Taxonomy (NCBI): domain Eukaryota; kingdom Metazoa; phylum Chordata; class Lepidosauria; order Squamata; family Iguanidae; genus Ctenosaura; species Ctenosaura bakeri. The sequence continues at coordinate 39,291 of CAOLHI010001922.1, forward strand.
AGCAGGCAGAACATTCTAGAAACTTTTTATTATCATATGTGTGAATGAAATATGTTAGGAATTATATCCCCAGATGGCGTACAAGGCCCCAATTTATTAATTTATTGTGGAATACAGATAAAACCATACATATTATAAATAGATAAATGCAACAAAACAGAAGACTGTTTCGAAACACCATGTCAGATATAAGGCGGTTGCTGTTCTTTCAAATAGTAACAGCTGTCAGAAATCCCAAGAAATTGGGGACCCTGCCAGCTCCCCAGTTTAAATTAGTAAAATCCAATTTTGTCAGGATCAGACTCCCTTATCTTTGGTATGAATTTTGTGTGTCAGTTTTAGTCTTCAGCTTGTTTAATTATGGATCATGTGTATTAGCTGTTTTTGTGGTTTTTAATCTTACTATATTTATTGTTTTGTTTATTTTCTGTAACATTTTATGGAAAACAAAATTTTAAAAGTAAGCTCATTTAGTATGAGATACAAGTAACTATGATCTCACTTTAGTCTGTGCTAGATTTAGGGTAATTAACACCAAAAAACCAGAAAGAATATGAAGCTACCTTGTCACTTGAAAGTAAATTCCATTTATCCGTGTCTGATAGAATTTCATACCTGTGCCTAGGTTACACATTAACATGTACAGTTTGAATATAGGAGTTGCCTTGGAGCTCCAGAGAGTCAGAAACACTTTGACATTTCAATAACCCCCAAAGAATGAATTGGTTATTAAAGAAGAGATTTTTTTTTCTATCGAAGAAGATGCTTTAGGCATAGACATATAGATGTCCCTTCAATCTTTGATATGTGAGGAAGGGCATAAAGGTAAATTGTATTGTTATTTATAAATTACAATACAAATAATGCTACAATGTCCGGATGTTAGGCAGTGTCAAAACTGCATATTGTGTCCTTATGATGATGATGTCATTGTCATCATCATTCCCTAAAAAGACATGAAAAATGGGATTGCAGGGAAGGCAGAAAAAACATACATACCAGTTCTTAAAAGTTATAGCTCTTCCAGTGTTCAGCTGGGATGGCAGTAGTTCAGGCGTTTTGGTGGAATGGCTGCTACTCTCCAGTGGCAGTTGAGCAAGGGCCAGAGGCAGCTGATCTCTCAGCAGAAGGATAGAATATCACTGTATCGCACCATCCCCTTTCTTCCATAGTCTGATTTAAAGGCTGCTGTTGGTGGCAGTGGGAGAACTGATGTCATTCTTCAGGTTCTGAGTTGTAGCTGGAAGATAAATGCTGGAGGAAGGATGTCAGAAGATGTATTGTTGGGGAACTACTAAGGAGGTTGGGGTGGGAACTGAGCATCTGCATTAGGTGGTCCTATGTGGTAACTAATTTGTTGAAGGATATGTTACCAATAAAGCCCAATACATTATAGTTAGCATGAGGATGATTCTGAGGAGAACAGGTGTAACGTTACACATTGCAGGAAAACACTTATTTAAACAATGCAACCTCATGTTTCCTTACTTGCCCCATCCCTTATGAGTATTATTTCATTTGTTGATGAGTCAGTCTGCTGTCTTCTTTGTAGCATTTTTACTTATGAAAGAAGTTGGACTACAGAATATATTCCTAGTGACTACCTATGCTTCAGATTTTGTCTACTGTCCTTACTTTTGATTCTTGGATCAAACAGGTGCTATTTCCCTTGCTGACCAAACTCCTGGAAAATATCAGCCCAGCAGATATTGGTGGGATGGAGGAGACCAGAATGAGAGCTTCAACTCTACTCTCCAAGGTGCAGGACCTCTTCTGTTTTCAAAGTCTGAATCTTTCAGATCAAAAAGTACATTAGTATAAAGGTTCCCCTGACACTTACTGTTATGCAAAGGTAAATAAAGATCCAAAAGTCACACTTCGGACAAGTTTATTCATTTGAGCTGGTAGTCTTCTCCCATGGAAGTGGATTTCAGTGCGCTCATGCCTCACAGGTACCATCACTAAAGAAGAAGAAAGCCAATGTAGCATCATCAAAATAGTTAGTGGACTGGACTGCCTTACCAGTTTCCTTGTTGAAACAATGCAAAAGTAAGAAGTTCAGTGGCGACCATCTTTCTTAGCAACATTTTTTGTTTAAATGTGTAATATAGTGTGTCTATAGTATTGGCAATAAGGGAAGAAGTCACTTCAGCTCACTGTGCATAATGGAAAAAACTCATAAGTGTTTATTGTAAGTAAAAAAACAGTTTTATTTCACAGTTAAAATATAATTGTGATTTGCAAAAAATATATTAATGGTTTTGTATATTTCAACAGTAAACTGAAGCCTAATATTCCAAGTAATCCTTGGTCATTCCACCTCATTCTGTCTTAATTTTGGCAATTTGTGAAGATTAAGGAAAGGTGTACAGTTTTATCTGATAGTAACACTAATTTGTGTCATGGAGTTTTAACATTCACGGCCACAGAATTTGGGGGAAAAGTGTCCCAGCTGTAGACCAATTAAAAAGTGCAGATATGCTGCATTTGAAATCTTGTGTGAAACTTTAGTCATAACCTTGCTAAGTAAGGTCAGGAATCCTTAACTGCTTCTCTCTTCTTGCCAAAATTCTTACCCTGAGTTCTACTCTTTTCTAGGTCTTCCTGCAGCACTTGTCTCCATTGCTTTCTCTCCCAACATTTGCTGCTTTGTGGCTGACCATTCTGGATTTCATGGACAAATATATGCATTCTGGCTCCAGTGATTTGTTGGTATGTGGTTTGCTGCTGTTCCGTGTTTCTAGTAGCTCTCTTTGCTAGACTGAGCTTTAAAACACAGATGAAATCTCCTTTGGCAGTAGCTTCCTTTTACTCTCTTCTGTGTTTTTATTGGTAATGTTTGAGGTCATTACTTTTTGTGTCCCACAGCTTCACCTCTCCAGTCACTTGATGAGCCCACTGACCCTGTGAAGTAATCCATAGAGTGAACAGTTAGCCACACAAGATATAGGTATTCACAATCTCAGATTTCATTTTTTAAGACATGTCTTGCCTTCCAGCCAGAGGCCATTCCTGAATCACTGAAGAATATGCTGCTAGTAATGGACACAGCAGGAATATTTCACAGCTCTGACTCACGGACAGGCTATTCAGATCTCTGGGAGATCACTTGGGAGCGCATAGATTGCTTTTTGCCAAAACTGCGGGATGAGCTTTTCAAACAGACAGTCATCCAAGGTATGTATTCATGCAGGGATCTCCTTTGTATCATGTATAAACAGTGAATAAACTTGGTCTTCTAACGGAGTTATTCAACATTAAATAACCTTCCTTATGTGAGGAGTGGCCATACCAGGATCTCTGCAGTCAAAAACATCTGAAGTTATTGAGCTGGCAAAGATAGAACCCAGTGTCCTGGGCAATTGAGAAATTGAGATTGATCATCTCTCTTGTTTTCTTTGACTGATAGGGTTCTGAGTTTGAGTGTACATGGTAGCTTATTAAATCTGGCATGCATTTGACAGGCATTGCATCTTGGAAACGTAATCTTGGTTTAAAGAAAAAAATGTATTCAAGTATATAAGTTTTTCTGCTTACTGCTTTTATTTAGATCCAGTTTCTACTTTACCAGTAGAGATGCCTCCCCCAAAACCAATAGTGTCTGCTCTGCCACATTCCTCTGGAGGAGATGCAAGGCCTACCACCCATTCAGCAACCTCTGAGAAGTCTCCTGAAGTGACAGTGACTGGTAGGTCCCATGTTTTCTGCTACTTGTGTTGTTGTTACTAGTACTGCTGTTACTAAAGGTGGTGGTGATGATGGTGGTTATTGCAATAACATTGCTATTGCAATGACATTGTTCCTGTACATCATGCTTTACAGACTAATGTAAGCAAACAAAAACAGATAAATCCCTTCTTTAAGTGGCTCATAGCCTAACACTATGAAAAATAAGGTAAAGGAAGAGAGGTATTATTTATTTAATTTTCTTGTGAGCTGCATTTCCAGAGAATGAATATGAAAACAAAGAGAAGCAATAAGATTAATGTCAGTGATGATCTCTAAGTGATATACTTATCTATAATTTTCATTATATAAAGGTTTGACACATCTCTTGAAAAACTGAATTAAAGTCAAAACATAGAAACAAATAAACACAGTATCAATCAAATGCAATCAGTTGAAGAGACTACATATACAGGAGCATGACAAGTCAGTTAATGAGATCAGAGTCTTCCCCAAATAAAAACACTTTTGCCTGCCAAACAGAGGTCAGACAGGCATCTGTTTGAGAAAGAGAAGGGTAACAACTTAGGACAAAGGAGAAAAGCAAGGATAAAAATAGAATCCAAAGAATTTGCATATAAAATGGGTTCTTGAGGGTAGAGAGAGGTTGCACTATGTGTATTCTGGGAGGAAGCTCCAGCATGGGAAGCAGTAAAGAATAATAGTAGATCTGTTTAAAAGAGCAGGTCTTCTTGATCTGTCTAGTCTGATAAGAGTTAAAGGAGGAAGGTAATGAACAGTGAGTTTATGCTGACTGGAGAAAATGATGGGAGGCCAGTACAGGGATGTGGGGAGGCACAGCATGTGATTTTATTGAAGAGATGAGCCTGTGGTGGTAGATCCAAAGTAAGCAATCCTCTTAAAAACTAAGAGGCAGTTGCCCAGCTAGAGAAGGCTGTAGAAATCATCCCCACTGATAGAAATTAACTTTCTGTCCCTGAGAGGCAGGGAGGAGCCATGTTATCTTGGAAGCAGGGCTAAAGATGATGGGGGCCCACAGCCCCCTTGCATCCATGGTGCTAGTCACACAGGTTAACACATGAACAGGGCTAAGAGTGAGGTTGGAGAAACTTGGGAGTTTTTGGCTGAGGCCTAATGTCCTTTATGAAGAAGTGAACAATCTTTTCTCTTTTCTCTTTAGACTCAGAGAATGCCTCAGTGCCGGCTCCAAGCACATCCAGTCTCCCTGGCCAACAGTTTGTCTCTACAGCAGCACCTGTGAAAGTGAACTCAGCGAAAGATGCACCTCCAGCAGTGGCACAGCAACCCCTTATTCTCCAGCCACTGGCCTCCCCATTACAGGTTGGAGTGCCACCAATGACTCTGCCTATTATTCTGAACCCAGCCCTCATAGAGGCCACCTCGCCTGTGCCTCTTCTAGCCTCCCAGCGGCCAACTGACTCCATGACAACTTCTGAAGTCAATTGAGGAGAGGTATAAATAGGACAAAGATTGCAGGAGCGATGACTGTAATGGATACAGGCCTGCTGTGTCTGGTAGAAGCCATGATTGCTGTAGGGAAGGCCCTAGCAGAGGAGTAGCAACTCACTTTCCACTGTGGATCTTCTTCCCAGTGGACATAAGGCCAAAATCATCATCCCAGAACATCTTTCCTAGAACTGCTGATTTTCTCTTGAGTAGAAGGAATCTCTGCATTGTAGCCAATTCATCTTCTCTGTAGATTAGAAGGGCAGCATCCAGCCTTTCAGTTCAGATCTGTGATCCAAAAAATAGTATGATCTGCCATGCACTAGAGAGCAAAGGAACCAGATTTCTTAATTAACTAAATGGAGAAGGTCCCAGTATGCCTTTCCTCCCTTTGCTCTGCTTGGTATTGCTTTTTGTCCAGCCGCACTTTGGCTCTTGATTGTTCAGGGCTTTTGATTGGGTAGCTTTGTGTGTCACACTGGGCCTTCTGGGAGAGTCTGGAAAATACTGCTGCCCAACACTAGAGAACAGGAGAAAGAATATGTGGGCTGGGGCAGAAAACATCTCTCTCTGAAAGTGCTGAGTGAACCGTTCTGTTCTGATGAAGTTCTCCATGGGAGGCTCTCCTCCTTTCATTTGGCACCTGCTGGATAGCTTCTGGGCATGCTGAATGTGTGCTCATTTCTCCCTAATGAAATAGTGGGGCTGGGGTAAATAGTGCCTGATGAGTGAGAGGCTTCTGAGAACATGTGACCTTTACTGTACATGCCGCAGCTCCTTTGAGAACAAGCTGCTACGTTTTCCTTTCAGTCCTGTAACAATTTCTCACATTAAGACAATGCCATTGCCCTCCTGCACCACTGGGCTGCCTGTACAATACCAGAAGATACAATTGTCCTCCTGCACTACTGGGCTATCAGCACAAAGCCAGAAAGTAAAACGTGACTCATCTAGTGCTTCCTTTCTGTTATGCATTAGGCTAAAATTTTCCACATTTATTGCAGAATCCCACTGGGAACTGAAGCCAGTGTCTACTGTGTGGAACAGCAAGTGACTGTGTGTGTATATATTCATAAGAAGTCAATTGACTTTTTACAATGTAATAAATATGACCTGTAAATGAAATATTTGGTTTCAAAATTCTTCTCTACCTACTTTGTACCCCAGGATCAAGATATTTGGGTTAATTTTGGGTGGAAGCAGATGCATTTACTACATAAAGAACAATTAACTAGTTTGATCTCTTGAAGCAGTGTGGGATATTGGAAGATAGTTTCTACCACAGTGGGAGATTCAGCTAGACATAGGGGAGCAACACTAGGAATATCAACCTTGGAATGGTAAGAGGAAGTGTTAAGCATGTGCGTGCGTGCATGCACTTGTGCACACATGTGCACATACTTTAATTGCTTCCAATAACATCTTTCAGAAGTTGCTTGTATTGCTGGAATTGAAATGCAGCTTGTGTTACAACTTATTCTTGGAGGCTTGGATGTTTTTTGTTTCATGCAAGGATTTTTATATATAGAGGAGTATCAAAAAATGACACTCTCCACCTGCAGCCTGGTCAGCCTATTTTATTACTTTATTTTATTGTCAAATTGCTATTATTCTTCAATGTAAACTCCTCCTTGTAACCTCCACATTAGGTTATTGCAGAAAAACAGAATTTTGTGGCAGCCTAAAAATAACGGATTTATTCTAGCATGAACTTTCATAGACTGCAATGCATGTCAGTGGCTCAGTGTACCCCCAACTGGGTTAATAGTTTGCGAAGTATAAGACTTCAGTGCCCTGTTTTCCCCCAGGTGGGTTAATTTTGTATTTTTTTGAACTCAGATAGCATTGAGGGGCACATTTCACATACAGTATCCACACCATTCTGAAATCCCTGCTAGAAAAACGCCTTCACATGCAAATCATAGCTGTGCTTCTGTTGGCCATACATCCACAATACAGCAAGTTCTGCATTGACCTGACAACGATGTCAGGTGCTTGCTGAAGTAAGCACAGTGATGCGTTCTGTTTCTACAGGGGCCCATGTGCCTGGAGGAAAGGACATCTTTTCTCTTTTCACCTTTTAAATTCTACATACACTGGATAGATGCAGATGCAAAAAAAAGAAGCTACACGTTGATATAATGACTCAGAGAAAAGGTAAATGGAAACAAGGAGATTTGTGCTTAGCAGTGCTTTGCATTATTTAGTTATAACTACTACTAAGACAAGCATTACCTTGCAGAATCAGAGCAAAGTGTATCTAGTACAGCTCTGTTTTTCACAACAGCAACCAGATGCCAATGAATGTTCACTAGTAGGGAGCAAAGGTCACCCCCTGTTAAGTATCCTCTACACTGAGTATTCGGAAAGACTTTGCTTTCAGACACTATGCTACAATTCAACTGTTATGGCTAACAACATCCTTTTTAAAAAGCAACTTGTATTTATGGCCATTGATTATACACAATAAGATTCTTATAGGATTAGCCCAAGGGTGCGTCTTGTTCCAGAATTGCCCAGCCATATGCATCCAGAAATCCAACATGTGGCACATAAAGGCAACAACTCTCCTCCCCCATTAGTGGCTGCTTCCTCTCAGTATACAGAAGGTCTGATGGTTTTGAATAGAGAGTCTCCATTCAGCCAACGTATCTAACAACTGCTGTTAGACTTGTCCTGCTTTCTTTTTCCCTTTTAAAGCTATCTAGGCTAGGAGCTGTCATCTCAACATGTGGCAGGGAATTCCATAAGTTATGTATTGTATGAAGTATTGTTCTTGTCCAGAATCCAGTACCAATCATTGTCTTACTGTTGGAGAATGGTGTAAATGTATGAGAGCTTTTGTGCCATTCTTAAGAGACATGGGTGAGCCAGGACATGCCTCAAGAGGTTTTCGAAAAGCTGGTATTTCTCAGCTTCAGTCCTCCATCTGCAGCATGGGGATAATCATCCCCCTTTAACTTGGATTGTAAGGCTTAAGGGATGGTGGTAAGGAAACGTAATGGAAGTGCTTTGAACCTAGAGATCGCTGTAGTAATGCTAAATGTTGATATGTTCTCTCTGTATCATTTCACTGGGGACTCATGTTCTAGAAGGATGAGGAATAAGAATATCATGTCATATATAATTTTGTAGATTTCCATCTCCCCCGTTTCAGTAGTCCCATCCCTAAATTTTTAAAAAGGCAAACACATAGCCATTCTTTGTAGAAATGTACTCTATGCCCTTCATTATTTTAATTAAACTCCTCATGAATTTTCTAGCTCTATTGTAATTGGTCTTTGAAATGAACTGACCAGACTTGTTGACAGTATTCCAAATGAGACAGAATCATGGAAGGAGGAGATTTAATATAAAAAAGATTGAGATTTCAAAGTGGAACTTGTACATAAAATCTGGTTGTTTGATACAATCCTAATAAAAAAGCCAAGGCCTTAAAATTCTCAAAGCAGAAAGAAATGCCCATTAAAATATAATCCATGGCAAGAGGGAACTGCTTTCTTCAATTGTTGCATAACTGATAAAGTTCGGAGTATACCAAGTACAGAATTGTTGTTGTGTGCTTTGCAATAACAAATTTGGTCACAGAAGTATTCAAGATGGCTTATTTTGGTTTTTACATTTTCTCCCAGATATCCAGAAGTCAGTGTTTAATTGCATTTCAGATATTGCTGCAGGCCATATGCTTTTCTGAGCAGGTCCTGGATATTCTTCTGTCTGATAGAATAGTGCTACTCAAAGTGATGGTTGCTGGATTGGTGCTGGTCTCTGGAGAATTTCTGGGAAAGAAAGAAGCAACTGTAGCCAGCAGGCACAAATATAGTGCTGGTCCCTGGCACACTGGATAAAAATAACTGGTAGTCCTTCACATCAGCCTGATTAGCACTGTTCTAGAAGGGGCTCTTTTTAAAGTTTGGTATATAAATGATACACAAGGCCTTAGACCCAAAGATACAATTGTGACATTTGCCCCTAGTGTACCCTAAGGACTTTACAAGGTAAAATATAGCACAAAGAAGCAACAGATAAACTGAAGGAAGACACAGTTTTCCTTCCATTTAGAGAAAAAGGTGTATTCAGTTAAAGGTAAGTGGTAAGAACTATGGGGTTGAACCAAAGATCATCCTGGTAATGTAGTAGAATGTAGTAGAACAGTCCATTTGAGAAGCAAAAGGCATTGTGCAATACTTTTGGAAACCCCACTTACACACACACCTGATAAAAGCAGAACCCAAACCCTCTATGGAAAGGTTTTCTGCTTACTTAGAAATTTGTATAGAATACATTGAATGAGGAGAACTCTTGAGACAGGATGGAAGGAACCACATTTTGAAACCCAGGCCATTTCTGCACTAGACTGTTCTAGCGTGATGATTCCACTTGCAACCTCCTATGGAATCCTGGGGTTTGCAGTTTTGGGAGGGGCCAGCCGGCCCCTCCCAAAACTGCAAACCCCAGGATTCCATAGGAGGTTGCAAGTGGAATCATCGCGCTGAACAGTCTAGTGCGGAAATGTCCCCATTTTCAGGCCATCTGAAAGATAGTGGGTTATTTCCTTGCACCAGCTAATCAAGGCAGGAATTCCAAGGTCTAAAGATGCATTTTGTTTCGTCCTCTCCTTTCTTCAACAGTTTTTATTTTCCTGCCATGCCAACCAGTTCAAGTGTTTCTTTTTCTCACTTTCTCTCTTTACTTGTAATAGTGACTTAAATGGGGAATTAACAATGGCTAGCAATTTAATTAATTAAAAAATGAAACCTTCCTGTTTCGGATAATGGCAGAGAGGAGTCCTGTTTGCTGTCAGAGAAAAAAGCAAAAGCAAATGGAGGAGGAACTGATTCCCAAATCTGCTTCCACAATAGCAAGTGTACAAGTCACGGAGCACAAAAGTGATAACAATAGCAATAATGTTCAGTTGAATGTTAAAAGGCGTATCTCTGAACAAAGTTCAGAATTAGTTTCAAAGTATTTTTAGTTCCATCTAGTTAAAGTGAGTCAACAACAACAGATGGGAACAATTAAATCTGGAGTGGTGGAAAGAAAAGAAAATGAAACCAGTAAGGTTAGGAAGCCTAAAAAAGTTAAAAGTAAAGAAAAAAGGTTTAGGGACTAAGCAGAAGAAATTCTGCAAGGACACAAGTTTCGATTGGAGGTCATATGAACATTACTTCAGGGTGCCATCTTGGATTTACTGGTTATAAATGGAGGCAAAAGTGAAGAAAATGCTCAGACCTGACAGAAAGATCTATCCAAACAAGCAGATGGGGATTATATTGATTCTAGGACACTTCCACAGACCGAATGGTCTCAATGTCAACAGAAAAAACAGGCACTTTAAACTTAAGCTGCAAAGTACACACACAGGAACAGTTTCAAAATTACCTAGCAATGTTATTCACATAAAACCAAATGCAGGTTCAAGATATACTAGATTTAACTTGGGAAAATTAAGTTCAACAGTGCAAGCTCAGTATTGATTATTCTGCATTAAGACACATTGTGAGAGATCTGGTAAATGTTGAAATACAAGCAAGAATGCATTTATTTATTTATTTATTTATTTATTTATTTATTTATTTATTTACTTGTTGTATTTATATGCTGACTTTCTCCCAAATGGGAACCAATCACCCTTCAACACTCAAAATATTTCAATGCAGTGAGTTTGAGTAATTTGATTAATTTAATGAATTTCTGTGTACAATCTGATTTAGTAACAATTTTAATTCAAATCAGAACAGACCTATAATGGAGCATCAAATTTGATTAATACACAGAGAATAAATGCATCTAAAATACAGTGGGCAAATTGGAAGCAAATATGTAGTTCAAGTTGATTAATGATCAAGATTCAGAGATACTTAGAAAATGCAGACAGAAATTTAGACATCTATTGCATATTGATGAAATGTGCAATAAATGCACAGCATTTTCTCCAGAGGAGTTTTCAGCTGTAGAGAAAGAAACACAGGATGGAAAAATACAAGATTGAGGTGGGACAGAAATTACTGACAGTGACAGCCAGAAATCCTCAGATGAAGAATCACTTCAAAAATTTAATAAAACCATGTTATTGGAGACAGAAGATTTCAAGAGTTTGTTCACGTTCTGATAACTAATTGAAGCTCAGGTCAGAAGGAAAACAGAGCAACCGGAAAGGAAAAAAGCTGCAGCAGTGTTACAAAAAAATACCATCACGAAGCATGCAGAGTCTAATGCCAGACATAGATAATTAATAGAGTCTGAGTAGGAGATGATTTGTAGAAATTTTTAGGCTACAGTTAAAAAAAAAAAAAGTATGCTTAAGCAATTGATAAACCTATGAATCTATGCCCTTTGGTCCAGTTTTGGCATTCATTCTTTTATTCTATTGTCCCAGGAGTCCAATGAAACAATGTCCCAGAAGGAGATACAGCATTGAATGATACGGATGAAAAAGATTCAGTACTTAAGAAGATGCATGAAACTGATGCATTATCTATTAGAGCAACGGTGTTGGCCTCAGGATTTGCCAGAGATAGTATGTTGTGTATCCAAGAGGTTTTGGAATCGGAGGACATAAGTGTAGCAAGCACTATGTAGACTAGATAAAGTTCTACAGTATGTAGCAAATGCAGGATATGAGGTTACAGCATTTGCAGCAATAATGGCAACTACAGAACATGATGGCTAAACCACAGGGTGGTCAATCAGATATCAAGGGCCAATCTAATCAATATTCTGTTTAAAGGGGTTGAAAAGGCATGAACAGAAGAGAAAAATAAAAAGTAAGTTTTATCAACGGTACAAAAGGGAAGGTTTTGATAGAAGGTTTATCAGAAATGAATCGTTCCTTTTGAAGAGGATGGGCCTTTCAGAGACAGAGAGAAAATAGGAATTTCAGTCCTCATTGGAACAAATTGAGATTCCAACTCAGGCAACAAGGTTCTCAACAACTGAAAATAGAAGCCAGAAAGTCCAATACGGGTGGAAGAGTTCGGTACTTGAGGTACATACCAGATGGTGGAAGACTTCTTCAGTCATTTATGGAATGCAATAACATCAGAAAAAGGGTTCTTAAAGTAGAATTATAGAGATAGACATTGAGTTTGCCAAAAGACAAAAAGAAAGATATATTCCATTGGCAGTACTGAATGACATGATGAAGGGACAATAATTCAACAAGGAATTAAGCATTTACTGCAGATTATATTTGATTTGTACAACATGGATTTGTACAATAGCCCAGATTCAAAATAGAAGCCTTGGAAGCTAGGCTAGGGAATTTGGATTTATAAGAATATTTACACTTGATACAGTTAAAAGAAGCTTGTTTACACGTCCCTGTGGAAATTCCTGAGACTCAGTTATAACCACCACTATTATCAATTCAGGGCTCTCTGATTTGTTCTAGCATTGTCTCCCAGAGTTTTCAGCAAGGTGTTAGTTCCGTTAACAACATTTTCAGACAGCAGGGAATTCAGTTGTTCCCATATCTGGACAATATGTTGGTGAAAGCTGAGATCGGACCAAGGAGGAGCTCAAATTAACACTATCCTTCATTTCACAAAATTCATGTTAACAGACAGACTGTGGGGACTCAAGCAACCAAATGAAAAAGACTGTACTTTCTTCGCTGATTGACATAAATCTCAATTAAAGTTGAATATGATATGGATTTCTAAAACTTGGACTGACAAGATCCATAAAGGTGAAATATTTCCAAAGACTGTCTCTGATTGTAACTCTGTTATAATGCATATTAAAACAACAAATAAAGAATTTAGACGGAACTAAATGAATCCTTGATGACTAAAGCAGAAATATTGTTAGAAACAAAGGATGTGATTAAAAAAAAAATTTCAAAGAAATTTAAACAAAGGGACAAATATGAGATTTGTCTAGGAGAAATTTAAAGCATACATGAGAGGACATTTTGTCCAACTAAATAAAGATCTTAAGAGAAACCAAATGGAGAAAACACAGAAAATCCTAGATGAGATCAGGATCAGAGAAGATGACTTAAAGAAGTTGCCAGAGAATGAAGTAATTTTTTAAAAACTGAGATTGCTGAGAAATCAGCTATTGATACTGATGATGAAGTAGGAAAGAAACGATAGTTTTTGAAACAGAAAAACTTTGAACATGTGAATAAACCAGGAAAGTGGCTTGCCTATAGACTAAAAAAAGAAGACCCCCCAAAAATTTTTTTTTAAAAAATTGGATTTAACAGAAGGGGATCAGAACTTTTCTAAAGATAAAGATCTACAAATAATTTTTTGTGAATACTTCTCAAAGTTATATTCAATTAAAAGTATAGAGGATTATTAAGGGTGGAAAACATCTGAAGAGACAACATTTACCTAAGTTAAATGAAGAAGAAAAGGAGCAGATCAATCATAAAATTACTATGACAGAAATTGAACAGGCTATTCAGAAGATAAAATCAAGGAAAACTCCTGGACAAGATGGATTGGGAGTTCTTTATTACAAGACTTTAAAAGAATTATTGTTTCCACTTCAAACAGTATCATCATCATCAGCCTTTATTACAATTAACAAATCATCAGGCAAATAAAAAGATTAGTCATATACAATATTGTACATGCAATATTATACATAAAATGATGTACATACAGTACTGCTCAGAACTGTATATGTATAGATTGTATAAAAAATTATTTAAAAATATGATTAGTCTGGTACCTACTCTACCCAACAATACATCCCTTCCCTAGACTAACAGCATTATGGCCCTCAGGCTACTAAATTTTACGTATCTAGACAATTACAATTTCCTGGATTAATTTTCTAGCCATTCTAATCTATGTGGCCTATGCTATTATGAATTTTGTAGAATAGCTTTATGGGCATTTATCGCAGAGATGAGGAATATAGCCATTACTCAGTAATCTTTTTATCTTTATTGTCAAGGAGTAATTTTAACCAGGAATCCCAAGATCTTCCAGGCAATTTCCTTAACAAGGGACATACTAATCTCACTCTCTGATCTTTATAGAAAGAACATTCAAAAAAGATGTGCTGTATTGATTCCACCCTACCCCCTCCATAGGGGACACGTTCGTTATATGGCTGTCTTTGATATAGCCCCTCTAAGACTGCTGATGGAATAGCATTGAATCTTGCTCTAGTAAAAGCTTGTCAAAATTTGGGAATACTTAGATTTTTAAGATACTTAGCCTCTTCTTTTGTATTAAACCCCAAGCCTAATGAATGATGTTTTAGAAACTGGATTAATTCCAAATTCTTGGAAAGAAGACAATATTACTTTAATTCCTAATCCGACTTCACCTAAGAGTTATAGACCAATTTCGTTGCTGAATAATGACAAGATATTCACTTAGATCTTAGTAGAAAGAATAAAGAGTCTGTTAAGATCAAAGTGGATTTCCACCTGAACAACAAATGAAAGACAATTAGCAGAATAGTTTCAGATGTGATTGAATACTTTGAAAGCCATCATGAAAAACAAGGAGCATTAATTATTTTGGATGCAGAAAAAGTGTTTGATAATCTGAACAGGCAGTTTCTTTCTCAGGTCCTTGAAAAGATGAACTTTGGCCCTAATGTGTTGACTTGGATTATAAGATATTTATTCAAACCAACTATCAAAAATAATAGTTAATGGAGACTTGACCAAGTCATTTTCCATTCAGACAAAGATGAGACAGATGCACCTTATCTCCTCTTTTATTTATTCCAGCAATGGTAGTCCTGAATCGAGCTGTTAGACAAGATACTGAGATAAGAGGAGTTAGAATCAGAGAAGAGGAATTTAAGAGCCTTTGCTGATGATGTGGTAATTGTACTGTACTGGAACTGATATCTAAGTTACTAGGAGAACTAAAAGAATTTGGAAATCTAGCCAGTTTGAAGGAAATGACCAAAATCTTGACTAAGAATATGAATACGCAGGATAAGAATGAATTGAAAGTCAAACTGGCTTAAGAATGATATGGAAAAGTGGCAAAAAATGAATTTGTCTCTATTAGGAAGAATTTCAGCAATAAAAATGAATCTCCTTCCTAAGATGCTTTTTCTTTTTCAAATTATTCTACTATTGCCTAAAGAAGCACTATTTATTCAATGGCAAAAAGATTTGTCAAAATTTGTTTGGGCAGGCAAAAAGAAAAAAAAAACTAGAATAAGAGTTAAGGTCTTACAAGACTCAAGAGAACAGGGAGGTCTTGGATTATGAAATTTAAAAATTTAAGTTTGCAGCAGCATGTATGATGTGAATTTTAAAAAATGGATAACACTAACAGACGATAAGCCTTTGAATTTAAAAGGACATGGTTTAAGATTTGGATGGCACATGTTCCTATTGTATGATAAAGGTCAAGGTCAATGTGGCCTTTAATATTCATTGTATTAGATGTGTATTAGATAAATACAAACTGAGACTATGTCCAAGAACTTGGATATCCCCACAAGAAGGTTTCTATAGAACAGAAAAGAGTTCTGACCAATGTTGGATAACATATTCTGATTTGTTGAGGAAGGCAGACCAAGACTATGTATTGAAATCACATTACAAGAGGAAGATTTTAATATCCAATGCCTTACACATAGACAATTTTATTTAAGATTCAACGAGGACAGGAAGAACAAAGACTTCAAGAAGAATAAATTGGATTTTCAACTATTCTTATGTACTGATGATTAATTGCAAAGTTATATGAATTTTTGCTAAAAATAGAGATGGAAGATGAACAGATTAAGGAACAGATTAAGGATTAGTTGGGCAATGGATTTTGGATATAATATAAATGAATAAATGGGGAAAATTATGGGCAAAAGAAATTTAAAATGTAGTTTGCTATGATCTCAAAGAAAATTATTATAAAATGATGTTTCATTGGTATCTCACCCCAGAAAGATTTACAAAGATTTATAAAGATATGAGGAATACTTGTTGGAAATATCAAGACCAATTTGGTTCCTTACATCACATGTGGTTGACATGTCAAAAAGCCAAGCAATTTTGGGGGGAAACACAAAATATGATGCAGAGAATTTTGAAGTGTCAAATTACTGAGCAACCTAAGTTGTTCTTGTTAGGAATCTGGGTTGATAAAAAGCAGCAGAAATTATTATAATATCTTATTAGCTGCAAGACTAGTATATGCAAACTACTACGAAAACAATCAGAGATCAGTATCTGAATGGCTTAATAGATTGATGGAAATTGTGGAAATGGATAAACTAACAACTAAAGAGTCAAACAAAAGGTAAATTTCTCTCTGAATGGAAATGTGTAATTGATTATTTAAGAAAAACTAAAAAAAATTGTTAGTTTAGTTGTAGTTTAATTAGAGGTTGATATTATATTGTCTCTCTTTTGATTTGGTTGTGTGTATGATATTTTGTATGACTGTTATAGTATTGTATGTATTATTGTCTTTGTTTTGGTTTAATCTAATATATAAAAGTCAAAGTTGGTGAGTTTGTCTGTTGTAGGCAGGCAAAGACCTCATATGATTGACTGCCTAAGAAGATTCTGTGGAATCCTGGGGTTGGCAGTTTAGGGAGGGGCCTTTTGAATTCTCAGCTGGAGAGTTCTTGGGCTTGTCCTGTCCAGTTGCTATGGAGATGAAGCCTCGCAGCAAGAAGCAGGAGGCCAGTGTATTACCTCAGAAACCAAACCTCTGTATGTTAACAACTCTAAATACAGACTGGATTGGGGAATATAGGGAAAAGTTATAGATACTGGACAGGACAGTTTCGAGAATTCGAGACACAGAATCTCAAATATTTCTAACAAGTATTATCTATGAGAAAATAAATCCCAGGCAATGCCAAGTATATACGCTAATGTTTAATAAAAAATTTATTTAAAAATCTGTGCTCTTTGTTGAGTTAATCTAGGAAGGAAAGTTGTAACCAAAGTTAATATTTTTCAACAACTCCATCATTATCAAATGCTTTTTTCTGCATCCAAAAAACACCCAAAGAATTTTTGCTATGTGCTTCCAAATATTCTAGCATGTCTCTTACACATCTAGTGTTGTCTCCTAGCAGTCTTTTTGGTAAAAATCCACTTTAGTCTTCATGTGTATCCTCATTTAAAACTTTTTTCAATCTTTTTCACCAGTATTGTTGTAAACGTTTTATAATCATTATTTAACAATGAAATCAGTCTGTAGTTCTTTGGGTCCATTATATCTTGATCTTCCTTTGGAATAAGATTTAAAGTTGCACTAACCTAACTTTCTGGGATTTTTCCCTGTATTATTGAATTCATTATATCCTGAAGTGGTACAAAAAAGTTGATCTTTAGCTGTGTTGTAATAAATAAATGGTGGTCGCTCTGAATCTCGAGCTTTCCTCAATTTTATTTTCTTTAATGCGTCTGTTATTTCTGCTGGAATTATTCTGGCATTTAAATTTTTTCTCTGAGATAGCAGTTAGATTTTGCAAATTCAAAAATGCCTTGATGCTTTCTTTTGTCACCTCTTGACTTTTAAACAAGTTTGAATAGTACTCATAGAAAATCTTTTTAATCCTATCCAGATCTGAAGTTAATTTCCTGCCATCATTAATTTTTAATATCACCTTCTTCTCTCTCTCCCTTTTCTAATTTATAGGCCATCCATTTTCTAGGCTTATTTGCAGGTTTGAAATCTTTTGTTTAATGTATTTCATCTTCTTTTCATTCTTGGCCTCTGGAATTCCATATATACCTATACCTTTTCTCCTTTTCTTTAAGATTGAGTAGTGTCACCGCAGCCATGATCTGCTCTTGTTCTAATGAAATTTTTTCTAATTGTTTTTCAAAATGGTATGATTTCTCTTCCAGTGTAACCAACTTTTCATTCTGCAGTTTCATATCATTCGTAATCTGACCAAAAAACATCTTAACTTCCTTAAATTCACTTTGAATGGCATTTTGCCATATTTGAATTCATCTGTATTATATTGGCATTCATATCTTCCTTGCATTGATTCATTCCCCCCTTTCTTTAATTTCTTCAAAGATCATTAGATTCAAGTCTTCTCTGGGGGAGATCCACTGATGCTCTCCTTTGTTGCCTAGCAGACACTGCAGTTTTTCTAGTAGTCATCCTTCTAACAAAAGTCAGAATTTTAAAAATCACTTTCAAATTTCAAACTGCAGTACTACTATCTCACCACCAGATGTCAGTTGGCATAGCTAAGTCTTCCCCAGCAGCTTCCTTAAACCTTCACTACCCAAAATTTTTCTTATTGCAACTGTATTTGCATTCCCACATATCTTGCTTGTGGATCTGCAGATAACTCCTCTGACATCCTGGCAATTTTAATGTACATCATTGCCTCCTCTCTTTTTCTTACTTGCTGATGTCACACATATTCTTCCCCTAATCTGGATTAGTAAAGGTATTCTGAATCTGGTTTTTTTTTAATAAGCATCTCTTGTAGACATATTATTTCATATTTATGTTTATTCAGATGATGAAATATTATTTTTCTTTTCTGAGGTGAACTCAAACCTTTTACATTCCATGAACATTTGCTTATCACTGTGGCCAGTAACAGTGGGTGGGGAGGAAACAAATACATCCTGAAGGCAGCTCCATGGTTATGATGGAGCAGTATATAAAGAGACAAAATCTTCAGTTTAAACTCATAATTAATCAAGTAACAATGCCTTTTACTGTCACTGCTTCTTCAATTACCTCTCCCTCTCTCCCTTATTCTTACATCCCCCACACTTTTCCATTTTTTTTTGCAAATGTTTTTTCAAAGTCTTACGATATCTTCACATAAACTCTTTGGCCTTCATGACTGTATGTGTATTGTGTCTCTCCCCAAAAACCACAGATGTCTCTTCAAATTTCTTCTACCTCTACATTGGTGTTTTAGTTTCTTCATCAAAAAAGTGTAGTCCTTTCTTTTCCTCAGGATCCTCAAAAGTATACAGTCACTTACTGGTCTTCAACCATCATTTTTGGCTTGTAATTTAATTGCAAGGTTTTATCCCATGTATATTTTCTGAGGAAGTGCATGATAACATCTCATAGAAGCCACTTCTGAGTTGCAATTTTTGAGCTTACTCTGTAGATTTGATCATTCTCTCTTTCCTTCTCTTCCTCTTCCCCCTCTAGTTAGGTAGCTATTGCTGTTGTCATCCACTTAGATATATTCCGATTAGTCTTCTCTGACATTCCTTGAAGGGATTCTCTTGCTCTTATGTGATGGTGTTCTGGGGATGTGGCAATCTGGAGTGCTATAACAGCCTAGAACAGGTTGTCAAACAACCAGAATAGCTCCTCAGGAGAGAAACTCAGGCCATTTCCGCGCTACACTTATAGCGCAATGATTCCACTTTCAACATCCTATGGACTCCTGGGGTTTGCAGTTTCGGGAGGGGCCGCTTGGCCCCTCCCGAAACTGCAAACCCCAGGAGTCCATAGGATGTTAAGAGTGGAATCATCGTGCTATAAGAGTGTAGTGCGGAAATGGCCTCAGCCCAGCAGTGTGTGGGAGAGCGTGGTGGCTGAGAAGAAAAGATACACAGAGGCAAACACCGATTGTCTTTCTCAGTCTTTTGATAAAAGTTCTTGTCAGAGACAGCTGTGGAATAACATCCTTCAGTTACCCAGGGAGGGTGGCTATGTGGGAAGGATTTAATTCTCAGTGAAGCTAGAGGGAGGCAGAAGAGTAATTAAACCATTATAGAATCTGGTTAGAAAGTTTGACCTAGATTGGGGGTTGAGCCTTTGGTGAAAGTGTAAGCAAAGGCTCATTTATGATACTTTTGCTTATATGAGAGTTGAAAGATATAAGGGAACTGTCTAAAAGTTGTCTGAAGGACTGTATTAATTTTGGCCTGCATATGAATTTGAATACTTTATTCTGTATATTAGCTTCATAAGTGTTAGAGTTTATTTTTATAAATAATGACTCGGCTGAGTGGCATACAGTATTTAAAATAATACAGAAAGCATGCTACCGCAGAACTATTAAGGGGTTCTAAATAACCATTAAAAGGCCTCACCCTTTTTCACAAAGGTGACGTTATTAGGGGGAAGGCAGAGCTGTGTGGAAAAGACAGGGTGTCTTATCAGATTGGGGAACTGCCATACCAATCTGAGAGAGAAAGAAGTAAGCCCCAGTCTTGCTTCCAAAATTGCAAGCCAATCCAATATTTGCTCATGCTTTTTATCTAATCTTAGGCCCTTTTCGCACAGGCCTTTGCTCGCGCGACAGCCCTGTGAACCTCGCGGGAGTGGGAGTGTCGCTCCGCACGACGCACTCCCACTTCCGCTGGGCTCACGGGGCTGAAGCGGCGTGAGCGCGGGTTTTTTGATTTTCGCATCCAAGCGAAAATCACCCCGCGCTCGCGCAACGCTCCCGGCGCCCACCCGCACTTACCTTTCGTGCGGAGCCTCCGGGAGCCGGCCGGGTCACGCTTCTTTCCCTCTGCCCCTGCGGAAGGAAGGGGCGGGGTGGGGAGCTAGCACGACGGATGCGACGCCCGCTTCGCGCGCGTGCACGAGGGGGGGATGCGACACCGCCTGCTTCGCGCGCGCGGGGGGAATCCGGCGCAACGCCGCCCGCTTCGCGCGCGCGGGGGGGAATCCGGCGCAACGTCTCCCGCTTCGCACGAGGGGGAGGGCAGCTTGCACGGCAAGCCTCCTTTGGTGCTGCTTCCCCGCTCGTTCCTTCGCCTGCGGAAGGAAGGAGGGGAAGCGGCAGCCTCCCGGAGGAGCCTTCTTGCGCTTGCCGGCCTCCCCCGCTTGCACTAGAAGCCTCAGTGCGAAAAGGGCCTCAATGTCACTTGTTCTATTTTCACTGATTTCTCTTCCAATATAAAATGGGGTTTAAATGAACTGGAATTTCACTTAATTGGGCCAAAGATCCTACCAACAGTTCTGGATTCCTGAGGTAATGCTTTTTGTCACAAGGATCCCACACTGGGGAATATTGTTGCTTTTGCACCTCCCAAAAGGGGAAAATATTCCTGTGGACATCAAACAGGGGTGATTTCTTCTTCTTCTTACACATTTCTGCTCTGGATATTCAGCAGATAATCTCTATGCCCCTCTAGTCATCCTTCATAGACCTGCATGGTGAAGATATAAAACTGCACAGGACATTTTGATCTTTATTTGCCCCCAGTGTATAATGTTCTTGTAAGTTAATTGCCAACTTTGTCCTTTCTCTTATGCAAAATATTCCTATAAACAAAGCTAAACTGGCAGAGTGAAGTTTCCCTCCTCTTCCAGTTTTGGTCCAGAAGTCCTCTATTTGGTTGTGAATTTAAGAGTCAGTTTGTTCCCATGCAAGTTCTTTTATTAGAAAATAAGACATGATGTTTATATGTACACAACACACCTGGCAAATAAATCTTTTAAAGCTTTAGAAGAAAGCCAAACTGTCTGGACATTGGACTTGGTAGAGTTTAAGTTTAAATGTGGTTAAATAAGGTCATCTCCAACAGGCACAGACAGCACTTGGACAGCACCAAATGCAACTGGTGTTTCTTGGACCTAAAACTGAAACAGGCATGGTTCCTCACCCTGTCTCTTAAGGCTGAGGGACTGAGGATTCTTGTCAGCTAATTTGAATTCTGTCTGGGGTTCATTATGGTGGTTAAACCAGATAGTCAGAATTAACATCAACGCTCCACTCAAGCACTCCTAAGTGTTAGAATTTCAGGATATTTACATGGTAAATGAGCAAGCCCTTTGGTACTCTTTTAGGCTATTTATTATATGCATTCATAGGTATACAAAGATATAAAGTCCCCTTAGGGAGAAATGCAGACATGTTAATGTCTGGATGCTGAGTTTCATTACATTACATTACACTGCATGTAAGGTATTATATATCCATTATGTAACAACATATGGCCATTAAGATGTTAACACTTTCATAAGGACTTTCAGAAGGACAGAACTTCTATCTCTCTGTATCTCCACAGGCTTTGTAATAGTTAATACATATATGAATATTATCACCTTAAACAGTATAATTAAGCCAAAGATATTTTTTATCAAGGTTAATAAGTAGTTTCAAAATTGAGACATTTTACATGCATTTTTGTGTAAAATATATGAATAATTGATACAGCAAATCATAACTTGTCTCCCGTTTTAATTTTTGTTGTTTATATATTGTTCCTTTTCTTTTATCTTTTATCAGTCCCTGTAAAAGGTCATTAAATATTACTAGGTTGAAATGCGTTGGGCTAACTGGAAAAATAAAATTGTCTTTTTAAACACCCTGATAGTTTGTCTCTTTTTACCTCCCCTTTGTAACCCTGGAGGAGGGAATTTGCTTTCTCCCCAGCCACAGTTAATGACCACAGTGATGGGCTATCTTCTTCACTAACAACCCACTGTCTTAAATAACGTCATTTTTGTTTTCCTTACGGCAATCATTCACTCAAATGGGAGAGAGCAAAGAAACACATTCAGGGAAGGCACCATGAGGGTGGGGTTCAGCCTGCTCCAGATTATTAGGGACACTAAAGTCAGGCTTAGCCTTACCTATGTGTCTCTATCTTGGCTTCTGATTCTTTTGATGATATGTCAAGCAGAGGTTGGAAAAGATTTTTCTGATATTATGGCTCCCTAACTTTTCCCACCAGCATGGGGCATGTCCTAGCCCTGCCCACAACTGCGGGAGGGTGAAGGAGTCTCTTCTCACAGTTGCTGAACACAAAGAAGGTTGGTGGGCCTAGCCTGCATAACTCCCAAACAATTTCTGTGAAAGAATTATATTTTCATACATTTTATGTTTGCCTGTTGGTATTACAAAATGGTTGCTAAGGTTGGAATTAAATGCTATTTAGAACAGAAGGGTTAGATATTCAGCCCAAGAATCTAGCTTTTAAGAGACGGGATGACCTCACAGGAAGGTCAAAAAATTCAGCTCAGGAACATGCCAAATAACGAAAAACACATTCAGCCTGGGTTGTACTTCTGATTGATTGAAAGGATGTGTATGCTAGACATCTCTATCAGATGTTGAAGAAAAAGAGTTAAGGAGAGCAGGCAGAAATATGAAGGAAGAGAAAATTTGAGAGCCACAACTGAAGTGAGTGCACAGTTGCAGTAAGAAGCTGGGAGAGATGAAGGGAAGGAGAGCAGCCGGCCGGCCGGCCAATTAATCTGTAGCTTAACTGACAGAGTTGGAAGTTGTATGTGTAAGATACATCTTCAAATGGTCAATAGTTGCTGATGTTAGACATCAGAAGTTAATTTTGCTGTTTATGTCTGTATTTATTATTTATTCATTGGTCAATGACTGAAATAAATTGTCTGTTTGAGTTGGAAGTTGACTCCTTAATTAGTATTGGTTGGGTTCTGAACACTTCTTCTTTTTTCTTTTTTTTAAATTATTTGCTTGTAACTACTCAAACTATTCTAAAGATAGCTCTGCCCCAAAAAAGATTTTCTCAAACTGTTTAATTTGTTCACTTTCCAAATCTTTAAACAAAAGTACCACTTGTTTTGTGAAAACTCTCTTGAAAACTTTATTTATTCCACACCTAAGCTTCTTAGAATAATATGGATCAACAAGTAGGAATCACAAGTTAAATGGCAGCTTGGTGGATACAGGTAGAGAATAAGGATACCACTTAGCCAGAAAGGTAAGGATCTGTTTGTTTAAGTATTTCTGTATTGCCTCCCAGCCCACAAGGCGGAGGAGTATCCAGGGTGGGGCAAGTAGGGTGCGTGCCCTGGGTGCCCATGCCAGGAGGGTGCAAAAAAGCCATGCTGGAAGATTTAGCAGAAGAGGAAGCAGCCCTGGGGGTGGGGGTGCAACTTCCACACTTCTCCTAGGGGCTGTTTAAGTTAGCTTCTGCCACAAGGGCTCCTGCAGAGATAAATAAAAATCAATTAATACCAAAATAAAATCATGTTAAAAACACATTTAAAACATATTTTTAAAATGTTTTTTTAATCGCTCCTAAAAGATCTAAAGACAATCCTGGAAAGCATCCTGAAGAAAAAGAGGTGGGTTTGTCTTCTTCCCTCCCATGGATGGAGGCCACAGCCCATGCTGTACTTTTACTCACATGCGTTTTTATCATGGCATTCATTTGACCATGCTCAGGTATAACTGAATGGCAGAGCCAACCAGATGCCCTCCTCTGCTTGCACCCCATTTGCTGATGGAGTAGGGCTGGTGGCAGCCTCAGCAAGGCGGTTTTAACCTTGGGGAGAAGGGATGGAAGAGTGTTATCTGAGTATTATGATGTCTTGAGTCCAATTGTTTTGCATTTTCTTCAAACACCAAACCATTGCCCCTTTTGTTTCTGGGAGGGCAGCCGATAGCCGCTTTGTGGTTTGCTAACTCCAGCAGGGTTCGTGTCAAGTACCAGGCAGGAGTTAAGAGCTGTTAAGAGAGCCAGCCTGGCCTAGTGGTTGGAGCGCTGAAGGCTGATCCTGAACCCCAGGCTGTCATTCCCTGCTTGGTCGTGGGAGCCCACTGCCTCAGCCCCATATTATGCGTTTTCTTTAGGATTGCCATCAGTCCCAAACGACTGGAGAACACACAACAACAGAGCTGCTGGGCCAAGAGCAAAGGACAGAGCAAGAGCCCGATTCGTCGCAGGAGGCTCCTTGTTCCAGATCCTGAGCTAAGGGGGATTCGGCCTCCAGAGCGCCTGGCTCTCCACGAGCGTGTCGGGGGCGGGGCGTAAATGCACCCCCCGGGTCTGATCGCGAAGGGTCTGCGCTTGCTGCCGGGCGGGAAATTTAGGAAAGGGCTCCAGCCAAGTCCGACTCCAGCCCCGCGGCGAACGGGAGCGCGGCTCCCCTCGCGGGCCCCTCTTCAACCTACCCAGCGCGTTCAACAGGGAACTGGAGTCCTAGGCCAGTTCCGCACCAGCCTGTAATAGCGCGATGATTCCACTTTCAACATCCTCTGGAATCCTGGGATTTGCAGTTGGAAACCCCAGGATTCCAGAGGATGTTGAAAGTGGAATCATCGCGCTATTACAGGCTGGTGCAGAAATGGCCCGAGAGACGCTGGCCGTTTCCGCACTAGGCTGCTAGGGCGCTCTTACTCCACCTTCCACATCCTAGGGAATCTGGGGGTTTGCCGTGGGGGGGGGGCCTTTGAGGATTCCCTAGGATGCGCAAAGTGGCGTAAGAGCGCCCTGACAGCGCCCCGGTGCGGACGCGGCCAGCGCCTCCCCGTCCCCCGGCCCGGGCGGCTCCCTCCGGGGCGGGCCCGGCGCCTCCCTCCCGGCCCCCTTCCAGGCGGGGCGGGGAGAGCGGAGGGGCAGCCCCGGGGCGGGCTCCCGCGGTCCCCTGCCGGCTCGCTCCTCCTCTCGGGGCCGGAGGAGGGGGGCGGGAGAGCCGCTCTTCGGACTCGGAGCCCGGTGGCGGGGCGCGGAGCGGAGCCGTGCGCCGCCGCCGCCGAGAGGAGGAGGAGGAGGAGGGCGAGGAAGGCGGCGAGGCGGCGGCGGGCGTCCCGTTGGGGTCGGGGCTGGGCGCGGCCTCCCCGGGCTCCCTCCTGGCGCCCTCCGGAGGGTGCCCGGGCGGGCCGGCGGGCTCCCCCTCGCGGGCGCCCCTCGGGCCCAAGATGCCAGCCTGGGTGATCCTCCCCATCGCCCTGCCCGCCTTCAGCATCCCCGGCATGTGGATCGTGTGAGTAGCGCGAACGTCCCGCGGCCGCCCTGCCTCCGGGCGGGCCAGGGTGCCCCGCCGCCCTCTCCCCCTCTCCGGCTGGGCGCCGGCCCCTCTCCCCCGCCGCCCTCTTCCCGGCCGCCCCTCCGGAGCCTCGGCTGCCCTGGAACTTGGCGGCCTCCCCCCCGCCGGAGGAGGAGCCAGTGGAAAGTTTCAGTCGCGCCCGGCGCCCGGCTGGAAGCGCGCGGGGTGGGGGGGCGCTCCTCGGCTGGGAAAACAAGCCCGTCCCGCCACCTGCCCGCCTTTCCCTCCGTCCCGCTGCCTGCCCGGGAAGCCGGCCGGCCCCGCTGCCTTTCGGCTCAGCCGGAGCTGCTCCCCGGAGGCCCAGCTTGGCCCGAGGCGCGGCGGAGCCCTCGTGGAAGCCGGGAGGCGAGCCTCGCTCCCTTTCTTTCTCGTGGGGATGCCCCGGAGGGGGGAGAAGCTTGCCGGAGGGTCGCCCCCGCTCCTTCCGCCTCCCGTTCAGCTCCCAGACGGGAGTCACCCCGAGGGCGGCTGTGAAGCGCTTCGGGCTTCCCCCGGGCAGTCCTGGGGGAGGCGCCGGGGGCAGAGTTGGCCCAGACCAGGGGTGTCGGACCCGAGGGCCTCTGGGGCCACGTCAGCGTCACGGTTGCCCTCAGAGGGCTGGTTGTACCTGTTGAGGCTGTAGAAATGTTAAAGAATTGCCTCTGCATTCGGTTACTGCTGGTTTTTAGATTCCCTGCCTTCTGCATCAACTTTTCTTTTCTTTGGACGTTTTGGGGCTATTTGGTCGTAGTTTATGGTCCCCGGACCTCCGTGAAGAGACATAGAATTGGGCATTATATCCAAAGTGTGCCGCTTTCTGCTCCCCAGACCCTCTCTGGGACTCTTTCTGACCCCAGGCTCACCAGACCCGCAAGGG
Organism: Ctenosaura bakeri; assembly: GCA_948474755.1. Lineage (NCBI taxonomy): Eukaryota > Metazoa > Chordata > Lepidosauria > Squamata > Iguanidae > Ctenosaura > Ctenosaura bakeri. The sequence continues at coordinate 65,955 of CAOLHI010001922.1, forward strand.
CCACATGAAATGGCCAGATTCAGCCCACAGGCTTTGTATTTGACACGTGTGGTCCAAACCATCAGGTTCCCTCAAGCAGAGTAAAAATGCAAGGCCAATGGGAGCCAGACAGTCAATGTGATGTAATGGTTTGAGCCCTGGACTGGGACTTTTTCCCTTTCATAGAATCATAGAAATGTAGAGTTGGAAGAGACCCCAGGGGCCATCCAGTCCAACCCCCTGCCATGCAGGAACACCCTCAAAGCACTCCCGACAGATGACCATCAAGCCTCTGCTTAAAAACCTCCAAGGAGGGAGACTTCGCTACACTCCGAGGCAGCAGATTCCACTGCCGGACAGCCCTGACCGTCAGGAAGTTCTTCCTGAGGTTCAGGTGGAATCTCCTTTCCTGCAGCTTGAATCCATTGCTCCTTGTCCTGGTCGCTGGAGCAGCAGAAAACAAGCCCTCTCCTTCCTCTGCGTGGCATCCCTTCAAATATTTAAACATGGCTATCATGTCCCCTCTTAGCCTTCTCTTCTGCAGACTAAACATACCCAGCTCTCTAAGTCTATCCTCATAAGGTATGGCTTCCAGGCCTCTCACCATTTTGGTCACCCTTTTCTTCCCTTCCCTTCCCTCCCTTCCTTCCTTCCTTCCTTCCTTCCTTTCTATCAGGGTTCAGATGCTCAGCCATAGCAAGGCACACAGCAATAAAAACTAAATGATGTTGAGAGGTTGGCATCCCTCACCGGGTGTTATTATTCCACCATGTGCTGCTTGAGGCAGGCCACCCCACTCCCGCTAAAGGGCATTTTGTAGGATCTGTTGGGGTGGTAGGGATGGTCTCAGGAAGGCTCTTGCAAGACTTCCTAAGAGGGAGATAAGAGCCATTAGCAGTGGGAGCTTTCAAGTGGCCTTTCATTCTGAAGATGCCAGCAAGACTCATACTGCTTGCCTGAAAGTATAAAAAAGCTTGTCAAAAAGAATGGCTCTCTGAATTCCCATCCAAACTGGAGAAGAATTCCCACTTTACATATTCCCCCCATTTCTTCCCTCCCTTCTCTGCTGCTGTTCCCATTCTCAGCAGGTAAGTAGAGTTGAAAGTAAGGTGAACTGAGGTAAGAAGGAATTTCACAGGGCTGGGGATTCAGCTCTGTCGAGGAAATAAGGCAGGTTACTTCTTGGTATTTGTAGGAAAGAGCTTGCCTCCCCCTCATCTAAGCCATTGAGAACCTTGGATGTCAAGTCCATTGCTGCCTCCGGTGAATGTGTGGGGTGCATCTCTACTTTAGCACATCTCAGATTGCCATTGTGTTTTACTCTGATCTGGAACACCATTAATATGTTGTACACTGAGAGGCCTCTTTTAGGATTGGATTAGATGACACGTAGCATCTTTTATATCTTTGGCTCTTAATGAGATCTGCTTTAAAGTAAGTAAGCTTTTAAAAACAAAACTACTTGTTGACATGACTCCCCCCCCAAAATAGTCTGTCTTTCCTTCTCTCACCGGTGTGTTTCCTTAAGACAAGCCTCTATCCACCCGGCCAGTGGTTCGTTTCTGTTGATCATTAGCTGTTGTTTATTGTCTGCTAGTCCATGTGACAGCATTTGTATTTAAGCCAGCTTGCATTAATTTTGAGAACACTGTTTCATGAGCTGCTCACAGGCAGTCAGCAGGAGTAACAACACCAGTAAGAACACTGCTGGCGCTAGAATTCTTCTGGGTTCACTCAGTCACATGTGTTTACTACCTGGCTTGGGTTCAGTTTCTACCTCAGCCTGCCAATCTGCAAAATGGGAGAAGTGACAGTCTCCTAAAGGGACTATTAAAACCACAAAGTGTTCACTAATCTGTGAAGACTGGTGCATAGTCTGCTAGCCTAAACTACTTGCAAGTGTGCTGTGTGAGTTACACACTGTTATGAGCTCCTTGGAAGAATGCAAATGAGACTAGAGGCATCAGTTTGGACTTTAGAGCTGATCTGGTACATCCAGAAAAGGCAGATTTGAGTCTGTTTGGTTTGGGATTAGCTACGTTGTTTGTCTCTCTTGTCACTTTAGTCCCCTGGTGCTATAGACTAGGGCAGTCATGTTTCTGCTTGATGAGGGGTGTTGGCCAGTGTTCCTGGGCTGCACGGGACGCTAGAGTAGAAAGAGCTCTGTTGCAGTATACGTTTCAGCATTGTCAATATTTTCATCTCATTGTGTACACATTTAGAAATAACCTTGCTGGAAGTCTTTTGATTTTATTTGCCTGAGAGTTTCTAGCACAAAATTTGATGGAGTTGGAAAAGTGTGTGCTGTGAATGAAAGCAAGTACAGCAGTCAGTGGGTTTCTGACACATGGTTGCTTTTAGATCTGTGCTGTAAACATAACTGAACAGTTAAGATTTAAAGGTGCCGTAAAGCATCACTCCCTGAATAGTATCAATACTAGAAGAGGTAAAAAAGTACAATGAAAGAGGTCTCTTATTTAAGCAGAGGCAGCTTAAGCTTTCTTGCCACTTGAGGTGGGAAGCAAAGCGGTGGCCCATCATCCCCACACCACATGTACATTTCACAGCGGCAGGGATTTCTAGACCCAAAATCACTTGCTTGCTCTTGTGCATCACCAGCGTATCTGTGGACATGCACACAGAGATCTTTGGTGCTATACCAGAGCATCTTTCCCTGGCCATAGGAGGTGGCGGTCATGGCGTCACCTCTGCCTCCCCAACCATAGAATAAAAGGAGAGAAGGGGGAAGAGGAGAGGGCAATTTGGAGAAGGCAATGCTAGTAGCCCTAGTAGACCTGTGACAAGAACAACCAAAGAAATGGTGTCAGTGGCAGATACCCACCTCCTGGTACTTACAGATTCCATAATGTAGAAGGTACTTTGGGATTGGTAACTGGGAGAATTGCCTGTGCTATGGTACGGATGATTTTTCAGCTTACCCCTCCATCAGCGATGGCAAAGTGCAGCCCTGGGTAGGCCCCATGCATGCTAGGTCCCCCAGGATGTTTTTGTGGCCCTCATCACCTTCTGAATCCCAGACTGGCCAAAAATGAAAATAAAACAATTTGTCTTTTGAATAGATCGCAAGGCGTCACTGTGCTGTTCAACATTTTAAAAAATCCATTTTTAAGAACCAGAGTGAACTTCCATCCACTCTGAAGTTTTTATTTTATTTTTTTAGTAGTCATGTGGCACCCAGAGGGCCCTGGGGTGTCAAAAAGCCTTGGTACCTGGCACAGTTTGTCCATTCCTGCCTTTCATAGTGCTTTAGACTGAAGGATCCTTCAGAGCCAGGCATTTTTGACATAATGACTCTGTAAGCAGTGGGAATGTGTGGCTTCCACAAAAGCTGCAAATGTTCTCTATGCCCGAGAGCAGTGTGCACCACCTGTGGGGGGAGGGGAGTGCCACATGTGCTGCCTCACATTACTGTGCTGACTGAGGCTAGTGCGTCAGTTAGCCTTAGGGTATGAATCCAAGGCTTTTCCCCAGTTTTAGGTATGGGTAGGGCAGATAGTGTATTCATAGTTTTAATTTCTTGGTTTTTGTTTTTTATTATTCTTATTTATTTTGAGTTCTTCTCTTTAAGGAAAAGGGATTGTAATGCCTTACCGTACTTAAAAAAAGTGCATGCAAAATGTTTCAGCACTGACAGCTGCCTCTGCAAGGCAGCCAGAAGGCAACAGATAGTTTGCACAATTTTGTTGAATGGCAGGTAGCAATGTTTCTATCCCAAATATGCAAATCCATTTGAAAGGAAAACAGAATTCCAAAAAAAGATGTGGTGTATCTTTTTAACTTCACCCAGTTTTCCCCAACACCTTGCCTGTAAACATTCCCCCCCCCAGAAGTAGAAAGGCGGAATTTGTTATTTGTAAGAAAACCATGATCAAAAAGGAAATTGTCTTGGAAGCTTAAATGGTTTATAGCAGGGGTGTGCAAAGTGCAGCCCAGAGGCTGCATGAGACCCTGAGGACCGCCTGGGATAAAAAAAAAAAATCCCTCCAAAATACCATTGAGGGGTATGGAGGACATTTCCACCATGTTTGGAGGCCCCTGAGCTCCCCAAGGGTAACAAAACAAAGCAAAACAAAAGGCAAAAAAATCCACCCCAAACCCTTTAGAGGATATAGGGGGCATTTCCACCTCATTTTGGGGTCTCTGGTCCAGTTTAGGCACAGAAGATCCCCAAAACATCTTGAAAATATCACCATGTCCCCTTCAGGTCATTTGGGGAGGGAAAAAAATGGATTTTTTGAGGAGTGGGTATGTGTATGGCAGGGTGTGACCTTCCAAAGTCTCATGGGGGGCTAATATGGCACCCTAGCCTTCCATAGTTGCTGCCCTTGGTTTATAGGAAAGAGTCCTGTCTGGAATTGTTGTCACCTTGTTTGAAAATATGAAGCAGGAGGTTAAGTGGAGCAATAAGGCCACTGTTAGTCTGAAAGCTCTTTCCAGAGTTCAAAAGAAGTGATTTGCATGATAAGGTCAGATGCTAGCTTTTACTATGGCAGTTTCGGAATAAGCTTGATGCCTGGGCCAATAGAAAGGGTTGATCTCAGTAATTGTTATGTATGTCCACATGGAAGAAAGCAGGATGGAGACCAAGCTATGTGGTTGCTTCAGACAGAGGTATTTGCAAACCGATGAGAAAACGTTAGGTGAAATTTAGCTATAGAGCTTGATGGGTGACCTTAGGTCAGCTGCTCTCTCTTAGATCAATCTACTTTGCAGGGTTGTTGTTGCTAAAGTAGGAGAGGAAAAATGTATGCAGTTCTGAGGGCAAGGCACATGAAATAACATACCAACATCTGTTTAAATCTACCTCTAACAATACTGGTCTTTCAATTTAAATTCTCAGCCAGTTGTTGAGTACTGACATAAATTATGGAATGAGGGAGGACTTCTTTTATGGGCATTGTAATGTGTCCACATTAGGTGGGCAATGCAAGGAAGGATTAAGGAGATCACAACCAGAAGATAACCTTTCATTCCTCTTTCTTTCTATTTTTTAAACATGAATATTGTGTTAATCAATCCATGCCAAAATAGCAATGTTAACAAAAACATTCCTAATGCAGATGTGACAGAGGAAAAACCCACAAAATTACTCTATGAACCTCCCTAAGACTGTCTGAACTGAGTTTTATGTGTCATTTTTGCCTGCTGAGGAAAACTATAACTGGACAAAATTTCAAGGTGCTTGATCCCAACGAAGATTTTCCTTTTTATTCCCTCACCTCACATGTAAAGTGTGGAGGTTTGGTGGCATTAGAAGCAACATCACAGCAGAAGTCTTTCTACCCAAACACATTTTTTTCTTCACGCTCTTCCATGGGAGACGGCGGAACCTCTGTGGTCCTTGTGTCTCTCTCTTGGGATGCTTCTTCCACTTGACAAGTTGTGGGAGTCTGTCTTGTCTAAGCAGCGGGAACAAAAAAGAGTTTTTGTTCCAATCCAGTTTTTCCTTTCTATTGCACCATAGCAGTCAGTGGGTTTCTGACACATGGTTGCTTTTAGATCTATGCTGTAAACATAACTGAATAGTTAAGATTTAAAGGTGCCATAAAGCATCACTCCCTGAATAGTATCAGTACTAGAAGAGGTAAAAAAATACAATGAAAGAAGTCTCTTATTTAAGCAGAGGCAGCTTAAGCTTTCTTGCCACTTGAGGTCTGTTGCCACGCTCCGGTGCAGATTTGCAGGTGCGCACTAGTGCATGCCTGCAGATCTGCCAGGGGTGGACTTCCAGCTGGCGAGCTTCTCTGGTCGGTGGAGAGCCTCCACCAGCCGGAAGCCGCCATTTTGGACGCCGGAGGACTGTGAAGCAGCGAGTTCGCGCTGTTCCTCATGGCGACGGACTTACCCGGCTGCCGGTAAGTTCCGTTTTAGCGCGTTCCCCTGTTTCCCCCTCCACATGCGGAAAGGGGCACAGTTACCAACCTGATATCATGCAAGCCAACTTTTGTTCACATCTTTGAGTTGGTTGCTTCTTGGATCCTATGGAAGTAGTTAGTTGTCAGTATAAAAAACCTGCAATTTACTTAGGCCTCCTTTATCAGAGAGTTTTGTATTGAATTGTTTTTCATCTGAATGTGAAACTCTGGATGACAGTGTAATGAGATTAGTGGCAATGTGCCAGGCATCATACATAGCCTTGTTTTCTATGTTTTTACACTAGAAATGCTGCTTTTCAGGTGAAGTATGTAAATTTTCAGTGTGAAGTAATGGTTTAGGATTTTGGAGACCAGGGTTTGAATCTCCACACACCCATGAGAACCCACTGGGTGACATTGGGCAATTCATACTCTCTCAACCCTGGAGGAAGGCAATGGCAAATTCCCTCTAAACCAGTGGTTCTCAACCTGGGGGTCGGGACCCCTTTGGGGGTCGAACGACCATTTCACAGGGGTCGCCGCTCCTCAATCCTGCCCCCCTTTTAAAAGAAGGTGGCCTCACAGCCAATGGGAGCAGTGCTTCTGAGACCCCTGCGCTGGGGTTCAAACTGCAAACCCCAGGATTCCATAGGATGGTGAAAGTGGAATAATAGCGCTATAACAGTCTAGTGCAGAAATAGCCAGGATGAGTTTCTCCTCTCGCTTTTGTTGTGCGTGGACCCTTGGCGCTTGCCACACACACGTGTTGTGTTCTTCGCCCTGACTGTCTTGCATTCCTCGCTTTTTGTATGTTCAGCGTCCGCACTCCCTTTAAGGGAGGGAGGGAGGGAGGAAGTGAAACCAAACGCGTCTGCTTATGCCGCTGCCATCTTTCCTCTCTCCCTGTTCTTTCCTCCCTGCGCCTCATGTAAAATGTGGGCTGTTTTGGCATTGCCTTTGGGAGTGACTGGCTTTTTGAACTGTGGAAACCCAACATTCAGAACTAGAACTACTGCCTTAATTCTGGTATTGATGGACGCTTTCTGTGCTTAAAAAAGTGGGGGGAGGGTTACCAGTTTTTAGGCATTAGAAGTCTATCCAGAGCAGTGATTTAGGGCAGTGTTTCCAATCTATTTGATGTTGGAAATAACTAACTAACTAACTAACTAAATAAATAAATACAAAAATGATTTTATGGTTGGGAGTCACCACAACATGAGGAACTGTATTAAGGGGTCGAGGCATTAGGAAGGTTGAGAACCACTGCTCTAAACAAACTTTGCCAAGAAAACCCCATGATAGAGTTGCTTTAGGGTCATCATAAGTTGGAAGTGATTTGTTGGCAGACAGCCACAAAGTATATTCCACAGATTTTAAACAGCTTCTTTCTCACACACGGGATTTATTAAACTATTTGAGAATTAAATAATACTTTTCCAATTATTGCCCATTGTTTTTGTTTTTTATTTATCATAAGTGATAAGCTTCATAATTGTTAATCTCTGGAGTAATCTGAAAAAGGATTCAAGCCTTAAAATGATGGAAGGATCTCCCATTGTTTTTGTCAGAAATGATAGCTTTTCCCAGGTTTTCTAGTTTATTTTATTAGTTTCCTCTTCAGCCCTAAGGATGCTTAAAACTTGGTTGAGTAACTGTAAAACTAAAATGGCCCAAGCTCTCCAATATAGTTCAGCTGTAAATGGTAGATGGAAATAACCTCTTTTAAATACTTTCGGTTTAAAGAAGATTGCAACATAGCAGCCATTGCTGCATTCCCAGCATCCAAGTCAATAATGCTTGCGCTCTTCCATGTTACCTGTTGTAAGTGAGGTGTAAGAATTGGCAATGAGGGGGTGGATGGACACATGAAGGTATGTCTCCCGGAGTCCAGGGAGGACAAAAAGTCACCTGGTTTGAGTGCCTGAAGAATGTGTGTCAGCATCTCCATGCAGAAATGTTGCTTCTTTACACACCAGTTCATACCCTTCAGGTTGAGGATCGCCCTCCACTTTCCATTCTTTTGGGGGACAAGGAAAAAATTGGAGTGGCATCCCTTGTGTTTCTGTGGGAGAGGTACTTCTTCTATGGCCTTCATTTTGAGGAGGTGGTCTGTAGCATCCATTAGGAGACAATGTTTCTCTTAGCTTTTGGACTTGGGGGAGACAATAAAGCGGTTTTGTGGTGGTCGAGAAAATTCTGTGTGATAGCCCTCTCTCTCAGGTCTCAAGGACCCACTTGTTGTAGGTGGATTTCTCCCACTTGTGCAAAAACTCCCTCAGCCTTCCCCCTACTGGAAGGGCAGCACCAGGCCTGGTTCTTTTTGTTATTGTTGTACTGCTGTCTTGTTAATGAATTAGATTGCTGGTTTTGTCCCTCAAACCTTTGTTCACCCCGCTTGGGTCTACATGCCCTGGAGTCTCCTGTCTGAAAGGGAGAACTAGCAGAGGGGGGAAAAGAAGGCTCTGGGTGTAGAAAAGGAAGGATGGCCCTATCTAAAGAACTTCCTCTCCTCCTTCTTCTTGCCCAAGGGCAAGGCCTTCTTCTTGTCTTTGTTCTCCATGAGCACTGGTTCCAAAGATTTGTCAAACTGTTTGGAGCCCAGGAAAGGGGTAAAGGCCAAATTCTGTTTTGACTTGGCATCAGCATACCCGTTTCTGAGCTATAGCTGGTGTCTAACTGCCACTGTAGCTGCCTGGCCTTGCATGCAGAACTGCTCTGCATCCACAGAGCCATCCACTGCATAGGCAGCTGCTGTTAACAGTTTGTTCAGGCCCTGTCTGACTCTAGTTTCCCCAGAGGGCACCTCTCTCAGGAGGTCTCTAGTCCACTGGAGGGATGCTTTTGCCACCATGGACCCACAGGCTGATGCCCTGATGACAACAGAGATGGCCTCATAACCTTTCTTGAGAGCCATTTCTGCTCTTCTATCCTCTGAAACATTGAGGAAATCCTCACCCTCCTTACAAAAAGGGGCAGCGGACAAGAGCTCAAAAATAGGGGCATCCACCAGCGTGACCTGTAGTTTCTCTCCTTTCCTTCCTAGGCATCCCAATATACCCCTTCTCTTCTGATGCCTTCTCTGGTGATGGAGGTGGGAGGGGAGAGAAAAGGAAGGAAAGGTTTTTTTTAAAAAAAATTATTTAAGGTAAAGAGAATAAGGTAAATAAAGCAGAGCCAAAGAAGAGTGGCAGGAAGCTGAGGGAAGTGCTGACCAAAAATACTAGGAGCATAGGCAGGAAAAAGACTAATCTTCTAGGAGGTTGCTCTCCCCCACGTGACCACCGGAAGGTCTTCTTATTTTGTCCTGCATGCTAGGAGTAGTGGGGAGGAGTCAACCCAATTGTAGGAGGTTCGACCCTTCTCTTCAGGAGTGGGGCACAGGAATCCCTTTTTTCTCCTCTCAGAGAAACTTCCCTGCCTACTGAGGGAAGTTAATTCAGAGGAAAATAAGGGTGCTCATCTCAGCCAGCAGCATAAGAAGAGCAGTCTCTCTGGATCAGGCCAATTTATTTATATTAATTACTTATTCAAGCCATTTCAGATTCCTTTTTCAAGACCATAATTCTCTAGGACAACTTATTACATAAAAACTATTCAAACATATTAATAAATATTAATTTATTATTAAATATAAACAGCTTTAAATAAAACTACTTACAATAAAATAGAATTTCAGTATGCCCAAGAACATTAAGTGTCATTGGAAAATCAGTTTGCAGGTGAAGTTTTAAGAGCTAATGGGTTCAGCCATGTATTTCAGGAAGGGAGGATTCCCAGAGGTCACTGCTGATAAAAATTCTCTCACTAGTAGAAATGTAGACAGATTTGGGCTTTGGCATGTTATGGAGCTGCAAGTCCGTGATTCCTTACCATTGGTTTGGTGAGTAACATTCATGGGAGCAGTAGTCTAACAGTACCTAGAGGCCACAATTGTCTATCCCTGCTCTTGTTGCTATTACCTAGAGGCCCATCTAGTCTGGTACCTGGTTTCCTCCAGTGGCAACCAGATCATTGCAGAAAAGTTAACAAGCAGAATATAAGGGGAATACAACTAGTAATTCAGAGGTATCCTGCTTTTGAATCTTTTGTTATTCACCTATAAGCGAAGGCATAATATGAAGAGATACATAGTTGGAACCATTAGCTCATTGGAATGAGTGGAGAGGGTGAAAAGATTAAAAAAAAAAAAGCAGTGGAAGAGAAAGGAAGATATGGGACCAAACAGTTATGGAAGTCAAAGGGACAACTTCGTGGGGAGCAGTCTTGTGGCCATTTTCCCGCAGGAATAAACGTAAGTGACAGATTAGGAGCAAGCACCCATGAATCTAGTAGCCAGAAGGGACAGGTAGCTCCATCCCCTGGTGAACAGAATAATTGTCATCATACAGATTCCTGCACTGGTTGCTTTTTTGTACTGCACTTTACAGAACAAATTAAAATAAAAATATCTGTGGGCTGTTGACAATAAGAATCTTTGCGGGGGAGGCACAGTCTATAGGTATAGCCATATAGGGATGCCAGAACTATGAAGTCATTGGGAAACAGTATAGATTGAATGTGTGTGTGGCCCTCAGTAAAAATCTTGAATGTGGTCAGCTGGCAGAAGGCTAGCATTTTCTGTCCCACAGGATGTCTCAAAAGACTATGGGTCCAGAGGCAGATGTACCCCTTGGATGCTTGTCTGTATCTTGCATGATTCAAAATGCCTGTTGTGCTACCTAAGCCCCAGAGCTTGGAAAGTTACTTTCAAGAAAAAACAAATGTATAACGACATGCTAAAACTACCATAATTAAGTAGGAATAGGATGATGCTCTGGGCTTCAATATGTCATTATATTTATTAAAAATACCATCCTCAGGTCTGACTCATCATCCTACTCAGCCACAATTCCTTCCTGCTAATTTACTTGAGTGAGCATTCCTGCTACTTCTCATACCACAGACCTTGTTGTCTATCTCAAACAGTCCATACTATGTATACTTCATAAAGCTGGACCATGTAGTTTAGCAGGCCAGCAGAAAGAGGGGTATGGAAGTGGACTCTTAGACTCTTTTTCTTCTCAAGAGATCTTGAGTGAAGATGATGAATACCCTAAATCCTGATGTGATGGCAAAAGACCATCATCCTAGTGAGAGTCTCATCTTGAAGATAGTTGGGATGATACCCTTCCCTCCTACACAGACACACACTAGCTGAAATTGTGCCTTTATTGAAGAGCATCAATGAATGTATGAGTGTTGAAAGCAAGATGGGAGAATAGCTAGTGTGATTGACAACCATCCTGTTCTACCAGGACTTCCACCTTTCAAAGCTGCCTCCTAGTCAGCAAGAGAACAGATGCTGCATTCCTAGTTTTTAAAAAATGTTATTTAAATTAATGAAACTTGATATCTATATGATTATAAAATAGAATATGGAAGCACGTGAATCTTATGTCTTCAGCGGATGCCTTTTCAGTACAGGGAATGTGAATCCAGTGTGCCTTTGGCTTTACCATGTTCATTTACAAATTGAAGGAAGATGAAACATTTGTCTCAAAAGGTGTCTTCATCTCCAGTGCCCTCCAAGGTTCTGGATGTGTTAGTCAGCTTCTCCATTAAAGTGGTATTCCATGTTTTTGCCCACCAGCTGTGTACACTTAAGTTTTAAAAAAATCCTTCCATTTATACAAGATACCTGCATGGGCTGCTGCAGGCAAGAAGAGAATCAAGTTATTGCGCAGCAGGACTTTGTTTTGCTCAGAGGAAACAGAGAGAAATACAAGTTTACAACAAAAATGCATACTTTGCCTTATAAAGAGTGGTATTCTTTCTAATACCATTAACCAGTAATTATGCATATCTTCACAATATATCCATAATTGACGAAAGGGCCCCTTCTCCGTGCAGCTTCTCCAGCATAACAGGGAGATAGAAGAATTAATTCTATTCAGCTTAACAGGTGTAGAATGTCACTTGTATAAAATTGTTAAAGCGCACTCTCTGGTTGAGGCTGATATAGATTTCTCAATCAGGGATTTCAACATTTGAGACCATTCTAGATCTGTTACAATGGGTTGTTGTTGTTGTTGTTGTTGTTGTGTGCCTTCAAGTCATTTCTGACTTATGTCGACTTTATCATGGGGTTTTCTGGGGCTGAGTGTGTGTGACACACCTGGGGTCACCTAGTGGATTTCCATGACTGAGCAGGAATTGAACTCTGGTCTACAAAGTTGTAATTCAGTTGCAAATCACTACACTATGCTGGTATTAATGTCCTTTGCCCAAACCAATATAATGCAATTTTCACTAGAAGCTTTAGTATTCACAAACCAAGAATATAATTTGGGTGAACGGCCTTTACAGCTACAGTTAGAAGTATCACACATTTGTTCAAATAATGTTAAAGCTCCCAAGTTACTGGTGTATCTGTTGCTAATATTCTTGTTAGTGACATAACTTGCTCCATATGTAGCCACATGGGTGTAGATTTACCGTCATTGTAGATTAAATCTTTGACTTCATATGTTCCAGCATTAATCCAATCTTTAAACTAAAAAATCTTACCAAGACTATAAAAGTTGGGAAGTATCAAGACAGGGCAAAAGGGAGATGGAGAGGGAGCAGGAATTTTCATCCACTGCCCCCATATGTTAAAAGCATTTAATAGTAATGGGTTTGTAATTTGGCAAAGTAAGATAGGGTTAACTTTAATGAAAAAATTCTGATTGGGTGGATGAGTTTGTTCATTTCTAAATCTGACCAGTCCTGAGTAGAAATTCTAAGAAAAGAAATCAGTTGTATTACCTGAAAAGCATCATGGTACTCCTCCCTAAAGTGCCCAGGATGGCCCTACCCTTGGTCTCCTTCTGACGACAGGTGAAAACATTATTGTACTGTTGTAACCCCAAAAAGTGGGTGACTCAAGGATCCACCCAGAATACCAATGCCTCCGTCGAAAGGTGAGGAATTATAGCTCAAAAAAAGAGGCCTACTGGGGGAGGGGTAACTTTGAGATCTTTTCACCTATGTATACTAGCAAAGACACCAGTTGAAGGTTAAAAGAATGTTTTATTGGGGGAAAATCACAAACACATGCAAGACTCAAGCAGTCTTGCAACCATAGAAGGCTAACAGAAAGACTGGAGAGAAAACTTGGATAGCAAGGAGTTAGGATGAAGTAAGTGATATTTACCAATCCTGAAGAAAATAAAGTCATGGTGAAATGGCTCAAACATGAGACTTTGAGAGCAGCACGGAGGAACAAGAGGCTGGGGTGCAGAGTGACACCCAAATGCTAGTGTGTTGCAAAAGGCAGGAGCTGGGGTTTTTAGACCCCTTTTCTGCCTTGAAATGGAAGGCTGTGTGATAGAGCAAATAAAGGGGTCCAGAGCTGGCTAATGGTCTTAGAATTAGGCAACAAAGCATTGATGAGAGCTGATAGCTTCTCAAAGTCTGGGCAGATGAGGAAACAAAGGGGGAAGTTCAGCAGGAAGGAGGATTCAGGACGGTGGTCACTGTTGCTTTGTCTGGGGATTTCAGTGGCTAGTGTTTTCTAGATTTGGGCCATTGAGAAGATCATCTTCTCCAATTAATCCTCAGTGAACTTATGACCTGGCCGTGCCTTGGGTTCCCTCTGATCTAATTCTGCTTGGGTCCAGCCAGTTCTCTTTGCCAGCATGGCTTTTCAGCCATAAATGTGTGATTTATATCTTGTGCCAGTTAAATAATGTTCATTGCCAATTATACTGTATCATGGAGTGAGAGTAATACCGTCATGTTTTTATAAATTGATCAGCATTGTGGCTTTGAATGCTGTGCTGTTCTAAGGTTGTAATAGTTTTAAATGTATTTTCATGTCTTTAATGTTTTTTAACATACAATATTTTAACTTTATACATTTCTTTGTAAATTTTACATTTATACTGTTATGAATGTTTTAATTTGTATTGTTTTTCACGTTGTTGGCCACCTTGAGTCTCATTGTCAGGAGAACGGTAGGATATAAATGAAGACGACGACGACGACAACAACAACAACAACAACAATAATAATAATAATGATATGAGATTGGGTAAAGCCAAATCACCCATTTTCAAATTCGTAAATCAAATTGCCTTTGGCAATTAGCACATGGAGAGAGAGCCTTCTCAGTGGCTATTTCCACCCTGTGGGACTCTTTTCTATGGGAGGCCAGGCTGGCCTCCTTCCTGCTTTCCTTTTGCCGGCAGGCAAAGACATTTTTGTTTAAATAGGCTATTAATGTGTAAGGAGAGCTTCTTGGGATGTTTTATTTATCTTTTAAAACTTTTGTATGTTTTTAAAATGATTTTATACTGTGTTATCTGGTGATTTTAATTATTTTTAAATTTTATTGTGAATGTTTTTTAATTGACTACCTCTGGAAGCCACCTTGGGTCCCACTCTGGGAGCATGGTGGCATACAAATGACATAAATAAATTACATAAATAAATCTCCGATTCTTACCATTCTATCATTTTTTGACACTTATTAGTCCTAGATTGAAGTGTATGCAGAGAGATTGTCTGAAAAAGGAAAAAAAAAAATCAGCACAAGAGCCATTGTTATTTGACCCAGCAGTGACACGTTTGGGTCGGACCATTCACTAAGTTTTGTTTTGAACTATTTAGTCAGGGGATTATAATTTCTGGATATAATTTGTGTCAAATCTTTGATTATTATTATGGTTTAAATATTTAAAGATGAAGGATACAGTTTAACAATGCTTTTCTGCTTATGGACTTCTTGTTCTCTGTTCTCAGCATCATTGTGGAGTTGTGGTAATTCATCTTTCGTCCAGAATAACAGCCAAAAAATGCTCAAAAGGCTTTTCAGTTCCAATTCAGTTCAGTTCTCGGCATCAGATAGGTACAACAAAACATCATCTTCATAGGTGCTAAGAATTCCTGGTTATTGCTTACCAATGCTAGGTGCGGATCCCCTGGTTATATAACTGCTTTCAAAGTTATGGGGGCCTGTGACGAACCTGATGGGAGGGGGTTTTGACAACAGAACCTCCTTGGCAACTGAGAGTGTTTAAGCTGATTGGCTGGTGAAATGGAACCTTGGATAGCCCAGGGGAGGGGCTGGTGGAAAGAGGAAAAATAACGGATTTTAACTGTCTGGTGTGTGTTTGAAGAGGAGTGTGATTTGTGGTGTGTTTGGGGGAGGCTGGAGATTTGAAGAGCTCTGTGGGAGAGAGAACTGAGAAACTGGGTGTATGAAATATAGTGAATGAATTGAGAGAGAGAGAGAGAAAAGGGGTGTGCTGTTTGTAAACATTGAGATACAAAACAAATTTAAGCAACAGTGTTTCAATAAATGTTTGAAGTTCTGTATTCCTGATAACAGTCTCCCAGAGTCTTATTTTGAATCCTGGAATATACACGCTACCAATAATATCATCTTGACCTTAGTATCAACAGTACCACAGTCTTGAAAAATATGAATCACTGCTGATCCTTACATCTGGGAGAAGGGCAGATTTAGGGAAGGCAGTAAAGGGGGAGAGTCCTGAAAGGAAGAAGCCAAGGGGGGAATAAGAGTGGGGAAGGGACTGCGTTCTCAGAGAGGGAGAACTGAGGCAGACCCGTTTGTCCTGGCCCTGGCTTGATTCAGAGATCTCCCTGGCTGTTCAGTTCTGATCACAAAGAAGTGTCAGGTTGGGCAGGCGTTGTTTATTTATTTATTTATTTGTATCCCGCCTCTCCATATGGATTGAGGCGGCGAACAACTTACAAATAGCATGTATTTCGAAACATTTCTATACAAGGCTTGGGTGTGCCTTTCGCACTCAGCACTGACGGGCGGTGGTTTTCTGTCTGCGCGTTACAGGGCCTTTCTTTAAAAAAAAAAGCACTAGTGGGATTGTAGACCTCACTGTAATATAATATGCATGTTTATGTTTCTGTTGTTTGCCATCAAGTCAGCTTTGAGTTATGGTGACCCTCTGAATGAGAGGGGTTCATGACATCCTGTCATCAACAGCCCTGTTCAGGTCCTGCATACTCAGGGCTGTGGCTTCCTTGATTCAATCCATCCACCTTCAGTGTGGTTTCCTTCTTTCTCTGCTGCCTTCTACTTTACTGAGAATTACTGTCTTTTCTAGCGAGTCATGACGATTCTATATAAGTAATAAAACTTGACTGATGTCATGAGTGTACAGTGCTGAATATATTATAGATCATTTGGAAGAATGGGACATTTTCTTGCTCAGTATTCATGTAAAAAAAATTTGTGGTTTTTATTTCGGTAGCACCGGAAACTAGGCTTGTGCCAACTATTAAAGCTGCAGCACCATTTGTGTTGTCTTCTTGTCTTTGCTGGAGAGTGAAGGGTGTGACACAGAAGGTACATATTTCCACCATGGACTGGTGGTTTTAGGGGTTGGATCAACCTGCAGTTAGAGGTGTATCAGCTCTTGATTCCTAGGATTGTTCTCCACTAACAAAACATGTGAAAGCTATTCACAGAACTATAGCAGAGAAGTGGCTCCCACTTATTTATTTATACATACATTAAATAAAACACTTTGTCTCACCCTTCAACCACAATTCATGAGCTTGCAGAAACTGAAAAAGCAATATGCATGAAAGAATGAAAATAAACCTTGTTAATGTCTTCTGCGTAGATAAGTTGCCCAATGGCTGGACATTTTTTTGATGTATGATATTTACATTCAGATCCAGGTTGCAGAGGCAGAACTGTGCATACAGTGCTGTTGTGAATGCAGATGAACATTCTCAGACAATGAGTGTCTGCTTCCCGAGGCTGAAATGGTGGTAATATTCTTGGTTATATAGTCTGTGGTGCGTTTTGTTGTACAATCATTTACAATCATATTGCCTTTCAGTGCAAAGTTGTGCAGCACAGTCAGTGCATAATTCCACATACAGGGATTTATGCTGTGCAGCTCCTATGTAGGATCTGTTTTGCTCAGTGTTGGTCTATTTGTACTGTTCCAGTTTTTCAGAGTGTCAGAAGGTGGTCTTGTTCAAGGATCCCATTCCAGAGCTGTTTACTTCTCTTCTCTGGTCTGAATGCTGCATGGTGGGGTAGCAGTTACTATCAGGTTATAGCTTCCTTTTGTAAATTGTAATGTGCTCTACATCCATTTTTGCTCTCACAATCTAGACTTGGGTTCCTCCCCTCCTTTGTGCAGATATACTGGTCAGCAAACTGAACATATATTCAGTAACCAGTTTTCTCTCCAGACAGGCCGTTTACTTTTTGAAAGTAATAAATTTAACTACTGCGTGGGTAATTTTTGTTATACAGTTAAAATGTCTGGATTCTACAAAGGCAGAAACTCAGTCTCCTGTCTGGGGAGCCATCTGATAGAGATGGCTGGGGCGCCATCTGATAGAGAAGCACCCTGGAATTTGCAACATTCCCCACTGTCAAAAGAATCACAATATTTATTAAGGTTGGCTAGACAGAAGCTTCTCCAAACAAAGATTTACAGCATCATTAAAGGCCCTAGGATGGCCCATGCTGAACAGGGTAGGAGAAACACCCCCACTGGTTGGCAGGTTATTACACTCAAGAGAATACAAAAAATTTGCATCATATATGTTCAGAGTTCAGGCCCCATTGATAAAGTACTTGAAAAGTGAAACTAAGTTTTGAGAGAGAAATATAGTATAGTGCTCAGAAAATTGAAGATTAAATTAAGTGGAAATATAGACTGGAAATAAGAAATAGATCTAGCATCTTCAAGACTTGGAACAGTTAAAAGGTTTCTATGGAAGCCTTATTTCAGGAAATGAATATTACTTCTGATGCTAGAATTTAAGCAGTGAGTGATTTATAAGACATCATAAATACAGCCACCAGAAAAAGATCCAGTGCAGGGTTAGACAAGACTGATCCTGTGCTTACGAAAATTCAAGATTCAATATCCAAGATGTCTATCCAGATTTTAGATTTGAAAAAATGTGTGGCAGAAAGCAATGGGAATTTAGAGCAGAAACTGGACTTGTTAAGATTATAGATTACAGGACAAATAAATCATTCTGCATGATCAGGGGCAAAGATAATCCAA
This sequence comes from Ctenosaura bakeri, assembly GCA_948474755.1. NCBI lineage: Eukaryota > Metazoa > Chordata > Lepidosauria > Squamata > Iguanidae > Ctenosaura > Ctenosaura bakeri. Next base: position 83,854 of record CAOLHI010001922.1, read on the forward strand.
AATAAGACAAAGGCTACATAGTTGGAAGTAAAAAGGCCACAGCTTTATTGGCTATAGATACAGAATGGGTTGACACATGCATAGGTCTGGGTCTCGGCATCAATCAACCTGCCTGTTGGCTTATGAGCCCAAGCTTCCAGCCAGAAGCTGGAATCCCAGGAATGTCAGGGGTGTATATTGTCAGCTGTGAACCTCCTGTCGCGAGGGGGTGCAGGAAGCACATGTCCTCCTGAGCCAAGCATACCTACTACCACCTCACACCCCCTGAATCCTGAAAGGTCCCCCCATCCTACAATTGCCTGATGGCATTTGGTACCAACTGTCTTGGCTCCAAGACCCATGCAGCTGTCACAGAAGCAGGCATGAGGGTACCCAGCTGCCAACCCATAGCATCTGGACCCAATGCTCACCTGGTCTCTTAGCTGTCCTTGATCCAGTTCCTCGAGTCCAACAGTTGGGACTCTGAAAGTCCATCCTCTTGTGGCCCAGGAGTCCTCAAACCAGAGTTCTTGCTCCTGATCCTGATAGCCAACTCTTGCCTCCCAATTTAGCTGAATAAGGAATCCTGTCACTGACACCCACAGTCTCCTTGGTGTAGCCACCAAACAATGCTGGATATCCCTGCAGTTTCTTCTCCCTCTCCTGGTGCTGTTAAACTTGGATTTTGTTGAGCTGAGTGATCTGCCTGGAACAGTAACTAGGAGAAATAATAATGTTATCACTTATTGGCTCCAAATCTGGCTTCATGTATCCAGCATATGCCCTGGACTTCTACCTCCCAATCTTATTAATAGCCCTTTCTGAAAGCCCGCACCCTGCTGCCTCAGTTGCCACCCCAATCCAAAAAAAGTAGCTATCCAACTCCATCAAGGAGAGCCCAAAATGAGCAAGGCAGCATGCAGAATGGCCGCCAACTGGATCCTAGACAATACTGAGCGGTCCTTGTGAATGAAGAGGGGGCCGGGTCCCCATGGCCACCTATGCAAGAACTAACAGAGGACCTTTACTGGGCACAGGCCTTCCCCATGAAAAGAATGGAGCCAAACAATTGTTCCCTGGCCTAATTGGTCACATTTTGAACTCCTTGCCTGTAAAGCCACTGATACTCCACTGGTAGTGTCTGTATTGGACCCTGACACCAACTCCCCCATTCTAAATACTCCAAAAAAAAGGCAATTGTGAATGCCTTGAACAGTGCCGCATCAAATTTGGATTGGCAGATGGTTGGAAGCTGGCAAACTAACCTTGCAAGAAGCAAAAATGATATTGGCCTCCTGGTGTCCTTACAGTGTTGCTGAAGCCACCTCTAGCTCTCCAATGTCTTCCTAAATAGGAAGGAAGCACAGGGATCCCAAAACCCCTTGGCCTTACTAAAAAAGTGTAATGCCAGCAAGGTGAACAGACATGGAGCATGGAGCCATGCCCTGCTTCCTCAAGTGGGCCAGGAAGTGCAGTACCTGCCTCTCTGAGGATGGCCACTCATCGTCATACCCTTCATGGCAGCTAAAGACTTGGAACCTGCTAACTGCCCTGCTGTAAGTGTGAAAGGTTGCAGAGGTAACTGAGTGAAATAGTCCCTGCATTATGCAGTGTTCTCAAGTTGCCACAGCTCTTCTGGAAATGGTGACGATTGGAGATCTGATTCTGGTGCCAGGGCTTGGAATCTGTTCTCCTGGAAGCAAGGTAAAGGGTCTGCAACCCCATTGTCTTGTCCTGGAACATAATGAGCTGAAAAGGTTGCATTAGCTGACAAATAAACTAAAACAACCTTCCTGACCAATCTCCTCACCTTGTTCGATCTGGAAGACTGCTTATTTATGACCGTTACCACTACTTGATTATCACACCAGAAACACATCCTCTTGTTTCTTAACTCGTCAGTTCAGATGGACACTGCCACCAATATAGGAAACAATCCCAAAAAGGTTAGAACTCAAACCACATCTCTTTCTAATCACTGCTGCGGCCATCTCATGGCACACTAGTGTCTATGGAAATAAACCCCAAACCCTCTACTTCCTGCCACATCCAAGTGCAGCTAAAGATTGAGGCCTGGTTCCAAAGCCTTCAAGGAGACACCATTATAACCTTCCAAAAACCTAAGCCATACCCCTAGTTCCTCCTTTACACCTCTTGTAATGTGGATGTGGTGGTGAGGGGCTCTAACAACATGATTCTGGCCAAATGAGTGCAAACGGCTCTCCCCGGGGAAACCACCTCGCATGCAAAATTGAGGTGTCCAAGCAAGACCTGGACTTCCTTAAGGGTGTTTTTTTTTAATGGATCAGCATCCCCCGAATAAGCTCCTGGATCCCATTTAACGTGTCAGTTGGCAAGCATGACACCCCCCTCGGCAAGTCAAGCAAAATACCTATGATGGCCCCTCCATCTTTTCTTGAGCCAGGGGGATCCCCAACTCTTTGGCTGAAGACCGAAAAATCCTCAACAGCTCTGCACAATCCCCTTTATCCACCTTACTTATCAAGAGAAACTCATCTAAATTGTGGGTCACATGCTGACCTTGCGCTGCTCTTGACTGCCCATTCTTAAAATGTGCTAAAGGTCTCAAAGGCTGCACAGCTGACAGAACCTTCCATGGACTTGGCCTTATCATAGTACCAATGACTGTTAAACACCAACAAACAGTAATCATGGGGACACACTGGAAGCAGCTGAAATGCTGACTGGATGTCATATTTCACCATAAGGGCCCCCGGCTACATGCCCTTACCAGTTGACTGCCTGGTTGAAGGACACATACCAGACGAAGCAAAACTCCTGGGGAATGGCATGGTTGAATGATGCACTTTTAGGGTAGGGCAGATTGTGAATTAGCCTGAATTTCCCCAGGGTTTTCTTAGGGATGATCCCCAGCAGGGAAACTCTCAGGTTGGGATTGTGACAGAAAGGGGCCTGTTACCCTCCCGGCCCTACATCCCTTCTCTATTTTGGTGGCCACTTTCTCTGGGAAATCCCTGGTGGGCTTTGGTTTGCTTGACTCAAAAGCTACCCAGGGGCCAAGGGCCAGGATCCTAAAACCAACAGAAAACCCCTTCCTGATGAACTTGTCTATTTCCTGATCAGGATATCAGGACAGGAGCAAGTGTAATGCAGCCAGTTGCACAGGAGTGTTGGCAAACAAACTGTTACTGCTCAGGCACTTCCACTCCACTAGTAGAGCCAAGGGAGGTGTCCACATCCTTCTTGCCTCTGGAAGTGGCAATGGGATGATTGAGGCAAAAGTTCTGCTGGACTCCATCCAGGCAGGGGCAAGAGATCTTCGGATGAGGTCCAAGGCAGCTCTCACAATTGTGCTCAACTTTGCATCAAGCTCTCTGACACCTGCCGTGATTGAATTCCCAACACACCAGCCTCCTGGCATCCTTCTTGCCTGATCAACTAAAAAGCCTAGAGCCATCTGGCCTGCCTTTGATGTGAGGCCCCACTAATACAAGCCAGAGCTTGTTGTTGATCAGATCCCATTGAGAATTTTAGCTCTGAGAAGCCCATGTTCTGAAAGCAGTGTCATATTCAATGACCGCTACTTCCTCCACCAAAGTGCAAGCCTTCAGAACATTGCCCAGGTGATTTGAGTGGTGCCAACCTCTTTCCAGATAGGCTGCCTATAGCACTCCCATGAAGACATTGTACTTGGACAACCAGTTGTTGAACATGCATTCAACTGACTCGCCCTTGTCATCCTTCCTATTCTTCTTAACCAACTTAGGAATACACCCCCCCTCCTCTTCTGGCTTAAGAAGCATGAACACATCTATGTAGTACCCTTCTATAATGCACTCTCTTGTCATACCACCATCTCAGGATCCAGACAGGACTCTTCCGAGCAGCCACAACATGGAGACATGAGTGGACAGTACTTACAGCAGCCAGTGTAGGAGAAAAGGGAGAGCTCATGACTCACGGCGCATTAAGGACTCATCGCTTAGGCAAACAGCTGTGGGTGGCTCTCAGACTATATAAACAGGGACAGGAATGAGAGGAAGCTATTGCAAGTAACTGTTCCTATCGGTGGAAGCAACTTGGCTTACATTCAGATACCTTGCTTTGTGCTCCTAGAAATCTTGACCTTCATCTTGTGTATGGACTTTGCTACTGGACTGTTGTTCTGGATTTACTGTGGACTCAGAATGCAAAACGATGACTTATAATTTGCTAACAAACTATTACAAACTTTGCTTGTGGCTGCTGATAAGAGGCTTTTATTAGAAAGCTCTAAGCCTTGGATGGCTGCCAGCACCAAACATCTGTAGACTTTTTGTCTAAATGACTACCTGGCAGATCCTCATGGTTGCCAAATGTGGCATGTGAACTTCCATCCCCCTTTCCATGCAGGCCTGGGCTCTTGTCTGCTTGCCCTCTCCCCTCACTCCTCCTAATTGCCCAAGCAGGGAGCCCAGGGACATGAGCAGCCACCCCCCAATATTCTCTGCTATCGATCTTATCCCCTGGGGACTCACCTGAAGTTCCCCTGCTGTCTGAATTGTCATTACTGCCCCTCCTACACCTCTTGTTTCTACCTTTTTTCCTCCTCTTGCTCCATGCGACTCTGAGGAACAACTGGTGCTGCTGCCGGAAAATGATGGAAGTCACTGCCTGCAGCCGGGCATTTTCTGGCTGCAGAGGGGCTGCCATCTCATTGTCCACATTGGCTGACTGGGCCATGAGGGCCACTTGGGACTCCAGATGCTCAACCTTCTCTATCAGCTTCTCTAGTATCAGGGAAAGACCTATGAGAACATCACTGGTGGATGCTGGCAGAGTGTTGGCAGCATGCCAGAGTCCCTCTGGTAGTGTTTTCTAGAGCTAAATTGGCCTAGGACTTGTGCAGCTGCCCAGCCTGACCTCTAGTTTTAGGTATTGAGTCCTGCGAAGCTAACTGTCACTTCTTGAAAGGCATGATTCCTGAAAGACAGAATCTGAATATGTTAGTACTCAGCACCAAGGAGAAAAAGCCTTGAGTGACCAAAATAGATCTGAGGCCCCACAGAAAATGGTATGTTGAGGGGCAGCAACATACTGAGCTGGTTCCAGTATGTAATGCAGCCTATGAGAGGTGACAGCTATTAGTGAAGGAAAAGAGGGGAGTGGCAGCCTTGAATGCTGCGAGAGGGAGAGGGGGCCTAAGAGGAAATGCCTGGCACCCAATGCCAGAAGAATAATGGAAGGAGGGTGCCAAGGCTTGGTGTCTGGGAGAGACCAAGTGGCCTAGGAGGGAAAGGAGCCAAGAGGAGGCCAAAGTGGTGAGGTGCAGTGAGACCAGGAAGAGGGCAGTGTCATGCCCTGCTTCCAGAACATGGAATCTGACTCAGAGTCTGAAACGGGGCATGCCAGGACCTTCTGTATAGGAAAAGGTTACAGTGCCACAAACAGAATGGGGAAATGCCAGCTCCAGCAGAGAGTCCTGCCCCTTCAGATACTGAAGATAACTTAACAGTATCTGCTTTTGCAGAGCACAGACAACAGAGAGAGAGCCTGCACTGATCCCAGAGAATATATAACCTCCAACAATTAATCAGGCAACAGCTCCTTTAGGCTCTTGACCTATATAGTTGCCCCTCCAGGAGTTGTCAGGGTTTATCTGACCTCTCTGTTTGCTAGATGCCTTGCTGACTCTGGATTTCCCTGACTGACTTTGGACTTGCTGCCTTTGAACTCTGTTGGACTTTATTTTGACCTTGTGCTTACTGAGTGAAAGTAAGTAACGAGCTGGGAGCAATTCAGTTTGTTTTGTTTGAATTACCAGCTGTGCTGCCGGGACTGAGATAGGAGAGGCAGGCATGTGCAGTCGTGTGGGCTGCAACAGGGGAAGAGAAAAGGCCAAAGCACCAGTGTCAGGAACGGGGGGTGCTGAGGCATAGCCCTGGGTCCTCAGTGAGGCAAGAAAGTCAACCCCAGGCCTGTGAGGGCAGGAAATGAGGGGTCAAGTATGCCCGGATGGTGCTGGGCACCAGTACAGTGATGGCTTTGTTAGCCCTTAAAAGGGCTGTTGAGTGAATTCAGCTCTCTTCCTTTCCTTCTATTTACTTGTCCAGTGTCATCTTTCTTCTACCGTCATCTCGCTGCTGCTGCTTTTGCTGCTGCCACTGCCTTCACTGCCACTCACTTCCCCTACAGTCCTCTTCTGGAAGCTGCCACAAAGAGATTGGCCAGCTCTCGGAAGGGAGCTCATATTTAAACCTTGGAACCCGACCTGAGTGAAGCCTACGAGCTACTCCTGTTTGTTGCTGGAGCAAGAGGGTGTTGTTTTTGTTTTTTATAGGTTTTCTGTAAAACCAGTGTATTTTTGAAATTGGGGTAAGACAGATTGCAGTGTGGATACAGAACATGTTGGATTTGTCAAAAATAAGAGGATTTCTGCAAATAGATTTAGAACATGTGTGTTTCTCTTAAGTTCAGTAATGGCTCATTAGCTAATGCAAACAACATGGGAGATAAAGGCTAGCCTTATTTATTCTGCTTTTTAAAATAATGGGTTTTGAGGCCAAATTATTTGTACACATTAGTGCATGGGATTGAGAAATAAGTGTAGCACCAAATTTTTGTTTTTTGACTACTGCCATTTGATAAGGCCATTCTACCATATCAAAAGCCTTGAGAGCATCCAATGAAAGCAAAACAATAAGAGTGCTTGCCTTTTCCTCCAAATAAATTGTGTTTAGCGCCCTGTGTGTGGCATATGAGATATTTCTTTTACGAATAAAACCATACTGGTCAGGGTGGATATATTCAGCAATAAAAGAATTTAAACATGAAACAAATTTTCATGGAAATCCCTACCTGTAGCATATGTTTTCTGCCCTCAGGATGTCTGTGATTTCCTCAAATGCCTTTCTTTCTCACAAATACCATGAAGAACAATTACTTCATCACTATTATATTGTAGATCAGGATGTTTAGTTAGAGCTTGAAAAATATATATTTTCTTAGGGGAATCTTAGAAATTTAATCATAATGTCTCTAGCTCAGTTCCTTTTACTTGACATTGATCTGATAGGAGTTGAACAATGAGCACATTCAATATCATCTGACAGGTTCAAGACTTCTGGACTGACATCTGACAGCCATTTTATAAAAAAGGAAAGTATGATTTTGTTCTGCTGAATCTCCCCTCAAGCATTAGTTACATCTGCAGTTGTAACTTGCAAGGTCTGTGAGCTTTTCCTGTAGAACTGCAGCCGTTTTCTCAATTTCTGAGATTTTAAAAATTATTTTCAGTGCTTTGTTAGAGGGGCATATTAGTGGAGTCTGCAATGATACCTATTTTGCTATCAGCAGTGAGATATCTCTGTGTAGGGGAGGGGAGATTTCCTTTTACTTTTCATGGCCATTAGTGTCTCTGATGATAGATTGCTTGACACTGGGCCAGTATTAGTCTTTACTGGAGAGGAACAGTACTGAGAACCACCATGGTATGGTGATCTGAGTGTCGGACTACAACCCTGGAGATCACGGTTTCTTTCTCCACTCAGCCGGAGACTCACTGGATGACCTCGGGCATGTCGTATACTCTCAGCCCCAGAAAAGCCCACGTTAGGTTTGCCTTAGAGCTGTCATAATTCAGAAACAATGTGAAGGCACACAACAAAAATATTTATGTTTAGTTGCATTAAATCTCTTATGATTGCTATTCGCCATTTTGTGCTTATACTACCTTCAGTGTCCTGGTGCTGCTATGCTGCTGCTTGATGATCTTTCAAAGGGGAAAACCCTCAACAGATTGCTATCCTGAAGGCACTCAGCTGTCCTTTTCATTCCCATTTAGGATATCCATATTTTAAAGGAGTATTTTCCTGTAGATTTTTGCTTTTATAGCAGTTAATTTTGGCAGGAAGCAGAGCTCCATGTTTATGTGACCATTCTTGACAGCAGCTAGCCACACCGCCATCAAATATTGAAAGCACATTTTAAAGAAAAGGCTTAAAATAAATTGGAATGAAATTATTATGTTTAAAGAAATTCCAGAAAGAATGCTGAAAAATTATAGACAAAAGACATGACCTTTCACTGGATAGTTCCAAAGATATGGAGATTACTTGGATAAACTTGAATTGGACAAATTACATTTGGAACTAAAGCAAAGTTTGAATGGGCCTGTGACAAGTATGGAACTTATTGAAGCAAATTAGAAGATCAAAGCTGGAAAAGCACCAGGCCTAAATGGATTCTCTGCAGCATAAGAAATTTGAAGATGAGCTACTTCTGCCATTAAAAATTGTGTGTGCTTCATTATTTAAAAAAGGGTGGACGCCAGATTCTTAGAGAAATGCTTGTGTAACTGTAATTCATAAAGAAATCACAGGTGAGACACTAACAAAGAATTTCAGACCTGTTTCAACACTAAATAATAAATACAAGCTACTTACTACTATCTTGGGAAGCAGATTAATAAAACATATTTCAGAATATTCATGAGGATTAGAGTGGGGGGGTGCCAAATATATTAAGGAATAATGTAAGAACTGTTCTTAATGTTATCGAATTTTTGGAACACCATAATGACACAAGGGCTGTTTTGATTGTATGGATGCAGGAAAATGTTTGATAATGTTTCTTGGAATTACTTATTTCAAGTATTGGAGGGGATGGGCTTCGGTGAAAATATTATTTGGACAAGAGAAACAATTTACTCAGTTCAAAAGGCACAGATTTAGTAAATGGTAATGTAACAAAACTGATCGGAATACAAAAGGGGACCAAACAAGGTTGTCCTCTCTCACTTTTATTTTTTTATTTTGGCATTGGAGCCCTACTGAGAGATATCAGACATGATGGCAGAATTTATGCAGCGAGTGTAAAAAAGAACAGTATATGCTGAGAGCTTATGTGGGTGATCTTGTGACAATGACACAAAACCCGTTGGATTCAGGGAAGGCTCTTCTGTAAAAAAATTAAGACATTTGGGATATGCTCCAGGTTTAAAGTGCCCCTGGTTCAGCAGGGGTGATCTTTGTACTGGTTGCCTTTCTCCCTTTGCTCCTGCTTGTGCTAAAGGGTGTTGGGCACTGGGGAACCAAAGATTTTGAGCACTTGTAGGGGATTGCGTGCTGGACTGAAGCACCATGACAGACATTACTAAGCAGACAGTCAATTCTTTGGGTTGGGAGCTGTTTCCAGATGCTGCTGGATTGGCCTGGGTTTGTTTACATAGCGATGTTCAAAGACCTTCTGGTCCCTCCACAAGCCATCTGATATCTGACTTGGCTTATGTCTGCTTTCTGTAGCTGTTCCTTGAAAAAACAACCTACAGGGGCATGTTCTCTGTGGCAGAACACCTCTGTCAATTCTGGTTCCTTTTCCAAACCTATTCAGCATTCACTCCAGCAAAAGGCAGATAAAAAAAAAATTAAGTGTATAACAATAGTTTTCCAAGTTGTGTCCTCCCCACTGCACTGAGGATTTTAAAAACCTCACTGAAGTGTTGTTTGAAAGAGAAAGGTTAATTTCCCCTTCACTAATGCTCTGATCCCCAGAAAATTATACCCCCCTCTGTACCCCTCTCATGCTGTAACCCCTTCCTTGCAATGAAAGTTTTTAAAAGCCTTTCTTGGCAATAATAAGGGCTGCTTTTTAAAAACTTCATTGCAAGGAACAGTAGAATGGAAAGTACATCCAGGTAGGGAGTGGCTTGGAAGGAATAATAGGAAAATGAAGCTGAGGAGTGTGATTACTTAATTTAATATAGCACTCTAAATTTATGTAACATAATGTTTTGCACTCTTTTAGCAACATTATCAAATAAAGTCAGTGGTGGTGGTAAATCCTCTGGGTTTTCATCTGAACTCTAATGGAGCTATCCAGTGTGCTGAGCTGTACCCCCAATTGCCACCAAATGGACAGTTCATCTCAAGTTCAGACTAAAATCTGGAGCTGTTTCACTGTTCAGATGACATGAAAGCCAGCTGCTGGCATTGGCTACAGCTTTTGTTGCAACTAAAGAGGTAGACAGTGATCTTCAGTGCTGTCACAGCCTCTATTATATGCAACTCTGTGAATTAATTGGTGAAAAATGGAGGTGCTGTAGCAAAGGAACTGGCCTGGTTCTTCATACCCTGGAATGCAGTGCTCACTCTTGACCATAAATGTCCATAGGAAAGCACTGTCCATCATGTGAAGGATCCCATAGGCATCATGACACCTGCCCCCAAAGAGTCTCAGGCCCTTTTTGCATGGCATTTTCCATGCGAAAGAGGGCCTGGAGCATTGCGCGAGGAGTGATCTGCACCGCGCACTCACAATTGCGCGATGCTCCAGGGGCCGGCAGGCGCCGATCGTGCACCTTTTCATTTTTGGCTAGAAGCCAAAAATGGTGTGCGATCGCGCATTGCCTGGGCCCCGCATGCACTTACCTGGTGTCCGGAGTCTCCGAAACCATGCCAGTCACACTTCCTGCCCCAGCGCAGCCTGGCAACTCCCAGGCTGCACCGTGGAAGGAAGAGGCGGGGCTTTCATGTGAGGAGGCAGCTCGTGCGGAGCCGAAGGACCCCGGACGCGAGGGCCTCCCGCTGGAGGCTGCTTGCGCGATCCCTGCACCCCAGCACCAGAAAAAGGTAAGGTGCGGAAAGGGCCTTACGAAATCTCCAGATTACCATAGCTGGGCCTCTCACAGCACCTGCCATGTTTTGTTTTGTTTTTTGGCCTGAGGGGGAAGCGTTATAGTTTTTGGAATCTAATCAGTGTCGGCCTATATTCAGTGGAGTTAGTGGGGCTGGTGATGCATAGCTTAGAGATCACCATAGGCAAGGCCAGAGCCCCCACATTCCTTTTACTTTTACTTTTACTTATCACAATATTTACATCCCACCCTGTGAAAAAATATCTCAGGATGAGGTAGATATAACAAAACAATAGTGAACAGCAATGTAAACAGCAAAACAGTGTCAAAATATTTCAGAATAAGGTACACACAGCAAAGCTGCAATGTAAAACAACGTAAGCAAAACAGTTGAAATACAACAGAAAAGGGAAATGGTGGCACATGAAATTTAAGATTATGCCTTGAAGCTAGAGGGGAGTGGTGGAGTAGAGTGACATAATAATCTTAGCATCCTCAGAGCAGGAAAAAAAAAAGGACTTTTGAACCACCAGCCAGCCAGTAGCAATCCCTCTGAGTGTGTAAGAGAGAGAGAAGGGAAGCACTGGGGAGGGGAGAATTTGCATGATAACAGTGGAAAAAAACCTCACAGAAAAATCATAGTACAAAAACAAACACTCTCTATGTTTCTCCACAATCCATTGCACAGGAAAGAGAGAGTGAAGCATGCATGCCAATGTAAGGATCAGGAAAGCTAAAGAAGGGCTTTGGGAGGGGATATTTATAAAGCTGACTGAACCCCAAAGAGGCTTTCTGTTTCAGAAACCAAAACCTCAGGGATTGTTTTAGGGGAGAAATGCCTAAACCACAAATCTATATCTGTAAAGTCCAACCCAACAAAAGAAAGAAAGAAAGAAAGAAAGAAAGAAAGAAAGAAAGAAAGAAAGAAAGAAAGAAAGAAAGGCTAAACCTACTTTTCCTCAGTCCACTGGTGCCTGAATTTGATGAACTTGCTTCTTGATCTGGTATGCTAGCATGTTTCTCCCTTTTGCTGCTTAGGCCACTCGCCATTCGTAACATTCACTGTTGCTGCAGCAGCAAACTGCATTAACCGAGATAGAAAAAGAGACCAAGGCTCAGCTTCTCCTGCTGCAGTGCTGCTGCTGCTGCTGCTCAAACATGCTCTGCCCTGATCAAGGTAGAACCATTACATACACAGTGGTGATGCTAGGAAATTATGATGATGCTTTGGTATTAACACGTACAGACTGCCATTAGATTGGAATGAAAAAAAGGTGGAACAGCTTTATTTATAAGGGCTTGGCTGTGCATCTTTTTTTACCATCTTTTCATCCCTCTGTCAACCAAGGACCCATCTTTGCCAGCCTGCCTGCTGGAAACCACCTGGAATGGCAGAAGTGGGTTTCCACGTGGACAAAAGCCATTGCATGGTTCCCCTGGCACCAGAGGGTGAGGCAGGGTCACCTGCCCTGGAGCTGAGTGTGTCCCATTACCCATACCTTCAGGATCCCATAAGTGGATCCCCAATTGCGCATGTAAGGCTTGCTGGCCTCACCTGCCCCAAAAGCCTTATGCAAAACTGGCCAAAAGTTGTGACAAAGCATTGTGCATGTGAACAGCCCCAGATTGCTAACAAAATCAGCTGTCACTTGAAAGAAGATGGGTAGGATGAAGACTGAAGCCCAAGTGCAGGCTGAGTGGCAAGGAAATGATTTTATGTTCCCTGGGCTGATCTGAGCAAAAACTTTGGGTCTGGCCATTTTTGTGCTAAATCTCTGGAAGCCTATGAAAACTGTGCAAGCTTCTGGGAAGTAGCTACTGACACCTCTAAAGCCGGTACCTCTCCTTCAATTTGCTCCTCCATAATGCAAAACACAGGGTAATTCTGGGGCTGTTCTTAATAGTCAGACACTCATTTGCTTCTAAGCATGTGAAGGAAACATTTGAACAGAAATTGCAGGTTACTGGCTGTAGCCATCCTTCTTAACTTACACAATCCTCTCTCAGCTCTCCTTGCTGACTTTCCTGATGTCAGAACACACCTTGCAGTGGCAGAGCTGAGTGCTGTGCAGAGGGTTGCTCCTTTTGCACGTGCACAGCTCCTCTGCTTCTACTGAAAGAATTGCCACTCACTTAGGACTAACGAGTCTTAGGCCCTTTTTGCATGGCGTTTGCCATGCGAAAGAGCCCCTGGAGCGTTGCACGACTGTGAGGAGCGGTCCACACGATACACTCACAATCACATAACACTCCAGGGGCTGCCAGGCACCGATCATGCACTATGATCGCGCATTGCTCCTGGGCCCTGTGTGCATTTGCTGTGGGTGCGAAGCTCCGGAGCCGCGGAGCTCGTGCTTCCTGCCCCAGCGCAGCCTGGGAAAATCCCAGGCTGCACTGTGGAAGGAAGAGGAGGGGCTCTCACGCTACCTGCTCGTGAGCAGGCAGCAGCTGCGGAGCTGAAGCAATTGGGCCGCGAGAGCCTCTCACAAGAGGCTCACGCGATCCCCACACTCCAGCTCCGCAAAAAGGTGAGTTGTGGAAGGGGCCTTAGTAGTGAGCCAGTGCCACTGGCAACAAATTCCAAAATAGAAGGACATACTTGATGAGTATATCCAGGTAGCAGGTAATTTGACATTTAGTATATGGGATACAAGTAGAGTCCTCTGTCTGCTTTAAATGACACCCCACTCCTAGATGTAATGGGGCCTGGTTGATGCCAAATGGAAATATTTTGAATGAACTCAATGGAAACTCAGAAATTGCAGTCTGTAATGTATTGAGCAGAACAGCCAGATCCTACTCTGCTGTACAATCTGCCTGCCTACCTACCCATGGTGGACAAGGAAGACTGAGAAAATTGATCTGCTGTAGGCTACACCTTGAATCCATGGTTGGAATTTTAACCAAAGTCTTTGGTTTGTGTCCCAATTTCTTACCTGCTTTATGCTGTTAATGAGGTATGAGTCTGGAGTTATATGATGCAGTGTGAGTCTGGAGTTATATGATGCAGAGAACTGGGATACATGCCTTGGGTGTTTCAGGGGGCCAAAAGTAACCATTTTTGTCTTTTTGTTCCCACAGATATGCCATGGCACTCTCCAACAATCACATCTGCCCAGTCCACAACTGGTAAGAGTCCTTTCCTATACTGTGGCTGTTATTAGTGGTTGGGAATGTGTGACTGGTTTTCCAGGGCTGTTTGTGCATTTCATCATAGCTCGATTGCCTTTTAAGCAGTGCTGGAGAGAAGATTTAGGTCTAGCGTTAAAATATAAACCAGAGTATTTTATTTAGACTCTGTAGTAAATAAGGAGTTGTGCTTTTTATTTAGTCTATTTCAAATTAGAACTAGCTGCTCAGTTGTTACCAGCTGTTGTCCAACCAAAAGAACTCTAACCATGAAAGCTGGATGCTGGGCAGGTGTGTAATTATCTGAACTGGAAGTACAGTTTGTGCAGTCTACCGTCTACAATAAAGAATGTTTTATTTTTATTTTATTATTTTTTAATTATAGTTTGGGTGTTGTTTTTGTTGTTTTAAAACCAAATTGGTAGTCTTCATGTTCTGGAGAAAAATGTAGGCATATTGGACAATGCTAGTGTAAAAGCTGTAAATCATAAGTAGGGTGGTGAATCTCAGAGTGCTGGCTAAGATCTAAGGGAATTATTATGCTTCCCCAGGTCCCTAAACAAACAGTGCAAGTGCAAGTGGAAAGTTTGATTTAAATCATGGCTGCCCATCTCTACTCATTCTTAGCTGGTGCCAGGAGTAAGGAGGGGAACTGGGAGAACTGGTGCCATTGTGCTTTTAGAAAGAATGTATGTTTAGAAAGAATGGTGTTTTTGTTTTGTTTTCTTTTTGCAAAAAATCATTTTGCCTCTTGGGAAGGAGTCTGAGAGGGCTCCAGAATTGGTAGATATGCCCTCCGTACCCCCTAGAGATCATTTTTGGACATTTTTGAGCAAAAAATTGTTCATCCCTTGAAGCCCATGCCATACTTTGGGTGTCCATCTTTCAGGAGTGTTTTCATATGTCTTCCTGCACATCAGGCATAGATGGCTCTGGCTGTACTTCCCAGCTCTGATTCTCTGATTCTAACTGCTGCAGCTGGTGGACACATTTTACTTCCTGCCGAGCCACCAAAAATGGGTGCTCGCATTCACTTGTTCTGAGTTGTCTAGTTTGTCTATTTTATATTGTCTAGTTAGCAAGGTTTTATTGAATTCTGGGTCGGTTTACTTGGAACCCCACTAAATCTGTTTCCATAATTAGCTGGTCCAGAAAGAATTCTGATCCTCCCTTTGGTCCCTCTGACATCACCAGGGCCCACCTCCTGTTCTCAGGTTCTGGCCCTGAAATCTTGGAGAATGGGATGTCGCAGACATGGCAGCCCTACCAGTGATTTTCAACCAGTGGGCAATGCTCTCTCTGGGATTTCAGTGAAGGTGCATATAGTTTGGAAAAAGTTACTCATTATAATATGTTTTGATGTCTGGAATATCAGGGGAGAAGGACAATTAGAGCTAGTGTTGGAGCTTATCCCATTGTTTTATGGTGTGTAGTAGTGTTCCTATTGTCTTTATTTTACTTTTCTTCACCTCTGGCTTGTATTTTTGTGTAGAATTCATTGCATGTCAATGCTGCTGCTGTGTTGTTGTTGTTGTTGTTGTTGTTGTTCCTGTTGTTGTGTGCCTTCAAATCATTTCTGAGTTATGGCAACCCTAAGGTGAACCCACCACAGGGTTATCTGGGGCAGAGGGTATGTGAGGTGCCCAAGATCACCCAGGGGGTTTCCATGGCTGAGGAGGAAATCAAACCTTGGTCTCCAGGGTCATCGTCCAGCACTCAGATCCCTACACCACACTGCCTGTCTCTGCCACTGTGCACCCCCCTTAAAATTTTCCCCAGCCGATTCATGACTCCCTCAGTTTTAAATTAACCTACTTCAATTTTGCAGAAGTTTACAAATGCTTTAGTTTCCTTTTGGCTGTGATAGTTCAGATTTCAAATAAATTGACTGGGAGGCCCATGTTCGAAGGGAGCATCAGATGTTTATTTCCCAAAAGGAAGCCTTAGTAACATTGTCCTAAGGAAGAAGGTGCTCGATTATTTTCCTTTCTGTCTAGAATCTTTTTAATTTCTATCTTATACAATCAAGATCATCAGCTTTCCATATTGGGAGATTAGAAAAAGAAGAGTACATGTGACAACCAGTTGTATGTAATGTTTTTACCAAGATTATTTTTTTAATCCAGAGCAGCAGCAACAGAAAACTGCTATCTGGATTGGTGGTTCATGGGCAGGAGAGTGTATGTGTTTGTTACTGCAGACTGTTTTTCACTCCATACTCATTACTACCTCTGAGGTGCCTTTGGCCGCAGAAAGAAATGACCCTGGTGTAGATATCCTATAAGTCAGGTACCCTCCAGTCTTTGGTATCGTGGTGCTTAGAGAATCGTGCCCTGCACATACACCTGGGGCCTTCTGTGGACCACATTCCTTGTTGTTTTGGGTGGCCATGGAGAGTTATGTGCTTGAAGGGCTGTAAGGAGACTGTGGATAAAACTATCTGGACATTAAGAGAATAGGGAGTGAGAAGCAGGAAGCAGGCCATGGCAATATTAAATGAATCAGGAGACCATATGAGAGTAGGGGAAGAGGAAGGTGCCCAGCAACCAGAAGGAAGTATATTTCTTGCCATCAGGTTGAGGTGAACTAAATAAGTGCAGCCTCAACTTTCAGTCACTAACCCCGCACTCACTATTTAAACAGCTTAGATAATTTAGTATGTTAGAATTTTGTTTATCGTTATTATTTTTAGATGTCTATTTGCATTTTGTGTAGTTTTTTATTTTCAATGTTCAGTAGAACTTCTATTTTAAAAAAAACAACCCTCACTCCCTTTTCTAATATTTCTGTAACTTCTAAACCTTCTCAGCCTCCCACCACTCCACATAGTTTCTTCATGGATTGATCCATAACACTTTGTAGCTCAGAACGGCTGTAATCAGTATCGGTTGTTCAGGGACCATAGTCCAAACAGGGGATAATTACAGTGAGACCAGTGACACAACAGAAGCATAATTTGGTGAATCACTTTTTCAGCATTTGGTCATTGCAAGATTTATAAATTCTGTTTATCATCAAATTGAGACAGTTTGTCTTACCAACAGAAAAGTTGACATGGAAAAGCTACTTTGTAAGGCCTATAATCTTGTCAAATTTTGCAAAACTGAGGCCCTTTTCCCATGGCATTTTTGAAGCAAAAGGGCCCCTTGAGTAAATGTGAGGAGCTGTCTGCATGACGTACTCATATTTATGCGACGCTCAAGGTTCTGATGCGGATCGCGCATGCACCTTTTCATTTTCGGCTCAAAGCCAAAAATGCTGCACAGTTGCGCATCGCTCCGGGGCCCCATGTGCACTTACCTGGCATGCGGTGCCTCGGGAGCCGGGCCGGTCGCGTGTCCTCTCGTCAGTGCAGCCTGGCACGTCCCAGGCTGCACTGTGAACGGAACAGGTGGGGCGCTCGCGTGAGGAGGAAGGAGCTGCGGAGCTAAATCAGCAGGGAAGTGGCAGCGTTCCTTCCAAGCCTTCTCGTGCGAGAACCCCAACCCAGCAGCACAAAAAGGTAAGGTTCAAAAAGAACCTGAGTTATTAGTTGTCATCAAGTTGGCCTCTAACTGCGGGCAACCCTATGAAACACCTTAATGAGCCACAGCCCTGTCGATAGCCTTGCTAAGATTTTGTAAATGCAGGACTGTGGCTTCTTTGAGTCATTCCATCTGTAATGTGCACTTCCTCTTTTCCGAATGCCTTTGGCTTTACTGAGCGTTATTATCAATTTAGCTATAGCAGCTTTAAAATGTTGCATTGAAAGGCTGTGCATTTGCAGCTACATTTCTATCCACTCAAAACACAAATGTCTCCTTGGGGCTGTTTAGGTCAGTATAAAAAACAAATGAAAACCCCCAAAGATGCTACAAGGACGTGCGCTTAGAGAAGGTCTGGCAAACATCTATTAATACATTTGTTCTTAAAGCAAAGAGCAAGGTGAGAGGGGAAGCCGAAAGAGGGAGTGTTCATCTGATTTTCAGGCTCTGGCCTAACTTACTGCCATTAATAATATGGTCTGCATCTCTTTTGGCATCTTCTCTGCTGCATTGATTTGATTCACAATTTGTGACAACACTGGGTGGCATTTTGGAACTGTTGTTAAGCCACTGGCCCTTTCTGCACCGTACCTTCTTCCGGTGGTGGGGTGTGGGGATCGCGTGGGCAGCCTCCAGCGAGAGGCTCTCGCATCCGGGGTCCTTCGGCTCCGCATGAGCTGCTTGCTTGCACAATAGCCCTGCCTCTTCCTTCCACGGTGCAGCATGGGACTTTCCCAGGCTGTGCTGGGGCAGGAAGTGCGACTGGCATGGCTCCAGAGGCTCCGCATGCCAGGTAAGTGCGCGTGAGGCTCAGGAGCAATGTGCGATTGCGCACCATTTTCGGCTTCTAGCTGAAAATGAAAAGGTGCACAATCGGCGACTGCCGGCCCCTGGAGCATCATGCGATTGTGAGTGCGTCATGCAGATCGCTCCTCACAATCGCACGATGCTTCAGGTGCCCTTTCACATGGAAAATACCATGCAAAAAGGGCCACTGTCTCAGCTTTTGCCTTTCACCAATCCTCAGCTAAACACCTACACTTTATGCCCAGTACAGTTTTGGGTAGACTGTTTAGAATACATACACATACAGGAATAGTATAGAACTATAGATAGAAAAATTAATACATTAAAATCTGCCTTACAGATTACAGAATCTGTATGTACAGAAATACTTTACAGAAATAAAGATTATTGAAATGGCTGAACCCCTTTCAGTAACTTAGAGTATACCATAAATGTTGCATATTATGAAACAACAATGTAGTCGAATACTTGAGAACTCATGTAATTTAAAGCATTTCTTCTATGAAGATGAAAAACTCAAGAGATTCTGGGGCAGAAAAAAAGAACCCTCTTTGATTTAAGAGAATACTTGAGGCAATTAAAATGTACATGTACAAAAAACCATGGAAATTACAAGTTTAACATAGCTTATTTTCCGTTCCATATATATGCTACAACCTCATGTAATCTTCTCTTCACATCGAAAGACAGTTGATTCTCACATAGCCTTAGGCCCTTTCTGCAACTTACCTTTTTCCGGCACTGGGGTATGGGGATCGCGCGAGCAGCCTCTGGCAAGAGGCACATGCATCCCTGCTGCTTCAGCTTCGCATGAGCTGCCTGCTTGCGCGAGAGCCCTGTCTCTTCTTTTTGCAGTGAGTGGGGCAGGAAGCGTGACTGGCACGGCTCCAGAGGCTTCACACGCCAGGTAAGTGCATGCGGGGCCTGGGAGCAATGCGTGATTGTGCACCATTTTCAGCTTCCAGACGAAAATGAAAAGGTGCTCGATTGGCATCTGCCAGCCCCTGGAGCATCGCGCATTTGTGAGTGCATCATGCAGATCGCTCCTCACAATTGCGCGACACTCCAGGCGCCCTTTCGCATGGCAAATGCCGTGCAGAAAGGGCCTTAGTCACAAAGTTTACAGAAATATCCAAAGTTCCATTTCTACACCAGCAGTGTCTGACTCGATTTGTACAAAAAATTTTACCAGACTAATGTGGGCTAGAGGCTTTGTTGTTTTATGTGTGTGTACATGCAAAATAAAATAAAAGAAGAAAACCCATGTAAAGCAGGTTCCAAAACTCTTCTCCAGCAGTTGTGTTAGGTATACTGCATGTGCCCAACATTCATGACATGATATGTAATTTTAATCCCTCAGATAACATATCTGTTCTTAATGGATATGAAATGTGGGGGTATTCAGGTAACAGGTTCCTGTGCAAAATACCACCAAACCTCCTT
The DNA here is from genome assembly GCA_948474755.1 of Ctenosaura bakeri. NCBI lineage: Eukaryota > Metazoa > Chordata > Lepidosauria > Squamata > Iguanidae > Ctenosaura > Ctenosaura bakeri. The sequence continues at coordinate 103,330 of CAOLHI010001922.1, forward strand.
CCTCTTTGCCTCTGTAGAAGAGTCAGTAATTTCTATCGAAATGTTTCATTTTGATCATGTGGCTTCTATGCTCTCAAGTGGGGAATACTAGCAAAGCACCTTTCCTTCCATTTTATTTATTATTTTCAGTTATAGGAATATTGGTTTATACTGAGGTGAGCCATGGCAAACAGGTAGAAGTCATTTTTCCTTCCTGTGCCAGCTGCAGTAGCACATTTCAGCATGCCTGAAGTGATGTGATATCACCTCTGATTGCCATTTTGGGCAATTTTGGGACATTCTCCCCCCTGTTTGCTCTGTTTTGAGAGGTGTGGAGGGCTGGGGGCATGAGGAGAGCAAATTGTTTTTTATACATTGTTAAGATATCTGGGGTGATTTGAGGGCAAAAAATCACCCTGAAATCAGCCACCCAAAATTTAGGTTTTTTTGGGGGGGGGGAGTAGATCTGTTGGGTTTGAAGGGCTTCCAGGGAGATCCTATGAGCCATGCTTGGGCAATCCAAGGTCTGGGTGCAGCCCAAGGGCTACACTTTGTGCACTCCTGTGTTATACAGTTTTAAAAGTATCAAACAGCACTTGTTAGAAATGGGTCCAGATTCCAGAAGGATACCATCATAAAGTTGGCAATTTCTGAAGGGACATTCTTGCCACATCCAACCTTTGGAGGACCACTCCCAAACCTTCCCAGCACCACGACAAAAAGAGGGAGGGGCAAATGGTGCAGTGAGGGTGCAGTTTACTAATTTTGGGGGCTTATTTTGTACCGGAAAGCCTCTTAACAATCAGGAAGTGGCCACCTGCAAGTACTATCTAAGATCACATATTTCTGACTTGATATTCATCCCTATGAATCAAAGCACTGAATCTCCTCAGTTTATCTCAGTTATGTTAAAGAATGCTATGGCTACTGTATCAAAGAGAATGTCACGTGCAATCATGAAATATAATTTATATCACTGGGTGTGTATGTCCAAGAGGTTGGATAAAACAACAACTGACCTATACATAAGCTTTAGGAGCTGTAAATCTTCAATCCTGACGAAGAACCGGCAATTTAGAAAATCACAGCCTATGTGATATATTGGTTATTGCCGTCTGATCCAACAACATTAGAAACAAAAGATAATATCTGGATATATAGACTCTGCCTCAACACCACATAACTCTCAGTCTGAAAGATACTCCCTGACATAAATTTAGCCGATGCAAATGCCACAATCTATAATGGAGAGGCCACTTTTACTAAAGCATTCTTTAATTCATATCAGACCAGCAAAGAAGGCCAAAGCAAAACCCTATTCCTGCTCTCTTTCCCTGTTTATTTTCGATCCAAGCAAGTTGAACTTGATGCCTGATACCTCACCCATCTCCTTGGCTGCAGTAAGATTATCTTGGATTATTCTCCTGCATACATATGGTTTGGAAATTAGCCCTCCTGTCTCTCAAGGGGTTTGTGGGTCAAATGTGGTCAGAACACGCCTCTTTATTATGCAGAAAATCCATTTTCAAAAAATGAATTATAAGGCAATGAGCCTTTCTCTAGTAAAGGCTTAGGTTGGCCTCCTTTGAGATGAATTCTGAGGGCAATTCTGTCCCAGTTTGCATAAAGCAAAAGTCTCCTTGCCATTTTTTTCAGTATAATCAAGGATGAAATTCTTCCAGAGGAATTACAGGGTATGCAGGAAGATGGAGCTGAGAGGCAGTATTTGTTCCCTGGAAGCTGTTCTTGCAAACATTTCAGTCAAGAAAGATCTGTCTGGTCTACCATCTGTGGAAATATTTGATTTAAAATGGGAAATAAATATAAATACATGCAACAAAATACTTTATATTGACTTAAAAGAAAAGAATTCACTAAGTTTTTCCAACTGCTTCTGTACACAAACAGAAAAATGATAGGATTGAATTGGGCCAAGACCACTGTGGGAGAGGAGAGGAGGGAACAGAGGGGGAAGGAAGTTGCCTGTATTTGTTTTTTTGGACTTTAAATAATCCCTGTGTGTAAACAAAGCAGAGGTTTGGCTGGAATTGGAGAGACACAAAATGTCAGCCTCTGGTTTTGGGGAGAGGGAGAACTGAGAACGTTTTAACTCTTACATTTCCAAGCTAATTCAAATCCATATGTTCCTAGCCACAGTTCTCTTAGTCTGTAGGGTCTGCACTTGGTACTTGGATCATCCACTTTCTATATTCACCAACTGCTGCCAGTAGCATTAGCTGGTTAAGACCTGCAGATGGAAAACTTTAGCCATAAGTGTGTGTACATTGTGACAAGGAGGGCTAAAAATTCAAATTCTGGACCAAGTAATCCTCAATTCTGTCACTAGACTAGATTGGGACAGATTATGATCAATCATGTTGCGGACATAGTTTACTTTATACAGTTTTGTTCCATTAAGAATTTATCCTGCCTTCTGGCTGGTATAGAAGAAAGGAAGGATGGAAAAGTCAGAGATTTAGACGCCCAAATTCAGTCAGGAGGACAGTGGAGGTAGGAATTCCACTTGTTTTGTCTTTATAATTTTTTACTGATATTTTTTTATATACACTAACACTTTAAACAAAGCAACACACATTAAAAAAGAAAAAGAATTTAAAAATAGATGAAAATAAGAAACATACGGATAAGAAAAGTCAGAGCAGAAAAAAATAGGAGTGACTCTCAATCTGCTCTTCAGGAGTTGTTAAAGAATATAAATCAGCCTAGCTTCTTTCATGTATCACAGTAATTACTAATCCTCTGTTCTTTAACATATACCTACTTAATATCTAAAGCCAAATTAAAAAATCTTCTCTATGTTTTCTACAGAAATTCAATGAAGGGATAGTATTCTTTTAACAAATGCTACAGTTACTCTTCTCAATTAAGCTAAACAAACAATCTCTGTCATTCTAATTTAACAACAATGTATCATAATGTAAAATATGAAAAATTAAATTCTTCTGTCTTCATTAAAACAGTTTTCTCAATTCTTTTCCAGCCTCCTTTCCTCTCCTTTCCATCTGTGTCTCAAAAGATCAAAACTTCACCTATTTACATTTTTTCCCTTTTTTCCCTTGGAATATTCCATAGCTATTTTTTTTTTTAACATGATGTTCTCTCTTGTTAATATCCTTTGTCATTGTCTAATCCTCCAGCCTACATATAAATCAATCATATAAATTAATCTTACTATCATTTTAAACAGTTTCTTAAATTTCATATTCCCCCAAAACTATCTTTAGACTAAAACATCTAACATCAAGCAACAAGGTAACATCTACAAACCAAGAAATCCAATCATTTTTTTACCCATTCATATTTTAAATTTAACCTTTGGGTTTTTGCCAGATCTCTGTCATTTCACAAACTGAGTATCACTTGTGAAATGCCATAAGGTAGCAAGTTCGTTTCTAACCACAGCGTCACTTTTTGCATTTTCTCTTTTTTGTGAGCTTTTGTTGGATTCTGAGCATATCGCTATCTTTAAAGTAGACAAGACACTGAGATAGTGAAAAATTTCCTATACTGTGCCTCAGTCATTAATCAAAATGGACATTAAAGTCAAATAATCAGCTGAAAGCTAGGACTTGGAAAGGAAGCTATGAAGGAACTAGACAAGATCCTCAAGTACAGTACCCCCCCCCCATATCCATGGATTCATAATCCGCAGATTCAGTTATCCATGGTTGAAAACAGTGGGGAGTGCGGGATTGCACTCCTTGCTGTTTTCCCACCTCTAGCTGCAGGCCCAGGGCTTGATCGCCGTGGCACCCAGCAGGAAAACAGCGAGGAGCGCAGGATCGTACTCCTTGCTATTTTCCCACCGCCAGCCACAGACCCAGAGCCCGATCATGCTACCCGTTGTTTTTCCACCTCCAGCCGCAGGCCTAGGGCCTGATTGCTGCGGTGCCCGGTGGAAAAACAGCAAGGAGCACAGGATTGTGCTCCTCGCTGTTTTCCCACCTCTAGCTGCAGGCCCAGGACCTGATTGCCATAGTGCCCGGAAGGAAAACAGTGGGGGGCGTGGGATCTCACCCCCCCCGCTGTTTTCTCACCCACTGCCACCATGATCAGGCCTGGGGTATTCGGTATATCCATGGATTCCCGTATCTGTGGGGGGGGGCAGAACAAATCACCTGTGGATATGGGGGTCCTACTGTATAAAGATACATAATTGAATACCAAAGTCAGGATTGTCTATAGCATTGTATTTCTCTCCCTGGAAGCCAAGATGACTAAACTGAAACTGTTGTATTTTGGACATACAAACAAAGAACATATACCCAGAAACTCTTGGGCTGGGAGACTACCTAGTCTGCAGTTATGGGAGTTAGTGTAACTGCCCATAGTTATAAGGTGTAGCCAGATTTTAAAAAACAAACAAACATTTGTTTCTCTCCCCATTTCCTATTTATTTTTGCAAAAGAATTGGAGAGGAGAACCAAAAAGTTTTTTAAAAAAGTGGCCACATGGTCAAGCCTTGAACAGTTAGACCAGTGCTTCCCAACCCCTTTTCACTTAGAATCATAGAACTGAAAGAGACCACAAGGACCATTGGTCCAACTCTCTTTGCTTGAATATTCTGCAAAATATTTAAGCAAAGCATTTGCAATAGATGGCCATCCAGCCTCTGTTTAAAAACCTCCAAAGAAGGAAACTCTACCACAGGCTGAGGCAGCATATTCCACTGTCGAACTGCTCTTATCATCAAGAGGCTCTTCCTAATGTTTAAGTGGAATCTCTGTTACTAAAGGTTTAAGCCAGGCCTGCACAACATATGGCCTGGGGCCGCATGCAGCCTGCCAAAGGATTTCGTGTGGCCTGCATTGCTCACGGGCATGAGGGCTGAGAAAGGTTGCAGCAATTAGGTTGCTGATGGTTTTGAATGAATCCAGCTGGGCCTTTCCCTCCTCCTTCCCTCTAGGGGCAGCAGAGAGCTGAGCTGATGCTACCTTTTGCTCTTGCGCAAAATGACAGCAGTTGCTTCGTCTCCTTCTGTTTCCCTTGGATGAGTGGTGAGGGTGGAAGTGCCTGGGAAAAGGAGAAGACCAGCTGGGGCTAGAGGGGGCAAGAAAGGAGGTGGTCTCCTCCCTGAGTAAGCCAATGTGGACTGTTACATGGCAAAGTGGACCCTCTGGGGGAAGCTGCTTATTACAGGTCCTCATTCACCCCCATCCCTTCTAAATTGCAGTGGAAAAATTATATTGCATTTAAAGATTGCATTTTATTCTGGCATGCAACCTCGTGAATTCCACCCCCAAGACCATCTGGAATTCCTCTTATTTATCCTCCAAATCTATTTTCTTCCCTTCTCCTCATAAATAATACTTTTTTTCTGCCACCCCGAATTGTTTCCATCCCCTTTGATATTTTGCAAATCTTTTGCAAATTACACACCGCTATATTTCTTAAGACATAGCTCTCTTGTCTTTCTAATAATCCTATTTACTGGTTTTGTGTAATCACAACTTGCCACATCTGCATTATCTCAATTGTCTTAACAACAGATCAAGAGGGTAAGACAGTGGCCATTTCTGCCCTATACTGTTACAGTGCTATTATTACACTTTCAACATGCTGTGGAATCCTGGGGTTTGCAGTTTAGGGAGGGGCCTTTAGAATTGTCAACCAGAGAGCTCTTTGGCTTTGGGAAACTACAAGCCCCAGAATTCCATGGGATGTTGAAAGTGGAATAATAGCACTATAATAGTGTAGTGTGGAAAGGCCCTAGGACAAGGAGGAGGCTTCAAACTGCAGGAAAAGAAGTTCTACCTAAACATTAGGAAAAACTTCTGTAATTTCCCTTTTTCATAATATGGTTTATTTTATTTGCAAAATCATTTAATCATTAGTTATACCATAATGTATTTTGCAAATACAAACATTATATCATTATTATAACTTTACTTGGAAAGTGAGGTGCTAAAAACCTATCTGTGGCTCAAAGAAGTTTAGCCTGTTTAATTTTGGCCCTTACCTACTGTCAAGTTGTGCAGGTCTGTTTTAAGTCATTACTCTGGACCAGCAGAAAACAAGCTTGCTCCATCTTCCATATGACATCCCTTCAAATATTTCAACATAGCTATCATGTCACCTCTTAACCTTCTCTTCTTCAGGCTAAATATACCCATTTCCTTAAGCCCCTCCTAATCAGGAATGGTTTCCAGGCCTTTTAGCATTTTGGTCACCCATCTCTGGGCACATTTCAATTTGTCAATATCTTTCTTGAAGTATGATGCCCAGAACTGGACGTGGTATTCCAGGTGAGGTCTAACCAAAGCAGAATAGAGTGGACCTGTTACTTCCCTTGACCTAGACTCCTGTACTCTTATTGATGCAGCCTAGAATTGCATTGGCTTTTTTAGCTGCCACATCACACTACTGACTCATGTTCAATTTGTGATTTACTAAAGACTCTTAGATCTCTTTCACATATAGTGTCATCAAACCAGGTGTTACCCATCTTATATCTGTGCATTTCATTTTTTCTGCCTTACAGTGGTCCCTATTGAAATTCATTTTGTTAGTTTTGGCCCAGCTCTCAAATCCCATTAAGGTCATTTTGAATTCTGATCCTGTCTTCTGAGGTGTTTGCTACCCCTCATAATTTGGTGTCATCTGTAAATTTGATAAAAATGCCTTCTATTCCCTTATCAAAATAATTGATAAAGATGTTAAATAGCAGTGGGCCTGGGACAGAACCCTGTGGCACTCCAATGGTCACTTCTCTCCAGGATAAAGAGGAACCATTGGTGAACACCCTTTGGGTTCAGTTGGTCAACCAATTACAAATCTATCTAACATTACAATTGTCTAGCCCACATTTTACTAGCTTGTTTGCATGAATATCATGGGAGACCTTGTCAAAGACCTTACTGAAGTACCCCTTGGCAGCCCATTTCCATAAGGTGTACCAACCTTCTGCCACCATCCTTTTTTTGAGGGGGAAAAGGCCCCATCGGAAAGCTTCTGTGAGCTCTGAGAAGACATCTCAGAGCTGGCAGAAGTCAAAGAACTGGCAGAAGTCATTTCTGAATCACTCACAATAATCTTTGAGAACTCTTGGAGAACAGGAGAAGTCCCAGCAGACTGGAGGAGGGTAAATGTCATCCCCAATTTCAGGAAGGGAAAAAAAGAAGACCCAGATAATTATCACCTGGTAAGCCTGACATCAATACCAGGAAAGATCCTAGAGCACGTCATTAAACAGTCAGTTTGTAATTACTTAGAAAGCAATGCCATAATCACTAAAAGTCAACATGAATTTCTCAGAAATAAGTCATGCCAGACTAATCTTATCTCTTTTTAAGACAGGGCTAACGCTTGATAGATGAAGGGAATGCTGTAGAAGTAGCATATCTTGATTTCAGTAAGGCCTTTGACAAAGTTCCCCATGACATTCTTACAAAGAAGCTTATAAAATGCAGGCTGGGCAGGCTGGGCAGGGCTACTGTTAGATGGATTTGTAATTAGTTGATTGAACAAACCCAAAGGGTGCTCACCAATGGCTGCTTTTCATCCTGCAGAGAAGTGACTAGTGGGGTGCCTGGGCCCAGTGCTATTCTGTCCTGGGCCCAGTGCTATTCAACATCTTCATCAGTGACTTAGATGAAGGAGTATAGGGCATGCTGATCGAATTTGCAGATGACACCAAATTGGGAGGGGTTGCTAATACTCCAGAGGACAGGATCAAAATTCAAAATGACCTTGACAGAAGGGAGAGCTGGGCCAAAGCTAACAAAATGAATTTCAACAGAGAGAAATGTAAGGTCCTACACTTAGGCAGAAAAAATGGAATGCACAAATATAGGATGGGGGACATCCTAGGGATCTAGAAGTCTTGGTAGATCATAAGCTGAACATGAGTCAGCAGTGTGATGTGGCAGCCAAGAAAGCCAACGCGATTCTTGGTTGCATCAATAGGAGTATGGTGTCTAGATCAAGGGAGGTAATGGTACCACTCTATTCTGCTTTGGTTAGACCTTATTTAGAACACTGTGTCCAGTTCTGGGCACCTCAGTTGAAGAAGGATATCGACAAGCTGGAGCGCGTCCAGAGGAGGGCGACCAACATGGTGAAAGGTCTGGAAGCCATGCCCTATGAGGAGTGGCTTAAGGAGCTGGGTATGTTTAGTCTGCAAAAGAGAAGGTTAGGGGGAGACATGATAGCCATGTTTAAATATTTGAAGGGATAAGGAGGGAGCAGGCTTGTTTTCCGCTGCTCCAGAGACTAGGACTAGGACAAGGAGCAACGGATTCAAGCTGCAGGAAAGGAGATTCCACCTGAACCTCAGGAAGAACTTTCTGACAGTCAGAGCTGTCCAGCAGCGGAATATACTGCCCGGAGTGTGGTGGAGTCTCCTTCTTTGGAGGTTTTTAATCAGAGGCTGGATGGCCATCTGTTGGGAATGCTTTGATGGGTGTCTCTGCAAAGCAGGGGGTTGGACTGGATGGCCCCTGGGGTCTCTTCCAATTCTATGATTCTATGATCTCCACACCCATAGAAGGAAAGGCAGGATGTCGGGCCAGCTGCCCTGTCCAGGCCTTTCCATCCCATTGTGCCCTGTCACCCACCGAGATGCTGTCTGCAGCCTAAGGGTCTGGTTTGGTCCTAGCAAAGGGCACAGGGAGTAGTGACTGGTGCTGCACATCCCTCCCTCAGATGGATTAGAGACAGAACTGGATGTCTCCACTGGGAATGCTCTTTCCATGTGGAGAGGGACACAAGGAAGTCAGAGAGAAGAGTGTGTGTACTCGAGGCTCAAGAAGCCAACTAGTGTGAGTAGGGTTAGGGTTGCGGAAATTCGAATAGAGGGCTGTGTGTGCATGTGAGAAAGATTCTTTTTTATTAAGTTTGTGGGCCAATGGCAGCTGGAAGTCCAGCTTGCGTGTCACTCTTCTCTTTAATTCTCTGACTGGAACAGGAACATCAATGCTGTGGGCAATCAAGAACCACATCGAGTTGTGATGTCCTCCAAGAATGGCTTATACTTTATATTTTCCCCACCATTATTCAGTCTTTTTTGCATACTATTAAATGTCCTCATTTGTACTCATGGGGGTACTTTCACCCCAGGTTGGGACTCACTGAATTAGACTAACTCTCAGAACTGCAGACTGGGTGGTTTCCCATCCCGAGTGTTTCTAGGTATTTGTTCTGCAGTATTGCAGTGGTTGTACTTCAGCATCAGTATGCTTCCGAGGTTTTAGTTCAGAGACTAAAGCTGAGGGGCTGCCCTTTTCCAGTATGGGAAAGGCAGGGGAGCCCTGTGGTCTGCTGATTGCTAAAGTGAGTGTTCCTTCTTTGTGAACTAGAGGAAGAAGGCTAATTCATAGGGCCTCCATGGAATGCCTCCAAAAGATATAGAAACCAGGAATTCATAAGAATTTCTCTTTTTTTCAGTGTGTTAGTAATGCACTTTTGTTTTATTGGTGTGCCTTATCAGCAGCACAAGTGTTTATTTGTATACAGATTAGGGATGCAAAAAATAATAGGTCTCCCTTCACTTAACCACGTTTGTCCATTCCAGAGGGCAAAATGGCCACTGAAACCCCAGAAGTTGCCCATGCCTGTTTTGTGTAGATGTGGTACACTAGTATTTAGACACCTTAGGGCATGCATTTGGGAACTCAAACTACTGTTGTTCTCACATTGTGCTCTTTGTTAATTTTTCCACCAAGGCCTGGTGGTGGGCAAAAATCATTCCTGCCATTTATTACATTATATTACATTGCATTTATTACATACTAGCATATATATCTGGTGTTGCCTGAGATTTTATTTTCTCATAGGTGATACTTGTTAGAAAGATTTGAGATCCTGTGTCTCTAATTCCCCAACTTTCTCGTCCAGTACCTGTAACTTTTCCCCATATTCCCCAATCCATTATATCATGTTATTAACATACATTACATTATTAACATACAGAGGTTGGATTCCTGAGGGAATACGTTGTCCTCCTGCTTGCTGCTCAGTTTTGTCTCTGTAGCAACCAGCTAGGCTCAATGCTCTCTGGCTGAGAATTCTAAAGGCCCCTCCCTAAACTGCAAACCCCAAGATTCCGTAGAATCTTCACAGGCAGCCAATCATATGAGAGCTTCTCGCCTGACAGCCAATCATATGAGGTGTTCTCTGCTTGACACAGATAAACAGACTAACTTTGTCAGGAACAGATTCACTCTTACACGGATCAACAAACTTAATAGAAGATTTATTGTAACATAGTAAGGGATGCTGTCTTCAGACGTTAAAGCTCGAGAATGGAACGTTTTCCCCCCCCCTTACACTTTAACAGACAGTTTCTCCTAAGATAGTTGTAAAAGAACGAACGTCATCATGCCAAACGGTTCCTTTGAAATTCCAGCCAGAAGGAATGGTTGGCGCCTGGGAATAGCTAACAGCCTACTATCACTATTTCCTCAGTCTACTGCTATCCTAAAACAATAAAACATGGAGGACTCCCGACATCCTGCCCCACTTTTTTAAAAAAATATATACATAAAGATACACAAAATATAGAAAATATCACGGAACAGTAGAAAGACAAGAAAACTAAATAGTAATATGAATGCAGTAGCAAGTCAGTCGGGGCGTTGAGGAACATCAGCCGGCGAAGAAGTCAGCGAAGGTGCCCTCTTCAGCAAACTGGAATGAAAAACAGGATGAATAGCCTTGAGGGAAGAAGGGAGATCTAGTTCAAAAGAGACATCATTAATAGCCCTTTTCACAGGAAAAGGTCCGAGAAAACGAGGGGAAAGTTTTTTAGACGGAGAAGGAGAGGAAATGTTCTTAGAAGAAAGGAAAACCAAATCCCCGGGCTGGTAAAGGGGATTAGGCTGCCGTTTACGGTCAGCGAAACGTTTGTGGGAAGCTTTAGCGGATGCTATAGCATCTGAGACGGATTGCCAAATGCCAGAAAATTTAGAGACCCAAGCAGAAACAGAAGGAGGAGCGGAGGAAGAGAGGGAGAGGGGGGGAAAGGAGAAGGAAGGAAGCCGTAAACTATTTCAAAGGGGGGTTTCCCAGTAGAGGTATGAACCGCAGAATTGATGGCAAACTCAGCGAACGGAAGGAGCGGAGCCCAATCATTCTGGTTCTCAGAAACAAAACACCTAAGAAATTGTTCAAGAGATTTGTTAACACGCTCAGATTGGCCATCTGTTTGAGGGTGATAAGCACTGCTGAGTTTCTGAGTGACTCCCAGGGTTTTCAGTAGACAAGTCCAAAACTTGGAAGTGAAAATTGGATCCCTGTCCGAAATGATCACCGAAGGTAGTCCATGAAGTTTCCATACATGATTAACGAACAGGTCAGCCAGCTGGTCAGCACGGGGTAGTTTCTTTAGAGGCACAAAATGACATTGCTTGGAAAAGTGATCAGTAACAACCCAAATAACATGAAAGCCGTGTGAAGAGGGAAGAGACACGATAAATCCCATGCGATGACCGACCAGGGGCTAGCAGGCGCAGGCAGAGGTTGCAGGAGCCCTTGAGGTTTAGATGTGGGCGACTTTGAAACGTTGCAAGTGGCACACTGCTTAATGTAAGTTTGCAGGGGAGGGGTTTAATCCAGGCCACCAAAAAAGGCGGCGAATCGCATGCAATGTCTTCAAAAACCCAAAATGTCCAGCGGGTTTGGAATCATGATAACGATGAAGTACCTGCTCGCGGGCAGCGGGGGGAAACGTAGACCTTGGTGCCAAAAAAGGGGAGATTGTCAACCCATTCTATTTTATCCTTGTTTGCCGGTAGCCAGGAGTCTGCATGCGCTGCATGAATGATAGCATCGCGGAGAGCGGAGTCACAAAGAGAGGAGGCAGAAAGCCTTGTCTTTGCTAATGCACGAGTAGTCACTTGAGAAGCCAGAGAGGAGGCAGGAAACAAGGTATTGGAGTGGGAGGACGTAGCAGGGGATTCCGCAAAACAGGGAAGTCGAGAGAGAGGGTCCGCCAGTTGGTTATTTTCGGCCAGGTTTGAAAACAATTTTAAATCGGAATCTCTGAAAAATTCAGCCCATCTCGCCTGCTTGGGGGGAGAGTTTCTTAGCAGACTGTAAGGCTTGAAAATTCCTATGATCAGTCCAAACTTCAAAGGGGAGTCGAGCCCCTTCAAGCAAATGACGCCAAGAGGACAGCCAAATGGATAGCCTTGGCTTCTTTCTCCCAAATAGGCCAATTAGCTTGTTGAGGGGAAATTTCTTTGAAATGAAAGCACAAGGCCTGAGTGCTCCTGTGGTGTCATGTTGTAAAAGAACGGCTGCCATGGCAAAGTCCGAAGCATCCGTTTGCACAATGAATTGCTTCGTACTGTCGGGAAAAAGGAGTAAGCTAACGTAAATTTAGATTTCAAATGGTCAAACGCCGATTGACACTCAGGCGACCAACAAAGTCTATGCGCCTTGCCCGCAGTGGATCCTTTAGGTTTCCGTAGAAGGTTGGTGAGTGGAAGCGTTATGGCAGCAAAATCCTCAATAAAGTTCCGGTAGAAGTTCGCAAAACCAAGAAATTGCTGCAGTTGCTTCACAGTTTTAGGGACGGGCCATTGCAAAATGGAGTCAATCTTCGAAGGGTCCATTTTAAGTGAACAATCTTGAATCCTATATCCCAAGTAATCAAAAGTTTGGGTGTCAAATTGGCATTTAGATAGATTAACCACGAGGTTGTTATCTATAAGCCTTCGTAACACTTCACGAACCAATGACACATGAGATTCCATGGAATCTGCGTAAATTAAAATGTCATCCAGATAAATCAGAACCCCCTGATACAACAAGTCATGGAAAATGGTGTTCAAAAGCATTTGGAACACAGATGGCCCCGATTGTAAGCCAAAGGGAAGAACCGTCCATTTAAAGTTACCTAGAGGAGTTGCAAAGGTGGTGAGCCACTCAGAGTCCGGGTCCATTCTAATCCTATGAAAAGCCTCTTTAAGATCAAGTTTGGTGAAATATTTTCCTTGAACAAGATGGTCCAAAACAGTCCGTATCAGAGGTATGGGATAACAATTGGAGGAAATAACCTGGTTAATAGCAGAGTAGTTAACTATCAGTCTCGGATCCGCGCTGGGAAACTTTTTTCTTTTGGAAGAAGACAGGACTCGCCGTGGGGGCTGTAGAGGGCTTGATAAAACCCGAGCCAAGTTTTTATTTAGGAACTTCTTGAGAGCAAGGAGTTCTTTTTGGCTCATGGGGTAATTTTCGGTTTAGGCAGGGTGGCCCCGTCAACTAATTCCAGTTTACAGTCAAAGTCCGTGTGGGGAGGCAATTTGTCAGCCTCCCTTTCGTGGAAAGCCTTTTGGAAGTCTCGGTAGTGTGAAGGAATTTGTTGCAATTCTTCATGGGGAATAGAAAAGTTTTCATCTGAAGAGGACATAGTGCCAGCAGTCCAGTTTATCTGGGGGTTATATTCACGAAGCAATCGATTCCCAAGACCAATTTGAACTGCATCGCCTTGGGAACTAGAAATCGCATGCTGTAATTGTTTTTGTCCATTTGAAATGAGATGGGCTTAGTGATTTTACTAATTACTCCCCCAGTCATTGAGGTCCCATCCATTTGCGTTAATTTGATGGGGCATTCCAAGGGCTCATAAAGAGTTTTCAATTGTTTGGCCAATTTGGGGTGTAACAAACTTCTGGAGCAGCCAGAGTCAATTAATGCCCTATGTACATGCAAAGTCCCATCGCTGCCACTAATCGCAACCGTGGTGTAGAAATGGGGAATTTTAGGAGTACTTACAGATGTTCCCGCCGCTTGCCAGTCATCGCAGTCAGGTTTAGAATCTCCATCTATGTCAGATGAGGACGAAGAGGTGGTTTCATCATCGGGATCGGAGTCTCCTGTCGCCGCTGCAGGGTCCTTAGAAGTGCGTCTAAGTGGTTGTTTGGCGGCCGCTGTCTGATGTGTGAATTCTATATTCTTTGGGTCTGCTCGTGCTCCCTTAGTCCCAGTCGGAGCTTGGTTTCCGCGGCAGGTGTTGGCGAGGTGGCCCGGTTTTCCACAGTTAAAGCACATGCCCAAACGGAGACGTTTGTTCCGTTCCTCAGCATTGAGGACGGTGGGACCGCGAGGTTGTCGTTTTGGCACGTCTTGTCTTTGTCGGTTCAGCTGAACAGTCTGGGTTATGCCTTCCATTTCAGTAGCTAGTCTGACCCAACCTAGCAGGGTCTGTGGATTGGCCTGCATTAAGCACCCGTGTAGAATATCAGGATTTAGTCCATCTTTGTATAACTCAATTAGAATTTCATCACTCCACGGGACTTTGGTGGCCAGGTTTCTAAATTCACGGGAATACGTCCCCACATCGTTCCTGCCTTGTTTCATTCGTTTCAGTTGATATTTGGTGTTTTCCAATAAATGGGGGTCTTCAAAGCGTTCCCGCAGATGGTTCATGAAGAGCTGCAGATTTTCAGTTTCGGGGGCGCGGGAGTCATATAGGTTCGCTACCCAGTCTGCTGCCAGTCCTTTCATCCTCTGGCTTAGGTATCGAATTCGGGCCGCATCATCCCGAAATAGATGGCCGTGATCAATCATGAAATTGTTTGCCATAGTCAAAAAAAAAGGAGAGTTTCTCCCCCTTCCCGTTGAAGGTCGCTTTCAGGTCTCCCACATTTCTGAGTAACAGTGGCGCTGGCGTGTGCCCTGTTGGTTGCTGGGGCGGACCAGGGGTGCCTGCCGCCGAGACAGCCGCTCGTGGTTCTCCTCCTGGTGATCTCCCTGTCTGCGAGGGACGGATGCGCATCTCGCGTAGCATGGTCTTGAGTTCGAGTATCTCCTCATCTTTTCTTTCCAGTTCGGTTTCCATTTGCTTTATCTCCTCCAAAAGGGATAGGTCTTTTGCTGATGTATCCCATCTAGCAGCCCTTCTGCGTTGTCTCAACGACGTATGTGGCTTTTCTCCCCAGACCCAGGTTTGGCCGCTTGTGGGGGTTTCCATAGCCTCGGTCAGGCGCAATTTTGTCTTGGTATCCAGGGGCACTTCAGTTTCTGTAGCTCCATCAGATTCTGCAGATCCTTGCTCTTCTTCAGTAATCGACTGGTCCATCAATTGGTGCATTTTTTGAAAGGATTCTCGAGCTTTCTGTCAGGAACAGATTCACTCTTACACGGATCAACAAACTTAATAGAAGATTTATTGTAACATAGTAAGGGATGCTGTCTTCAGACGTTAAAGCTCGAGAATGGAACGTTTTCCCCCACCTTACACTTTAACAGACAGTTTCTCCTAAGATAGTTGTAAAAGAACGAACGTCATCATGCCAAACGGTTCCTTTGAAATTCCAGCCAGAAGGAATGGTTGGCGCCTGGGAATAGCTAACAGCCTACTATCACTATTTCCTCAGTCTACTGCTATCCTAAAACAATAAAACATGGAGGACTCCCGACAAACTTTGACTTTTATATATTAGATTATGAATTATTAGCTACTCTAGGAAATACTAAATATAAAAAGACAGGAAATTCAGTTTACTGTCACTCAAGGGACAGTCGATTACATTCCAGCCCATAGAGTAAGCGGATTAGCAGAGAGTGCTTTTGTGATTCTTCGAAAATATGCACCCACCCAGAAATGTTCTCTTCTATTCCTATTGGTGTCTCTCTCCCTCTGCATGTAATCCACCTTTCCACAGTGCTGCTTGGATTCTTTTTTTTTAATGGAGAAGAGAAATAGGCCATTTCCGCACTAGCCTGTTATAGCACTATTATTCCACTTTCAACCTCTTGTGGAATTCTGGGGTTTGTAGTTTACTGAGGTCAAAGAGCTCTCTGGCTGAGAATTCAAAATGCACCTCCCTAAACTGCAACCCCCAGGATTCCATAGGATGTTGAAAGTGGAATAATAGCTGTATAACAGGCTAGTGCGGAAATGGCCATAGTATATGGATAAGAAACCAGAGACGGGCATGGCCAGTTGTCAGACTTATATGATGGATGGAATCATGTTCTGCAGGAACCATTACTTGCTATCCTCATTAACAATCCTTAAAATAATCCTTCTGCTCTGCATCCATTCACTAGTTCCGACTAGAATAGACACATTAAATCATATTATAGGATGACAGGATTTTCTTCTATTTTATGGATACTTCTACAGATTTTGGTTTAGGGTTAATGTTATCAATCTGGTTCTGTATTCTTTTGTTACACCTATTTGAAAAGAACTATTCAACCATTCTTCACTGTTCCCAGGGTATGCTTGTTCTTCTTTAAACAAGAAAAAAGGCAAGAATCTCAGAACTGACCCTCTGTTTTTCCAGCAATTGCCTGGAATACCAGGATCCCCTTGAGATGTTAAAGCCATTTCCACACTAGACTGTTACAGCACTATTATTCCACTTTCAACATCCTATGGAATCCTGGGGTTTGCAGTTTAGGGAGGGGCTAGTGCAGAAATGGCCTAAGTCTCCACTTGGAGAGTACATTCTTTCTAGTATGTCTTTATGGTGTCCTTGTTGTGTGCTTTCCAGTTGCTTCTGACTTACTGTGACCCTAAGACTCACCTGCCATAGGGTTTTCTTGGCAAGATTAGTTCAGAAGGGTTTGCCCTTGCCTTCCTCTGAGGCTCAGAGAGTATGACTTGCCCATGATCATGGCCAAGCAGGAATTCAAGCCCTGGTCTCCAGACTCATAGTCCAGTGCTCAAACCACTGTATCATACTGGCTTTGTGATCTTTTTACTGTTGCCTATGTGGGAAATCCTTGATCTTAGTAACCCGCCAGGGCACTAATGGGGGAATATGTAATCAAGTCTCTCTTCTTGACAGTATGTTTCACCTGATGCTCAGAATGAGGACAAACACAACCTTCATATCTTTGGAAGCTGAAGCTAATCTCTTCCATTTTGACTGGATGATAACTTTCTGAAGTATTCCTCTCTTTTGAAGCACCAATTTAAAAGTTATTTGTTTTGTTTGGAGACAAAAGGCTTCACATAACACATTTTTTTTTCTTCCACTGCAGGATTTATAACCAATCCTGTGAACTGGATAGCCCCATTTTCTGCTGCACTTTGGATCATGTGCCTCTCGTCAGGTAAGAAATGCTGCTGCTTCTGTCTTGGAGGAGGAAGAATGAATGAATGGGTGATGTCCGGAAAAGTTTACAAGCAAACTGGAAGGCCATTGTTCCTGGCCTGTTCCTGCCTTATTCCAGGTGGCTATTCTACAAGCCTTTCACTTGTTAGTACTGAGTGTAATTTGCAATGAACTTCCAAGGATTACTTTTCCTGTTAGTCCTGCCTTAAAGGGAGGGAGAAAGCCATTGTTGAGAGACAAAAATCAAAATGCTTGTGGCTTATTTGGTTTTAGGAAAATCAACTTGTAGCATTAACCTAAGCATGTTTAGGAGTAAAGGAGCTTAGGGCAGAAGCTACAGTAGCAGTGAGATGTTATCCTTTATAATGTTGGACACTGATGTGGTAAAGGTTTGGATTTTCCCAGGTTGTTGGGCAAAATGAATACCTAGATCATAAAAGATGGCACAGATGCTTACCCCATTTCCCTTTGGCATGTGGTGTGCAGTGCTTCTGTAGTCAAAAGTCTGATATGGCTCTTTTTCTCTTAGCTGATGGGAGGAGTTCCAGAACTACACAGTGTCCCAATAAAACATCTATAGAGATGGGAACAACATTGTATTGATTGCTTAAATAAGGCATGGGGAGCCCACTTCCTCCTACTGAGACTTTTGACTACAGTTCCCATGAAGCCTATGCATTCATTCTCATGGCTGGAGCTGACAGAGTTTAGAGTGATACAGGTGCTCATCCCAGTCCCAGCCTGCATTAAAACAGACTATCATCTCCTTAGAAATTATAGCAACCCTAGAATACTTCACCCTTTAGTGTGTTACACAACCCATGCTGTTGCAACACTGTAAGAAAGTTTAACATGCAAAATATTTTACACTCAGAGCGAGCTTTCATTTAATAGACTGGTTTAAACAGTGTGGAGTTTCCTTTTTTGCGTGGCTCTCACCACTTGCATCAGTTGCTTGACTTGAGTGTGTGTGGGCCAGGGGAAGTGGCAACTTCTACTTGTTGAGAGAAGAGTTCTGGGGCTCGTAGGAAATGCCAGGGTGTCTTGTTCCCTCCCAACAACAATATGGCTAAATAAACTTAGAATACCTAGAAAGTTTTGAAAAACCAGACCATTAATTTATTAACTGAGTTGAAACATTTATAATTAGCTCTTCATTCAGAAAGCATCTTAGATTTTGGAAATAATGTCTTACAGACAACAATGTTACCGTAACGTAATAATTTTTATGGTAATGTGGGTACATAATGTGCTTATTTAAAAATAATTTTATAATATTATTTTAAAAATAATATAAATGCTTTCAACATGATCTGTTTCTGTGCGAAAAAGTACATTTTACTAATTGTCCTTAAAAATTTGCTTTTGGGGGTCAGAAGGGGCCACATTTGCTTTTTTTAAAAGTAATTTACTGCTAATGAACCACTCTTCAAATAAGAATAGGAGCAGTCATCATTCTTAAAATTAATAAGTAATGGATTACTTTTTAAAAGTTATGTTTCAAGTGTGAGCTCTCACGCTCTCACTTGCTCTTTCACTCTGTTCATTTAATCTTCTACATTTGTGAAATTTGCTAAGTCACTGATTAGTGAAGGTGAGCGAAAGCTAATGTTTATAATGTATATTTTATGTGGACTTTGAGTTCTGCATCTTAAGAATCTCCTGTCTCTACTTCAGAAGAAACCTGATGATCTGCCATGCCAGGGTTGTCTGCAGAAATTACTAATGTTAGAAACTGAAGTAAATTAAATGCAAATTCTCTGTTTTCCAGGCTTCACTGTAATCTGTGTGCTTTCCCAAAAGTTTTCAATACTTTTTATTTCAAATTCTGTGGAAATTAAAAAATAATGTGTTATAAGAAAGCTTACTTCAAGGAGAGACATTATAATACAAAACATCCTAACATGGAGTGTAACTGAGCATTGTGTGGTGTAGCCAGTACTTTTTCCTCTGACATTCTCTTCAGAAAACCTGTTTTTCGTATAAGTAAAGTGTAAGAATTTTCCTGTCTTGCACAAATGACCTTAAATTGACTGCTTAGAACGTGTGAACAGGGAGCAAAATCCAACCTTAGTATTATGTAGAGTAGACCCCTTGAAATGAACAGAACTAAACTATGTCCCATTGATTTCAGTGGGTCTGATTTGAATAAGTTGAACACTGAATTTAGTCCAATGATTTTTTTAAAACATACAGTCATTGGGACCTCTCTTACTACTCATAATGTGAGACTGACAACTCCTGTTTGTGGCAAAGCACATTAGTGTCGTAAATAACAAATAAATTACTAAGCTTACACTTTCAGTTTCTACACATTTTCTCCCAATAATAAAAACATTCTTGGAGATACAACAGTTTCCTTAATATTTCCTATATAGCACTTTCAGCAATGTGTCCAAACACAGCTTAATGCGACCAGCAGATGTGTATACAATCAGCAGTTAAGATTGCAATGCCAGCTGATCATATTCTTTAATCTATATTTTTT
This sequence comes from Ctenosaura bakeri, assembly GCA_948474755.1. Classification (NCBI taxonomy): domain Eukaryota; kingdom Metazoa; phylum Chordata; class Lepidosauria; order Squamata; family Iguanidae; genus Ctenosaura; species Ctenosaura bakeri. The sequence continues at coordinate 122,830 of CAOLHI010001922.1, forward strand.
CTTAAGAGTATAAAACAAATTGTATAAAAAAATCATTACAATAGCCACATTTGAGATTATGGGTGAACCAAAATGGCAGAGAAAACACCAGTCATAATCTGCTATACATGCCAGCAGGTTGTCTTTCCATTTAGTCTTAAACTTTCTGGTGGAAGAAACAGCCTGCAGTAAAATGGCAGACCACTTAGATAACAGTCTTTTGCTGAGATACAGTAACTCCAGTCTGTTAATATTTATTGCAGATTGTTGTCTTATCTGCAGGTTGTATACCATGTAGAGTGTCCCATGGCCTAGTGTGAGAAGCTGGAAAATCTTGGGTGTCAAACAGTTCACAAGATTTTTTTTTAATGTTTTCCACCCAGCTAGAAGTGTCACTTGATGTTTTAAATATAGCAAATCTCTTGGCATATATTATTGATAATATCAGGGAGTCACCCCACTGTATTTTTACATTGGAACCGTTTGATGATTGATCTTGCTTTTTCTTAAGTCTTAGTGGAGACCCTTTCATATTTCCCACAAAAGCCAGTCTCTTGATATTGGATCTCTTAATCCATATCTATTTGCAATATTGATCAACTTCTAAAAACTAGGGTTTATTGAAATAACTGATTTCTGAAGAGTTTCTCGGAATATAAGACTAAGTGGGTCATGGGTAAGGTGAATCCATTCAAAGATCAAGAGAAGACGGCAGACATGCGGTGGCTTCACATGTTTTTTATTTTGTGAGATGCCCACATCATCTATCTTTTCACCCCTTTTATCATTGAAGAAAGGCTGCCACTTGCTTTTAGAATTTATTTAGTCATTAACATTTCTTCATACATTTATATCCCAAGATTGAATGGATGAGAGGAAGTTGCATTATTTGAAAAGGAAGTGGGGAACAAGAGTTAGTCTTGGGTGCCAGAACAACTGGGAGCAGTTTCCTTCTGATACCTTGAGATATTGCAGTTGACCTGTTGGTTGAGATCAGACTCAGAACACTGGCAGCTGAAATTGGTAGCAGAAGCTGTAGCTGTAGTTCTATATCACATAAACCAGGCCCCTTAGAGTTTCCCAGGACCCACACAAGATCATTATAAAGGAACATCCCAATGACTTCTGTTTATTTCCCTTTTTCTGAGATATGAGAATGTACCCAGGAGAACTGTGCTATTGTAAAGGAGCTCTTCTCAGTTTTGACCCAGTAATGCATCAGGGACAGACTCATCTGGCCATCCTCCTGCATGCTGTATGTGTACATTCTTCACATAGAGACACAAATGCACAGATGTACAATAAGAAGCATAATACAGTACACACTACAAACAGATCAAGTAGTGTAACACACACAGCTCTGGTTTCATGAAGAAGCATACTATAGAAATATTTTCAGTCCCTCGGCCTGTGTTCTGATGTCCTCTCCACATCCTTCTCCACAGCAAGTGCGGTACCTTCCCACCAGAGAGCTGCTTCTTCAGTCTGATCTGCAGCCTGGGCTCTTTCATGGGTGAGTTTTTGCCCCCAGCCCAGTCTGTCTGAAGGTTTGGGTTTTTGTTGGTTTGTCTTTAAGAGAAGCGGTGTTACAAAAACAAAATGTGAGATGAAAAAGCCTGACCCATTTCAGTAGGAAAATATGACAGAAAGCTATGAAGGAAGGAAAGCTATACACTTGGCCAGAGCACCTCTGTGCCACGAAAGGCGGAGCTGTTAGTTGCTGCCACTTGCATGTTTTTACACTTTTTAACTCAGAGTCTGGACATTTGTTACTTGTTTTTAAAAGAGGAAATTACAGGCATGAACCTGGAGGATTTTCCTTTTATTTAACTATATCCAGCCCCACAGCCTTAGTGGTTATCTCCTACAAGGCTTTGGTAGTTTGTCATTTATTTGGCATGAGAAGTGAGAACCGTTTTGTGGGCCTTTGGTATTCTTGCTCTTCTCCTTGTTTCTGGTGCTGATGGAATAGGAAGGTCTTGTTTACCATGTAGGTGGAGATTAACACGCAAAGCTGACCAGTGTTTCTTTCCTTTTCCTAGTGATGCTGGTTGGCCTGCTGAGATACGCCCATGTCATAGAGCATTATGGCCCTTCCCTTCTCAACACGTTGGGGCTGGCTGCAGGCTGGATCTGTGCAGCTGGCCTCATTATGGTTGGCAACTTCCAGGTAAGTCAACTTCTCCCTTCATATTAAGCCTCAGGGCAAGAGAAGAGCCCATTAGAATCAGAAGAGGAGGGAGCATCACTTTCCTAAGATCTCTGTTTTTCATTGCAACACAGCAAAGGGGACTTAAATTTTCAGGTATGTAAATACTTATGCAGACAGCACAATGCTTGTTTATTTCATTCATTAACATGTATATCTCACCTTTCCAGTGAGCTTAAGTCAGTATAGGTGAGGACTCCTCCTTCTCACCTGATCCTCACACCATCCCTTTAAGGTAGCTTAGGCTGAGTGTTCATTGATTTCCTAAATCCAGACAAAAATGCTAATTACATATTTATCTATGTTTTAATCTCATCACTGGTTTATCTAATCAAATATTCATTTATAGTTATCTAATTACCTATGTATTTTTACAAAGTATGTTAAATTCAAACTTCACCATATCACATGTAGCAAAATTTCACTTAGGCCACGGGGGACTATGCATTTGTGTCAAGAAAGAAGTAGTTTGATAAGGAAGGTTTGTAGGGCTAAAGCAGGGAGTATAAGCAGAGTGAAGGGTCAACGTCTAAATTTGGAATTGTGTGATCTTCCAGATGTGGCTGCACTGCAGTTTCAACCATTTCTCGAGTGCTGTGGCTGTGCTAGCTAGGCCTTAAAAACCTTCTTTAACTGTTGTGTAGGAAAGAGATTGTCCCACTGGTGCATATGAACTTACTATGTACTTACAGTATTTGGCTTTTGTGTCGATTTATTTAGTGGCATGGCTATAATTACTACTATGTTTTGAGTTTGTTTTCTAGTAATTCTTCCTAATAATGCATTTGTGCTTTCAGCAAGCTTTACTGCCAAAACTCTTTTTGATAAGTTATGACAATCAGTTCCCATGGCATCCCTTTGGACCCATAGCTTGAATGAAACCACTGTGCAACAAAGCAAAGACAGTGATTGAGCCCCCCAACATCTTTTTCTTTTTGCAAAAGCCAGTCTGTCAATCTGTGTGCACATGCATGTGTGTCAGACATGCATGCTAATGCCATATCTTTTGCCCTTGCATCATGGTCCCAGTTCAAGTCCTTCCCAAGCTGCTGTACATTATGGAGAAGAAAATGTATTAGTATTTTCTGCTCCATATATAAAAGCAGGTTTAAGGGTGGCTGGGAGAAGGAGGAAGCAGTCTAGATATGGAACTACTTTTTCAGAAGGGAAAACGTGTTGAGATCATGTTGAGATTGAAAAATGTCCTGTTTTGAAGGGTCCTTTTCACACTACATAGTTGTAGCACTGTGATTGCACAGTGCCATGGCTACATCCTGTCGATTCCTGGCATTTGCAGTTTGGTGAGGCAGGACTGCTGTCAGGCGCAGAATCTAAATGCTTTTTCCTAAATTGCAGAGCACAGTCTTCCACAGGACGGAACCATGGCAATTAAATGGAATCATAGTGCTATAGTGTATGAAAGGGCCTCTTGTGACTAAGATTTCTAAAGTCCTTCTTCAGCTGTTTGTGAACTACACTTGACTTTGTGTTACCCTGTATTCTGGGGGTCCTGGGAGGGGCACCCAAATAACCAAATAAAAACACAAGATGGGGTAATTAACTCGAGCACTCTCTTAAGCTAACGAGAGGCAGGGTAACTTTAGCTGGAATCTTTAACCCTATGTATATAGTGTCAGGTCAGAAGAGCAGTTAGACAAAGCTTTAAAATATTAAAAATAATAGTTTTATTAAAGGACAAACAACAGAAAAGACACCACAAGCACACAGCTAACTAGAAATTAAAAATGAGAGTTTTCGGGGGAATGGGTGATACGACGCCTTTTCTCGTAGTCCTGGAGAGAAGTGGAGGTTGCAGGGAAGAAAGCTCAGCATGGTTTGCAGAGGGGGCGACTCGCTGGACAAACCAACAGCAAGGCAGGATAGCAGTCCGGAGTGTTCCAAGGAGGGCTCGGAATTGGGGACTTTTTATAGGGTGGATTGTGCCTACAGGCCATGCCATGCTCGGTGAGAACAAAGGAAATTTGGAGCAAGACAAAAGCGTTGGAAAAGGTCAGGTTTTACATGATGAGCTTAGCGCTGGATGACAATAGTGTAACCAGTATGCAAATAGCTCAGCATAAAGAAAGTGCCGGCTCTCGGCCGAGTGTCTTTGTGTAGAGTCACACTTAAGCAAGGTGTGTCTGCAAGAAATGGTCCCTGAAGCAACAGAGAGGCATTAATCTGCCTGCCTAAATGGGGATTGGAATGTCCAACCATTAATGGCCGCGCCTGTTTACGTGCTTGTCCGGTGGCCCTTGCAAACACATGGAGCAGGGTGGCAGAGAAAGGTCAAGTAAAGGCCAAATAAGTTTGATATCAAGAGATATCTAGTGCTATCACCAGGCATGACAGAACCATGGTAACATTTGCCCCTCCTTGCTCTCCCAAATGATGAATCATGGTGGTGGTGAGAGGATGATGAGGGCTATGACTGCCTTGAGAATGTGAGTGTGTGAGATTAAATAAATTTGGAGATTAGAAAATCCCTAGAACTAAAAGGTGTACTAAGGAATTCGATTCCTGAAAACATGGTGGAGTCCTCTAACTTAGAAGGTTTTGAAAGGGGTTTATGTACATCCGTGGGGGATAAGGTTATGAATGGTGATGATGGCTGTATGTTACCTCAGGGATCAGAGGCACTCTGCCTCTATGTACCAATAGCTAGAGGAAAACAGCAGGAGAGAGTTATTCTTCTTATGTCCTGGGTGGAGGCTTCCCAGGGACATCTGGTTGACCCTTGCACAGAGAGGATGCTGGACTAGAATTACATGTAGTCTGATCCAGAAGAACTTTTCATATGTTCTTGCGAACTGACTAGAAGTAAGTGCTAGAGAACTTACCAGTTGTGAAGATGAAAGTGGGGAGTAGAAGAGTCAAGTGCAATATCTTGAGCTCACTGCAGGAAAAGCAGGATTTAAATGTACCTTCAAATTTTTTTTCCCACTGGAACAATATTCTGTTTTACTCTCTGTGCAGATATCCAAAAGCACAGAGCAATTGCCAATACCAGGAGAAAGAAGGAGGTTTGCTAGACCTCAAACTTTTTCAGGCTATGGTTCTCATTGTCATCCCACCTTGTTCTGCCAACTGCGGGCTGTTGGGTAGCATGCTTCCTGGCATCCTCCCAGATGCCTAGCAGATTCAGTTTTAATTTTGCTTCAAAAATGCAGATAGGATTTTGTGCAGAAAGCAGGAACGAAATGCAGAAAAATGGTTTTCTGCAGAGAAAAAGCTGCTTTCTGCTTTCACTCCTAAAATTTCTAGCATTGCAATAATTTAAAATTTCACTGATCATTTGTAAATAAAGTTTACGTATCCAAGAAAAGCATACCCTCCAACATTTCATAGATGAAAAATGGGACACATGTGGCCAAGCAACATGAGAGTTTGGTCAAAATGGGTTATCACTGATGAAAAATGGACAAGGTAGGAGAGGCTGCTGAAGTTTGCTTTTGCCTGAGCCTATTGGGAACTATAAGATTCAACATCCTTGTCTCCTCTCCCTCACCCTTGTGCAAAGTACTTTGCATTTTGAACTCAGTGGAAGTAAACCAAGGGCAAAGGAGGAAAATGGGAGCAAAGAGAGAAAAACTGGCACATTTTAAAAGTAGCTGAAAAAGTAGGATGACAGAGAATGAATTTGGACTGTCGATGCCAAATGACCACAGTTGGAGGGTATGGGAAAGTGGCAGGCAAAGGTACCAAGGGAATGTGAATAAAGCAAATAGGTATGAATGATTTTCAGTGTTTCACTTTCTGAAATGCTAGAAAGCTGGAGACTGAAGGAAATTTCATTTTGGAGGACAGAAGTCTTATTTGGAGGTGAGGCAATGCACTCATTCCCCCCTCCCCCATAGCTATATTCCTGGAGATGTTTTAAAAGTTGCTAAGAGCCTGATTACTGACCTTGGAGTTTCTGTGCCATTCCTTTTCACTTCTAGAGAGTTCAAAATGTTTGGTCAAGTGGACAGGGAAACCCAGAGAGAACAGACAGAGGAATCATGATTGTTTGCTTTCCCTTTACTGGCAGCCATGCTTTGGATATTTGCTGTGTCTGAATAAGGAGATGCCAGATTTTAAAAAAAGCTTTTTTTCAAAGTGTTTGGGCAGCTGCTGCTTTCTTGGAGTGTCTGGTTTTCTTTTCCTGTCTCTGATGATTCTTAATGGAGATAGAATGATTTGTTTAATTGCAGAATTGGATCAGCCCCTATAAACCTCTTGGCAACAAGCTGTCCATAGCCTTGTGACTGGCTGTGAATTTTGGCAGACTGTGACTCGTGATAATCAGGCCTCAGCCAGGAGCAGCATTGTCACTCTTCAGTTTTACAACAGTCCCAAAGAGATACTTTCCCCATCTAAGAGGGAGAGAAGAAATTTTAGTGTTTCCTGGTATCCTTCAATCTTCCTTGCTTCAGAACTTTGCAAATGCTTTGAAGTTAACATTTGAACTGTAAATACTCACCTTCTTAGAACTCACTGTGAACTGACCACTTTTCAGTCCAAACTCTGCAACCCTCGTTCCACAGTGGAAAATGCAAGAATATCACATTCAATTGTATAGTTAATGTTAACAATAATACAGGCAGTATGTGTCTGAATAAAATTGAAGTCTTTTCTGTCTTTCCCTCTGTGATATACAGATATACACCCACAAATAGGGAGAGAGCATACGGGGCACACAGCACTAGTGGTATACTGTTTATCTTCTGAAAGGCCTTGGAAATATGCAGCTGCCTCAGGATTCTGTTCTCTCATAGTGCTGACTGCATGAATAGACCAGGGATGAGACTGGGAAAACTGTGTTCTGATTGGTTATTTTGGATTCATGAGCAGACCTGCTTCTCTCCCCCATAGGTGGACCATGCAAAAGTGCTGCATTATATCGGGGCAGGCGTGGCATTCCCAACCAGCATGCTCTTTTTATTCCTTCAGTCAATTCTGACTTACCGCATGGCAACATCCAGAGGCCATTACTGGACTGGTCACCTTCGCAGCATCCTTGCAGCCCTGGCATTCATCACCCTCATCTTCAGTATCCTTCCTATAGCATTACAGCTTAGGTAAAATAAGTGAGTCCAGAAGCAAATAAGCCTGATGGATGAGATTTAATGAAACTGAATTTTCCTAGGCAGTCTGGAACATCGGAAGGGAAATATCTGCCCAGGACCTTTACTTGAATGTAAATCCCATTGGATTCAGTGAAAATTATTTTTGTACAAACAGGTGAATTATTGCATTGAATACATACTCTATAAATTACCAAATAGATATTATAGTTTTATAGTCTGTAAAATGCTGGGAATTCTCTAATATTCCATTTTGGGGCAACGTACTGGAGTGTTTGGTGGCTTCTCAGCTCCAGAGGTTCCTGGATGGGACAGATTATCAAGATTAATTGTAATTTGGCTTCAGGCCTGGTTATGAGGCAAAGACAGCTTGGGTCGCCTTAGTGGACCTATGCTGGGCGTTGCACCAGGGGAGTGAGTCCTTTTTGGTTCTGCTGGACCTCTTAGTACCATTAATCATGGTATTCTTGTGTGCTGCCTCACTGGGATAGGGCTTCAAGGCATTCTTGTACAGTGACGCACGTCCTTCCTGAAGAGATGAGCCCAGAAGATGGTCTGGGGGGATTGTTTGACTCCATGGCCCCTGACCTGTGCCTCAGGGTTCTGTGTTGTCCCATCACACTTTCAACATTTACATGAAACTGCTGGAAGAGGTTGTCTGGTGAAATGTTGAAAAGTATGATGGGGCAAAAAAAAAGATGATGACACTCAACTCTCTCTCTCTCCTTTCCATCCAATTCCATGGAAGGTGCCTCTTGTTAAACTGGTATGTGTCATTCATTTTGGATTGGATGAAGGCAAGCAAATACAGTCATCCCTCCACATTTGCTAGGGTTAGGGGCACAGAACCCCTGTGAAAGTGAAAAAAAAATGTGAATAACTCCCAAACCATTAAATGCCAGTACTGCAAGCCACAAGGTTGTGAGTTCGATCCTGCCAGGCTCCAGGTTGACTCAGCCTTCCATCCTTCCGCAGGTTGGTAAAATGAGTATTCAGCTTGTTGAGGGCAATTAGCTAAAACACATTGTAAACTGTATAGAAATACATGCTATTTGTAATGTATAATGTATTTCATGTTGTTCGCCGCATCGATCCATGTGGAGAGGCGGGATACAAATAAATAAATATTATTATTAAATATTATATATTAACCTACCATGGATTCCTTTGAGGCATCAGGGTTCCTTCACAAGACAGACATGGATGGCTAGTGTGGCTTACTGCCACCTCCACTGATGCCCCACACCATTTTCAATAGGGACTTAAAAGCCTTGTTTGCAGTTTCTCAGTCTCACAAGGCTTGCAGTCCCTATTAAAAATGGCATAAGGAGATAGCAGAAGTGACAGCAGATAATCCGTGAATCAAATCCGCAAGAGTGAAACTTGCAAATGTGGAGACCTGACTCTAGAAGTTTAATCCAGACCAGACAGAGGTGCTTCTGGCAAGCTGAAAGGGAGATCAGAGAATAGGGATTTAGCCTGTTATAGATCAGGTTGCATTTCCCCTGGAACTGCAGATTGGGTGTCCTCCTGGATTCAGCCCTGTGCCTGGAGGGCCAGGTTTTAGTGGTCATCAGGAGTGCATCTGCATAGTTCAAGCTAGACCACCAGCTGCAGACATTCCTGGAGGTGTCTGATCTGACCAGGATGAGGCCTTTCTCTCATCCCACCAACTACAAAAACATTTGGTGGGAATGTGGGAAAGGACCTTTTCAGCAGCTGCTCCCAAGATTTGGACTTCTCTTCTCAGGATAGTAGGATGACTCCCTCGTTGTTGTCCTTCCACAGACAAGTGAAAGCTTTTCTGTTTTGGCAAGATTTTAAGGGCTTTCAGTAATGGGCTTTTGCTCAGTTTTATCTTTTAATAAATTAGATTTAAATGGTTTTTAATTCTATGGATAGTTTGCTTTACTTGTAAAGCACCATGTACACAAATGGTGTTTTATAAACAACAACAGTAAGAATTGCATTTTAACAATGACTGTTGTAAATTATTATTTGCAAAATTTGAACAAGCAGAGCGTGCTTCAGGCAAAAGGCAGAAATTTTATTAAAAGAGTTTTATTAAAAGAACAATTAGAAGTCCTGCTGCAGATCCTTCTTTTCTCTGAAATAACATTTTAGCAGAATTATCTTATTCTTTTTAAGGAACGTTTTTCCTTTTAGAAAAATGATCTGATGCTGAGGTTGCAGTTTTAGGAAGACTGGCATAGGGGACAGACATCAACATTTTCCCTTTGAGTTCCTTTCTCATTTAAAATCCCCTGCTTCCAAGGAGGGAAAAGCTACAGATCCCTTTGTCTGGGAGCAGCACTGGAAGAAGGGCTTTCCATAGCAGGAAAATGGTTCAAAGGGGGGAAAGGTGAAGAAGCCTTTCTCTGCTTTTGATCTTCTTCTTCAGCTTGCAGCCTCATCAGGTTTTGTCAAAACAAAACACCTCCCTAAAAGGAATTATTCCACTGCAAGATGAGAAACCATAGTGTGATTGTTGCTTAGTATAAGCATTCTATGCCTATTTGGGGTCCCCATCAGGCCATCTGGTGTGACAAAGTGGGTTTTATTCCCAGTGTTTAGTATCCATCCAGTAGTCCATGAACATGGAGGAAGTATGCAAAAACCGTTTGGGCTGGTGGTGACACTTCTCATTTCCACACTAGGCTGTTATAGAGCTATGATTCCACTTTCAACATGCTATGGAATCCTGGGGTTTGCAGTTTCGGGAGGGGCCACGTGGCCCCTCCCGAAACTTCAAACCCCAGGATTCCATAGCATGTTGAAAGTGGAATCATAGCGCTATAACAGCCTAGTGTGGAAATGGCCACTGTTTCCTGAACTGTCCCTAGAGTGTGGGATTAATTCGCTTAAGCCATGTATTTATATGAGAACCTGACCACCCATCTTCTCTGAACATTCACAGTGAGGGCAGTGGGGAGAGCTTTCCTAGTTTGGCATCATCTTTGAATAATTAAGTTGAGGAAGGAGGTTGTAGTGAGTGTGATTTAAGGCATTAAACTTTCATGGCGGGCTATAATAAATGAATAAACAATCTAACAAGTAAATTAGGTCTGTTTAAGATCTTGTGCTTCTAGTCTTCATTCTGTTCAAGCTGATAGATTAGAGTTTGTTTCCAATATGCATGATATGGGTTCTTTATATGTACTCCCCTGTGTTTACCTCTGGCCATGTATTTTAAATGGGACTTTGCAATAGGAAGCAGCATAGATTACATCCCTGTTATTGTCACAGTGACTATTAGCTTAGGTTTGTCTCCTTCCTCTTGCCTTAAGAGCTCTATTACAGAGATGCTGGATCAGGGCATATGTCTTACTTGCAAGAAGGACAGAAGACTAATTCTGACTTACAAACAGAGAATTATCCTTCTTGCAGGTATAGAATAAAGCATTTCGTATCAGGTAATGAGATTTGCATTTTCAGCTAGTTTTGTTTTCATCACAGTATGTACAGTAGTACAACTAGAGGCAAAGCACATAAAAGAAGCATATTTGTCTTCCATTTTTGTCCCTCGAGATAGAATGCCTCTTTATATCAGACTGTTAGGAAATTTCACAAGGGGTGCTAGGAGGCACCAATATTCATTTTCCCCATTAATATTTTGCAGTGCCTCCTAAAGTCTAGAGGTTTAGAACAGTGGTTCTTAAACTGGGGTCCAGGGAACAGCAGCACAGCAGCAATAGGAATGCAGCAGTGTGTATGTATGTGTGTATGCGTGTGCCAAAGGAGCAGTTTCAGCACCCCCACCCCAGCTACATGTCCCTGACAAAAGGGAAATGGCAGTAGATGTGTGCACACTCCCAAACTATGACTGGAGACCAGGGTTTCAATCCTGGAAGCCATGGAAACCCATTGGGTGATCTCAAGCAAGTCTCATTCTCTCAGCCTCCAAGAAAGGCAACAGGTCTTGCCAAGAAAACCCCTCTGATAGGTTTGCCTTAGGGTCGCCATAAGTCAGTTTTCAAAAGGGAGAGACATGAAGGCCAGAAAGAACCTCTCCATGTCCATGGCACTTTGCTGTTGTGTGCCTTCAAAGTCACTTCTGATTCATGGCAGTCCTAAGGTGAACCTTTTACAGGGATTATTTTTTGGCAAGTTTTGTTTAGAGGGGGGTTGCCTTTGCTTTCCGTTTTAGGCTGAGAGAATGTGATTTGCCCAAAGTCACCTAGTATCTGAGTGGGGATTTGAATCCTAATCTCCAGAAGCCTTTAATAAATAAACAAATAAGTAAATATCTGACTATTTAAATCTTGAATTAAGTCTTGGGGGTCCCCAGCAACAAATTATATTTGCAGGAGCCCCCAAGTAAAAGGTTAAAAACCACTGGTTTAGTGTATTAATTTCCTCAGCTTATAATATTCAGTCAAAGTCCAAGAGCACTACCTTGCATTAAATTACTGGGCTTGGAATGTAAAACAAAGCTATCACAAATGTGTATGCTGATTTTGCCCTTGTCTGGACAGGGCTGCATTTATTACATACTCAAAGCTGGCAGTTCCCAAGCTGACTTCAAGTCACAGTTGAGGAGGGTCACCCAGAACTACTTCCAATGTGCTTGTTATGTCTGGTCTTTCTGTTGCTTCTGCATCTGCCTTTTGGCCTTGTTTACCTTGACTGTGGCACCCCCAGGTGGCGTATTTTTTATCCAGCAGAGCTTTGTTCTTCAACACCTGGCTGCTCTCTGTGAATGGATGTTTATCATAAATGTCCTTGTCTTCTACGGCACCTTTACCGCTGAATTTGGAGCCATTTCCACAGATACTTTCCTGGTTCTTCTGAAAGCCAGGCGGATGTCTAAAAGCTACAAAGCGGACAGCAGCACACCAAGCATGTCACACGTGCACAGCCACTTGGAGAACTTGGCCATGATGTAAGGTGGCTGCTGAGAGGATGACTATTTGTGTACACAAGAACTCCCACAAAGACCAAAACAAGCTGTGCTTACTGGGATGTTCAGCAACAAAAAAGGGACCAAAAAAAAGTCAGAACATTATTTTGGATCATGCCTGAGATTCAGATCACCTTTTGTATTTATTTTAATGCCTACACTAACAGTGACGTGGACATTCCCTATTATAAGTACACACAAAATATCCTATCCCATCAGTGGCCTTTAAGTGGCAAGATTGCCTTGCCTTGCCCTTGCATCAGAGCATCTCTGTCCTTCAATACCTCCACACAGAGAAATGAAAAATGGCAACACCAAACAGTCTGTGTAGGCTGCCCCTTGCAGTTTGATGGGGATGAGGTTCGGCAACGGATAGACTATACCACTTGGTGGTAGAGGGAATGCTGAGATGCCTGGCATCTCCATTCCATTGCAGCCATAGAGTTATGGCTTCCCCAGGAAAAGGCCTTGCATTCACCTGGGATTTTGGGACCAATACTACTTTCAGGCATCAGCTACTAAAAGGAGAAGATGTTTTCCTCTCTTGTGGCCTTATATTTGTTTGAGACCAAAACTACTTGTTAAGTGACTTGACTTTTGCCAGTTTAGTCTATATTTATTGTCTCAAGTCCTGCATCTTCTCCTGAATGAACTAGCATTGAGCAATAATGAGTATAGGCTTAATCATACATCACTGTTTGAAAGTGAGCTAAGTTGGTGTCAGATAGCTTGTTGAAGTCTTGTTTATTCCCAGAATGCTCTCAATTTAAGATGCAGCACTTTAGTTCTAGTGGAGGAGTTCTCTGCAGTACAGGTTGATAGCTGTGGCATTGAGTCTTTTCCATGTGGGAGGAGGACTGGGAAACCTATACATGGAGTTGTTCTTAGAGAGCCATCCAGTCCCTATTAAAGGTGCTACTAATAGTTGGTGCCTCTAAAGAGCTCAGCAGAGATTATTTTCCTGGTTTTCTTAGCTTTCTCCATCCCTTTAGCTTCCCTATCCTGAAGCTCAGAGCAATTCAAGGCTGCAAGGAATTCAGATACTGTCTTATTTCCAGGAAGTAAGAGACTACAGATGTAAGAAGGCAAAAAAAGATGTGTATCCTAACAATCAAGGTGGCTCAGATTTGGTACTCTCACCTTGTGAACAATATGAGGTCACATTTCATCCAGTACTTTACTACATATTGAAGTGCCTTTGACATGCTCCACAGTATTTTTTTCAGGAATTCATTGGTTTTGTGCTCCATATCTTAGGGTGGATATTTCTGTGCCTTTTATGGTTATTCAGGCAAAGCTTCTCAGGTCTGCTTTTCATGTTGTTATTATTTTGTTTTTATTTTAAAGTTGAAGAAAGATACAATGAAATACCCAAAGATGTATGACTTACTGTAGTCTTTGGAATACTCAACTGGATAATTTTCAAAACTTCCTAGAAGCTGATTCACAGGATGTGTGACAGTTCTTATGCTGTTGGAACTGTGTGGTTACTGCAGATGAACATTACAAGTAGCCATGTTTGTTGGCCACTCCAACATCATCTCTAGCAAGGGAAGATACTGTCTGGGAGCAGTAATGCCATGGTTCTGGTAGTGGAAGAAAGAATTCTGAGTAGATTATAAAACAGGTGTTTTGAAGTATTTCTTAATACTTCCTTGCACACATCTTTAGAATACATAAGGGGAAACACTGTGTATAGAAGCTTCCCTTTCTTACAGCAATATCAATATTACAGTTTCTTGAGACAAGACCAAAATGAATGAATCCTACCAAATCTATTGTTAAATTATTATGGGGGGGCGGGCTTTCAAGCTCCTTTCCCCCCCTCATTAACTGGCGTTCATGCTAATTTTAGTTTTGTGCTAGGAACGCATTTAGATGGAGTTGGGATTGCACTTCCTGCTGTGGACTCACAGAAGATACATGCTGTAGTAACAGAAAGGGCAAATGCAAAGAAATGAAAAAGGAATGAAAGAAGAGAGCTTCCCAAATAGCAGGGCATCACATTGGTATAACAAGGAACTAGGTATGGTGGTTGCCACCTGTAAACAGTATTGAAAGGGCTACATGTGTGAGCCTTTTTTTTAAGTGTTAGCAGAGGTTAAAGAATAAAACATTTTAATAAGTTTACAAAATGGTGGAGATTCTGAGAGAACCATATTGTTATCTCTGGCTCATAAAGACTATATAATGCCTGTGCAATTGCATTGTACATAATATTATGGGAGCAGTGGGATCACACTTGAACAGCAGTAAAAAAAAAAAGTGTTGGGGAAATAGAATATTGTTGCAGGAAAAGAAATTTGGAAAAATGTATGATTCTCTCAGCTAAAGCTTCCACAAATATTCACATTCTCAAAAAAATTAAAAAAAATCATCAATCATCAGGAAAGTAACTCTCCTTAGAAACTTTAAGCATAAAGGGGAGTGCCCCATATTTTTCTCTGTATGTGTGATCTTGAATTGGCTTTAAAGAAGACTGTTCTGAATTTTTATACGTAATATATAAATATGCCACAATCTATTAGTGCATTTTGTCTTTCTTTTCTTCATGTTCAGAGATCTCCTGTCCCAGAGGTCTTGTTGTTGCAGACCTTCCAGACATTTCTGACTTATGGCAAACCTATTGCAGGATTTTCTTGGCAAAATTTGTTCAGAGGGGGTTTGCCCTTGCATATTCTGGGCCACAGACTCATTGCACCATTTTCTTGACCTTCAAAGCAGCCTGCAGGATGGCTTGCTTTCAAATGAGATGGGGAAATAAATAACAGAGCAGGAAGTCCCAGTAAAGAACTGTCCATATTATGGCTAACTTGATCTTAAAATGCAGGGGGTTTAGAGTAGTCTTGCTGGTTATCTTCCTAAATGCCCCCAATTTGCCCATTACTTTTTTCAGAAGGTAACTAAGTGAACCAAGACAGTGACTGGAGCTCCATGACTGAGCAGGCGAGAAAAAGAACTTAAAGCTGTCTACTATCACACCTCTGGTATCTCAGTCCTCTCGTTGCGAGCATGCCCTACATCTCCCTGCCTTCAACTGAGAATGATTTGCAAAGCAATTAGAAAGAGAAACAATAACGCACCCTCCTTCTCACCCTTCACACCACCAACCCAATTCCTTTCTATGCATTTCCAGGGCTGTCTCTGTGTGAATGTGGGGAGGGATATAGCCCACCCACACCTCTTGCCTGCTTAAAACAGTTACCTTATCCTCAAAGATAGAGTAGCAGTATGTTCAGCCTGAAAACTGAGAGCTGAAGAGATAGGATGTGGAGACACAATGTATTCCCATGTCTCTACTTTTCAAAACTTGAAGAAAGAGGTATATACTTCCTTTGACAAGGCCCCCACACTGGTGTGCAAGAACAGCTGATGGAGTTCTGGGGGAGAGGGTTTTACTTGAACTGATTGTGACTGCTCTTGAGCATCATGGGAGAAAGGAGTATGCTGATGACACTCAACTCTATTTCTGCCTGTCATCAGAGTCACCTGGGGCTGTAGAAGTCATGGAGCAGTGCTGGATGAGAGTGAATAAACTGAAGCTGAATTCCAGTAGGACAGAGGCTCTGTAGACTGGTGGGTCTAGAGTTTGGGAATTGGATAGGCTGCCTGCTCCAGTTGGAATGTCTGGGGGTTCACTTAGATCCATTCTTGTCAGTGGACGCCAAGATACACTCCATGCCTTTGAATGCTTGGGGCCATGTTTTCCTGGACAGAACTTAGCCACAGTAGTCCATGCACTGGTAACTTCCCAAATTGGACTACTGCAATGCACTGTACATGGGGCTGTTCTTGAAGACTCAAAACAGCAGCACCAAGACTACTCACTGGAATTCCATTTGGATATCATATAACACTGGCTCTGAAGCAATTTTCTGGCTGCCAATACATTTCCATTCTGAATTCAAGGTCCAGGCAATAATATTTAAAGCTCTGAATGGCTTGGGACATCAATACGTGAGGGAGCTCCTCTCTTTCTATGCCTGCCCAAGAACTGAGATCTGTTGGGAGCCCCTCCCCTCCACAGCCCATCAGTAAGGGAACTACATTGTGGGAGGACATGGAAGAGGGTCTTTTCTGCAGTGGTATCCCAGTTGTCGAATTGTCCCTCTCTGGAAATCCTATTAGCACGAACATTAGAATTATTTCAGCACCAAATTAAAACTTTTAGGCCAAACTGATTTTATCCAGGATGCATATCTTTTTTATTATTCAATATTGTTTTCACCAACTTTAAACAGTCTGTTTTTAAATTGAAAAACTACTTTAATATACTTTTTTTAACCTTTTAAACTTTTGTGATTATTGCTTTAAGTTGATTTTACTGTAAGTTGCCCTGAGATCTTCCAATAAAGGGTGGGGGCATGAATATATTAAGCAATAAACAAGTAATCTTGTGCTCTGTCAAATCATACAGTTGGTTCTCACTAAAGAAAGAAGTGTGCTCTGTCTGCATACAAATACATGTTCTACTCTTCACATATTTGCAGACCAGGACTTGCTGGTGACAGAGACAGAGAAGATGGAGTGATTCTACTGAGCATAAAAGTGTTCCACATATATCTAGAAGTATTTAAAATATTCTGATTAGGAATGCACCATTGACTCACTGACTGATCTTTATAACTAGTCAGTTGTTGCTGCATTTGTAGTGGATCAGTATCCTAACTGTAACAAACACAACTCCTTATTAACATTTAACAAACAAAGTATTTGATGCATGAACGGTGTACATGTTGGGAGGGTAAAGGTGAAATGAAGTGAAGAGAAATTCAGATCAACAAACAAACTTATTTGAACAAGCCATGAGGTGAGGTCTGATGCTGTGGGACCAGGCTTTCCCAGCCTGAGATCTAAATCCAAGTGCTTTATTTCAACCACATTAACCCTATGGAATCAGTTATTGAGCTCAATGGTGAATTCACAGATTAGTAAATTCATCTGATGTCGTCTAATTGTGATTATCAATAAGATTCAGTTTAAGTTTCTAGCTGTGTTGGACGGACACCATTTCCAGACAACAATCATATTATGGTACTTGTAGTCCATTTATTAAAACAGTCAGGTTAGGGAAGGCACATTCAATCTGTAAGAACAGATTCTCTGTAAAATCCCAAGCTTCTAAAATCTAATGCCCTAAGAAATGAGTCAACTAACATCATTCAACAAATTAAACTACTTTAATCATCACTGAGAGAGTAATCTCCCCAGTTCTAACATCCAGCTTAGTTTTCAAAGCAGATATTCTGAGTTCTGCAAATTCCATATTCATTTTATTTCTCCCTTCAACACTTTGCAAAAACAGAATTATGTATGTTAAGTTTTACAAACCTCCCATGAAAGGCACAATATTCTGGTCAACACTTCTCACAATTCACTCTGTGCAAATATTTCACAAGTGCTTTTTTATCAAGATTGTTATTGTGCAACCACTCTGCTTCATTCCTAGAGACTGACATGGTATCCAGATATTTTTGGTTTATGAACAGTCGATTCCTGTTTTTCCATAGACTCTTCCTTTTGCTTAAACTACTGTGGTGCTTCGGGGAGATACAAAGATCCTTCCATTACCACTCAAAAGACATTGTGCAGCTGGTTCTGTCTTTTCCTCCTTAATGGATTTTATCTGGCAAGGAAAGAGGGAAAGAACAAGCCAGCAGTGGAAACGCAAGAGAGGGTTGTTGTTGTTGTTGTGTGTCTTCAAGTTGATTCTGATGTACGACCACTCTGAGGCAAACCAACCGATCTTGGGTCTTTTTGGCAAGATCTGTTAAGAAGGAGTGTTGTTGGCATTGCCTTTCTTGGCAGCTGAAAGAGTGTGACTTGCTTAAGTCACCCAAGAGGCAGGCAGGTTTCCACGGCTCAGTGAGGATTTGGACCCTAGTCTTTCAAGAGTTCTATTTTTTTATTTAATTATTTATTTGTATCCCGCCTCTCCATATGGATCGAGGCGGCGAACAACTTACAAACAGCATGTATTTCTATACATATTTCTATACATGCCCCCAACAAGCTGGGTACTCATTTTACCGACCTGCGGAAGGATGGAAGGCTGAGTCAACCTTGGAGCCCGGCAGGATCGAACTCACAACCTTGTGGCTTGCAGTACTGGCACTTAAACACTGCGCCACCAGTGCAAATATACCGCGCTGCTCCCGTGGAAGATTTACAAATGGATAAAGTCAACGCATTTCCAGATGGAGGAGTCTTCACAAAGGCAAGTGGAAGGCACAGCGCAGCTGAAGGGATTTTCCCATTTAAAAAACTAGGAAACAACAACTGAAGAAGAACAACTGAATCCTCCACAAAACTCAGACAGGGCGACGTGGAAGCCTTACCTAAAAACATCCTCACTGTACAACGACTGGCAGTGCCCTCCTCTGCGTGACAACATGCCATCCCTTCCTCACAGCGGAAGCCCTTTCCCCCCTCAGCACACCCAAAACTTAGCAGGAGGCCGCCTCCAGGCACAAGCCGAAGCTGAAACCAGGCCGCAGGAAAGTAACTCGCCCCTCGCCTCTCCTCCTAAACCAAAAGATTCAAGAAAAACGCCTAGAAACGACCAACGAAGAGGAGAGAAACCTCAGGGACAGGGAGACGCCTCTCGACCCCTTGACACAAAAGCGCGCCGCTCCTTCCGACGACGTTCCTCTTTCAAATACTCCCCCTCGTGCGTCCCTCCACTCTATCCGCGTTTAACAGACGCGGCCTCGCCCTCACGCTCCTAATATACTCGCCGCAGAAAGGGGCTTCCGGTCGGCGCGAGGAGCCGAGTTCCGGCCCCGCGCCCCAATCCCGGCCCCTCTTCTGCGCTTCTTCCTTGTTTACCGCGCTGCCGCTGAGCCCGGGTAGTTCCAGGCAGGGCCAGGGGAGTGTCTCGCGTTGCCCAGGCAACCGACACCCAGCCGCCGTGCACCCGCCTGTCAAGGAGGCCCCGCCTCCTCGAGGGGGGTCAGCTGATTGCAAAGAATCCTTGCGGGGGGAGGAGTCCCGTCCTGTCCCGGCGCGACGGAGCCGTGGGGGTTCCCTGCAGGTCGGTGCCGCCGCGGAGCCTTCGGGGGGGAGGGGGGCAGACAGGATCGGGCCTTTTCCCTCCTCGGGGCCCTCTGCCGCGCTCCCTCCGGAGTGACTTTCCCCAAACTTTTTTGCGTGAGGTGGAGACGCGCCTCCTTCGCCTTTGTGATTCGCCCCGGGCGGGCGGGCCGGCGGGAGTTCCCCCGCGCCTTGTACGGCTGTGCGGGAGCGGGGCTTTCCCCTGCCCGCGGGGCGTTCCGGCCACGCGGGGGCTGCCGGGCAGGGAAGCTGCTGCTGCCGCTCCGAGGGGGGACGACCCGCCCTCCTTGCCTCTGCGGGCGCCCCCGCCCCCCTTTTCGGGTGAGGCCCCCTCCCGAAATCCCGGGCGGGGCTCGTCGGGGAGGAGCGGGCAGCGAGTCCCCTCAGAAGCCTGGCCGGAGGCGAAGACGGGCACCCGACACGCCCGCCGGCCCGCTTTCTTTTACCTCAGAGGGCTGAGGAAGTGCCGGGCCGCGACGCCTCTCCCCCCCCGCTCTCGGTATGGGGGGACGGGGCCCTGTTCTGAGGGGGCCGGAGAGGGGCGAGGGGCCGCGCTGAGGGAAGGGCGCCCCTGCCCGCCTGCCTTCTTCCCTTCCCTCCCTCCCTCCGGCTCTGCTGGGCTTTTAGGGACTTTCCAGCGGCGTTTCCTCGCCCGCCCCGTTTCCGCCAGCCAGCGGCTCTGTCGGAAGCAAGAGCGGCTCTTTCTTTCCCGTCTTTCTTCAGGGCTTCGGTTCCTGTCGCCGGCGGTGGGACTGCGACCTCGACCCGCCATGGACTGCGACGGCTACCGCGCAGTGAGTCTCCTCCTGAGGGGTTCCGGGGCTTCTCGGCCTCGTTGAAATGGACCTTAACGCAAGAATTAGGCCGGCTTGCTGGGCTCGCGGCCGCCACTCCCCAGAAGGCAGACCTCGGGCCCTCACGAAGTACAGGATGGGTTCTGTGAACCTGTCGGCGGTCCATGGCCTGAGCGTAAAGAGGATTTCCACCCCATGATTTCCTGCTGCTGAGTTTAACTATATTTTTCTTGGGAGAGATCCAGAGCTTTCATCAGGTTCTAAGAGGGGACCCCCCCCAAAAAAAGCTTAAGAGCCATTGATGTGAAAGGTTAATCTTTCCTTGTTGGACGAAATCCTTTTAAATGGCTTAAAACAGGTTTCTCTCTGGTCTGTATTTTTTATTTTGTGGGCCCCAGACAAGCATAGAGTCTCCTCCCGCATAGCCGTTTGAAAAACAGGTGGTAGAAAAGTACTCACTAGAAATAAACTAATTCAGAAACAGTTTGCTCTTTTCTGACTATAAAGCTGGCCATAGAGAAGGAGCCATAGTAATGAATCTTGATCATGGGCCCAGGTAAATTTGTTGATTCTCTGTTCTGGAGAAGTAAAGGTGACTTGTGCTTCTCAGTACTCTTGGGCTTGCCTCTCCCCCAGTTGGGAGGTGTGCTGGGATCACCTTATGCTGACAGCCCATAGAGTGGGTCATTCCTATGCCCTGGTAAGGCATTAGGTTTGTTAAATAAAGGAATAAGAAAGGGAGTGCATTATTCCCGCTCTTCCCATGTACAGGTTAAATGTTGCCTCTTCTTATTTTAACCCACACAAATGTTGTATGACTTGCACTTGAATGTAAATTCCAGCATAGAGGGGAGAAACTGCTGGGCGATTGGAGGCTGTTTTACCTATCACCAAACTTTGGAGGACTGTACCACCCAGTGTTTTTGGTTCTTTGTCCCCTTTGCCCACTAGGGGATATGCTGGCAGGGTTTTGTTTTGTTTTTTAACATTTTGGCACTTTCTGGGCTGTTTCGGGGCCAAGAGAGGACTTTTTTTTTCCCCCAAGAGGAAATTTTGCAAATACCAATGTCCAATGAAGACCTCCTGGTCCTAAATAACAACCGCCTTGAAATTTGGGAAAATTGTCCCCCATTCCTGCAAAGAGAATTGGGAGTAAGTTTGGGGGGACTGAGGTCTGCACTTTCCTTACCCTTGCTTTAGTAGGTATAAGAGAAGCTACTACAATACAATACAATAAAAGTAGTATCACAAGTCCATCGTATGGAATCCTGGGATTTGTAGTTTGATGGGCGGTATTTAGAATACTCAGGTAGGCACCTGAACTACAATGATGTACTCTAGCCTGAGAATTCTACGTGCCTCACCAAACTATATATCCCACAATTCTTTAAGATGAAATAATAACAATTAGAGTGACATGAAATGATATAGTGGTGTAATGTAGATCAACTCAGAGATACTCCTTACATGGTGGAGTGAACTGGTACAGTGTATTCAACATTTCCCCCCCAACTACCTTAGATGTTGTAAGAAATACTGTTTGCCCATTGTATCTGCTAGTGGAGGTTTTGTCTACTCATGTTAATAGCTTTTTATATATTCCTATCAAGGTTTTTACTTGAAGTGGTTTGTGCTAGGTGTCTTAATTTGGTGTTTATGTATTTCCTAAGTGTAATCTTGCTGTTCTCTTGATTGAATTTTATATGCAGTGCTTGGATGGATTAGACTATGATGATTTGCAGTTCAGTGCTCATTTGATTGAGCAGAAAGAGTTGCTCATGGAGACAGGTAAGGAGAAGCAGGTGAAATCATATGTCTGGGGACAGTAAATTACAGCTAATATGAAAATCTTTCAAGGTTGTGGGAAGAAGAGTGATTTCAGTTCTACATGTATTTTGGATGGTTGTAGTACAATGTTATTTAATTGTATCCGATGGGGCTGTGCTCATGTACAATATTGACCCATTCAGGATGTGTTCTTTCTTTTTTCAATCCTCAGTTGAAGGTCCATTCCTCACTATCATTGAACAGCCAAAGCAGGTAAGTGAATTTGATGCCTCATCTGGATGCCCAAGCATTCCTAACAGCTTGGTTAGCTCTGATTGGCCATCTGATGGGATGTCTTTATTACCTTTTTTGACAGCGAGGTTTCAGATTCCGATATGGCTGTGAAGGTCCTTCACATGGTGGGCTACCTGGAGCCTCTAGTGAAAAGGGACACAAGACTTATCCCACTGTCAAGGTGAGCATCATATTGCTTAGAAATATTTCAGTGATGGCATATGAAAAATCATTTATTTTGCAACTCCAATTATGTCTGAGAATCTTAAAAGAAGGTAGAATCAAACAGCTGTCCTATTGTGCAGGATGGGCTTTCTGATTCATAGACAGATATCTGATATTTTAGAAATGGCATATGGTGCAATGAAGCACTGAACAAAGGGGGTGATAGATCAGCAGGCAGTAGACTGGGAAGAAGTAATTGGATGGGAGATAAAGTGGAGGACCATGCTTGTGGGAGAGAGTAGAACACATGGGACAAGGAGCAACTAATTGGAGGGCTCAGTGGTTTGGAGAACAAAGGGAGACTGTTTTAGGAGTTTTTTTTCTTTGAAAGTGAAAACACAGTCACCCCAGTTGTCTCAAGTGTCATTCTGTGGTAGAAGAGTTGGGTATAAATATAGTAAATAATGATAAGCCACAATGTAGACGAGCAGGATGCTTGTTTCCACTTCTCCCCTGTGAGTAAGGAAACCGGACAGGGTAGCTTAGTATGATAGCTATAGTTTCTTGTGGCCCCATCCTAAGCAGGATTTGTAGGTCAACAACTGGTCTAGTTTAAAGCAGCTTTATGAATCTGCTTAGTTTGGGCGCAGTGAAGTATAATCCTGGGTTTGGCACTGCACTACACTATCCCTTTTGGGCTTGTACAATGATAGAAGGGGACAATATGGGATGTGTACATCATAGTTCTGCTAATTCATATTGTGACATAATAAATCAGAGTTCATGCTTATCATTACTTGTGGATGCAGTCAAAGGCTGTATTCAGACACATTGCTAAATTATGTTTGATCTTAACCATGCTTCGTGGAAGTAAGCCAGATTTCCTTCTGTTTTTTATTTTTTACAATTGTTTTTAACAGCTATTTTACAATTTTTTTTACAATTAAATCTTTACAGTAGTTTTACAAAATACAAGCTTTTCCCCCTTCTTCCTTCTTGTCCCCAAATCACAAAATTGTAAACCTTTTCCCTGTCAATCACCGTACATATGAATTGTTTTCCAAATATTTACGTATTAATTACATTGTTATAATTAATGATTAATTAAATATTAATCATAAACTTCAGTACTTCAGTACTTGTTTTTCTAGAATCTGTCTTGATCTAAAGGAGGTTTAAGTCCAGTGTTGCCTTGACAAATTATAAACAATAAATGGCTTCCAAGTATTCTCAAACATATCTTTTTTTATGTCTTCTCTTGCTACTCTTACTTTGTTATTTTTTTCTGAGGGAGCTATAGACCATATCTTGTTTAAACATTTTTGCATTGAGAGATTTTCTAATGCTTTCCCTAACCTTGCAGTGAGTGCTGTATGGTCTTTGCTTGTTAAGTTTTCATTGTCACCTTCAAATTTAGAAATTAATAATAGTGCCTCTTTGAAGTAAACTTTTTGGCTCAACATTTGGTTTTTTCATGCTAATACGTCTTTTCAAAACCTGCATATTTTTGGACAAGTTAGCCGCATATGGTTCCAAACACCTAATTTGCCAGTGTCCCCAGTGTAACTTGGACACTTTATTATTAATCATATGGAGTTTAAGTGGAGAGTAATATCATTCATGAATAATTTGTAATGCCTTTTCTCTGATTTGAGTGAATATTGATTTATATGGTCATACTTAGTACTACTTATAAATCTTAGAATTTTCCTTCCTGGTATACATTTTTTTGCCATTGTGAATTTTTGTCTTATTTATAGACAGTGGATTAGTTTGAAACAAAAAATAGGAGTTTAGATAGAATGTGGGCTTTAACAATGGCTAGCCTGCCCAGTAGTGAAAACTGTAGTTTAGATCATTCCTTTAATTTTTGATGGATATAAATAAATTGTGTGTTGTGTGCTGTTGTGTGCCTTCAGGTCATTTCCAACTTAAGGTGACTCTCTGATAGAGTTTTCTGGAGCTGAGAGCATATGATGTGTCAAAGGTCACCCAGTGGGTCTCCACTTATTTCATCTAGATTTGAAATTATTTTATTATTTTCATCATTAAGCTTATGCCACTTTTAGAAAGTTTTTAGAGCATTAGATAATAATTTTCTATTTTTATTACTGAACTCATAATAAGTTATTTTTAAATATGCTAAAGCAGCAGGTATTCCATCTAATTACAAAGAATCTAATTCTGAACTTGTTTGAAACAATTCTGCCTATATTTTATTTCTTCCTTTCTTGATAATTCTTCAGAGTTTTTTTTCTGTGTCTTCCCTTAAGTATTGTTTAGCATTTTTAGTTCTTGAACTTTCCAGAACAAAATTTCCTCTAAAAACTGCCTTCATGATGTCCTAGAGGAAGCCTGCATTACAGTTTGGTCTAGTATTTAGTTCATAAATTTTTTTTGTATGTTGGTTTCGTTTTTCCTGTTAGCTGGTTATTCTAAAGCAAGGTTCTGTTAAGCTTCCAAGTTGCATTTTTAATTGTTTTTATTTCTAAGCCCCATCTTGCTGTTATTAGTGAATGATCAGAACATAAAGCTTGAACAAAAAATATATTTTTGAATTCTGACATATTTTCTGACATTAGTATATGATATGTTCCAGAATAACTACTGTGTCTGACTGTATAATATATATGATCCTTTGTGATATAAAGTTCTCTGTGCGTCCACTAAATTAGTTCTATATAAAAAAGGAAGCATTGTCCTATCCCTTCTCTCTAACTGAGCTATCTAATTTCTTATCCATTACATAATCAGTAACCCATTTAATAATAACAAATATATACGATTTCTTTAAAATTTGTTTCATAAAGATTGCTTAATTTGTGTTGTATGCATAGTACATTAACATATGTACATAGTACATTTTCTTTAACAAAAATGAATCTCCTTCATTTGTTTTTCATGTAGTTCACTATTTCTTTATTGCAGATTTTGGAGATGAATATGGCTTCCCCCCAGATTGTCCATTTCACTCTGAGCTAAATTGATCTTTGAAATATGATTGTGTCAGTACTTCTTTATTTTCCTTCTTCATATGAGTTTCTAGTAGAAACCAAATATTAGGTCTTTCTTAACGGAATTCCGTACTCAGTAGCTTTTGACTTGTGAACCTGAAACATTTACGTTCAAAGAGATTAATGTAAGATTTCCCATTATTTGTGTAGATGAACTGTTTTAAATTGGACAGAACTAAATTCTATTGAAGTGATTGACACTGCCATTCCAAGTGATTGATAGCAAATAACTATTAACATCTTGTTTTCTCCTTCCCCTTCCTCTCCCACCCTCCCCAAACCCAAACATGGCAGTGAAGCCATATGCCTTCTCTCTTTGCAGAAATGAAAGTGCAGCCAGTTTGGCAAATGGCAGGAATCAAGAGAATCATGCTTTTCTTGTGGTCAGTCTTTTCCCACATAGAATCATACAGTTGGAAGAGACCCCCGGGGCCATCCAGTCTAACCCCCTTCCATGAAGGAACACACATCAAAGCACTCCCAACAGATGGCCATCCGGCCTCTGTTTGAAAACCTCCAAAGGAGGAGACTCCACCACACTCTGAGGCAGGCTATTCCACTGCCGGACAGCTCTAACCATCAAGAAGTTCTTCCTGAAGTTCAGGTGGAATTTCCTTTCCTGCAGCTTGAATCCATTGCGCCTTGTCCTAGTCTGTGGAGCAGCGGAAAACAAGCCTGCTCCCTCCTCGACATGACATCCCTTCAAATATTGAAACATGGCTATCATGTTCCCTCTTAACCTTCTTTTCTGCGGACTAAACGTACCCAGCTCCCTAAGCAGCTCCTCATAGGGCATGGCTTCCGGACCCTTCACCATTTTGGTCACCCTCCTGTAGACATGCTCCAGCTTGTCAATATCCTTCTTGAACTGAGGTGCCCAGAATAGAACTCTACTCATTTTTTATTCAACATATAAAACAAATCTAAGTGTTCATAGTAATAGTTTGTAGTCACTGGTTGGCTGTTGTAGACGGATATGTAAATATTAAATTGCACAAAAATGTTAATGAGAAGAAATGAATTATTAATGAGAAAATTATAACCAGTAACTTACTTTACTCCTTAAGTTGAGCTTTTAACTTCTTAACTGTGTAGCTGCTTGTATCCACTCTAAATATAAGGCCATTCTGGTCAACTGCAAACTGAATGTCTTATCTCTCCCTTCAGTGACCTTGGCAATGATTTTTGACTTCTTGTTCTCATCCTCCTCCTTCTCCAGCTACCGCAGCTGCTTGATTTTATCTCCTCTCCCTGCTTTCCAATTTATTGATCTAACACTATCTGGAATTTTCACTTCCTGTTTCTTACATTTCAACCAGTTTTTCTTTAGTGACAGCTAGCCAAACTCCTCCTCTACTCTAAATCATGATTTTGAAAGGGAAGTTCCATTTATACATTATGCCTGTCTCTTTTAAAGAGCTTCCATTCTGATTTTTTTCCTCAGTGATTCTGATGCCAGGTCTTGATAAATCTCAATTTTATTTCCTTTGTATGTCAGATTGTTGATACTGCTCATGGCTTTATAAACTTACATTTTCTTAGGGTGTCTTGCAAATCATATTCACATGTCTCTAGAACAGTCTTTATGAGGGTGATGAGATAGATCCATATATGATTTGCCAGTCCTGTGAATTTTTTCAAAATCTTGTTCAGTAAGAATAATATGAGGTTGTATCTCCTTTAACCATGCCATCAATATTTCAGAGTGATTATTTTGATTTTCTTCATCAGGAAAATTGGAAATATGAATGTTTAGACAACAATTTTTGATTTCCTGATCCTCAAGTTTATGTTGTAGTTCTCTGATCTCAGTCTACATAGCCTTTTGTTTTAATTCATGTTTTGGGCTCAGCTCCAAAGCTTCTCCCACTTTTTTACTTACATCACTCATCTGTCCACTAGTGGCTTTAACTTGTTAACAAGATCAGCTCAGAATTCTTATTTTAATTGCTTTAGAATAGTCCATTATTTTTGTATTCTTTATCTCTTTTTCTATTACTTCTTAGTGTTTTACTTTCTCCAGAAGCCACCTTACCTCCTATCATTACCTTCCATCACTTTGGTCAGTAAGATTGCTTTCATCCCCCTCCAATTCTGCCTAAGTCTTGCTGCTAGTTTAATGAGTCTTGGCATCTTTCATCCTTTCTTTGCTAGTTAGTCATCGTCCAACTCTATTTTTTCTATCTTAAATGTTAGTTATTAAGCAGAGAGAAAGCAAAGATATATGATTATGCCTCTGTCTCCAAGATGGCAAGTCACACCCGCTGAAGTAAGCCAGATTTGTAAAATTCTCTTTGAAACTGGTATTGTTTCATTAATTCTCATGTAAGAGCCATCATAGTTTAACTAGGTTCAGATGTCAGATCAAGCTGCAGTTAATCAAACATAAGGTAAAGATTTTTAATTCCTTGTGTGTGCCAGAGGAGGTGAAGTCTAAGTGCAATGAGCTGGGGGACTGGCTGAGTTTTTTCTTACCTCATTAACCTGCAAGTGGAAAACATGCGTCCTGCACACACTCCCCTAGATCTTTCCCCCTTTCTAATTAAAACCCAGTGGTTTTGAAAGAAAAATTGATGCACGTGTAACACATACCTTGGTTCCTAAGAAAATCGCCTCCGAGTAAGCTCCTGAGTAGGATTTTGATGGAAAACAAGGTACCATTGTCAGGGCATTCAGAATGTGATCAAGAAGGTTTTTCTGGTGGAAGGAAAGCTTGCCTCGCAAGGTCTTGCCTCATGAGAGAGCATCCAGCATGAAGAGAATGTATGGTATGGATGCACTGGATTACCCCATGTATACCTGGGTGTGGTTAAGCCCTTAAAAAAGCTTAGGTTTTGCTTTGTAAACTGTCTCAGCCTACATTTGGAACTGCCTTTGGTCATACTCTTTGTCTGTCTTCCATGCTGTTTTGTACCTGTTGTTTTGCTTCTAGGCATGCTGCCAGAAGCCCTATTGTTTATCTTGTGCTTTGTTTGAATAAACAGCACTTTACCTTAACGCAATGAGTCTGCGTGGCTATTTTTTCCAGTCTGGAACAGTTGGCAGTGGTTTGGGACTACTTCCTTTTTTTCTGTACTCTGCACATGCTCTGAGGTACATATCTCACACCCTGAGAGCCATATCCTTATGCACTGTCATCTAAATTTAACTGTCAGTCCCAACTAGAGTAGAATTAATGGGAAGTTAGTAAGTCAACCTTTGTGTAAATTTCATTGAATCAGTGGGTCTGTTGTTCTTGGGAATAAAAATAGATTTGGAACAATGTTCCTCAGACAAAATAACTAAGATTTGGGCAATTGAGGTGGAAGCAACGCAGATTTTTTTGGCAGTAGTGAGATTGTAGGATGTGGTGGGAAGGGGTGGCCCCCAAACCTGTAAAGTTGCCTCGTGCCTTTGCTAAACCATTTCAGTGTTTCATCTTGGTTGGCCCATCATCATCTTTATTATTCTCTTTATTTCTGTCCCACCTTTTTCACTGAAATTGGAGTCAAGGTGGCTTACAAATAAAATCAGATACAACATATTGTAGAGAGAAGGGTTACAAAAGAATGTCATTGTAATGTAATCTGTCAATAACATCAAAGCCAATTTAAAACTATGTTCTTGATGGTCATTCTGCTGAGGCTAAGAGCTAAAGGGATGCACATTTTACAGAAAAATGGTTTTTTCCTCAGTAGGATGGAATATTACTCTTGCGAACCTCATTTTATCCCATTTCATCTGCAGATTTCGAATTATGTTGGTCTGGCTAGGATTGAAGTCGACTTGGTGACTCACACTGATCCTCCGCAGGTGCATGCCCATAGTTTGGTGGGAAAGCAGTGCAACGATGATGGCAACTGCATGGTCATGGTGGGCCCAAAGGACATGACTGCACAGTACGTATGAGCCAATGAGTCAGGTGCAGTTTTGAAAGGACAATATTTATCTCACAGCAGCATATAATTTTATGTAGAATTATATTGAGCAAAATGGTCTGTCAGCACCTCCAGTGCAGCTATAACTTTTTGTGTAATAGCCTTGTCTCCTTGCAAAGACTTTACCATGAGGGCTGACAGTGTTTTGAGGTACAAAGGTGTGGCCTTCTCACTCTTTAAGGAGCCCCAAGCTCCATGGCCTCTTTGAGCAGCAAGTCATGCTTCTCCTGTTCTCAACTGATTACATTGGTATAGGAAAAAGAACTGCAGACAAATCTATCAATAAAGTATTAATGAAACAGGAAATAATACCCTAAAGTACATAAGTACAGAATAACAGAAATCTGTAGACAATACAGGGATCCAGTATCTAGTCAAAATGCTCACTGTCCCTTAAACTGTCTTTGAAGAGCATTTGGAAATTTCAGCTCGTTCAAAGATTTGATGCCAGACTACTGAGCACATCTATAGGGAGCATACAACTTCTTTGCAACAAAAAGCTTCACTTTCTGGTCTTTTTCCTGGGAAGATTTTAAGTGTTAATTGTGACCTGTGAAGACATAAGGCTTCAAATAAGTGGCTCAGGTCCAGGCTATCTGAAAGACCATATCTCCTTATATGAGGCTGCCTATGTGTTAAGTTCTTCAGGGATGGCCCTTCTCTTTGTGCCACTACTCTCACAGGCTTATCTAGTGAAAACACAGAAGAAGGCTTTCTCAGTGGCCACTCCCAGGCTGCCAATGTGGAAAGAGCTTTTAACTATCTGCTCTAGAATCTGTGACTGTTTTTCTAAATGTTTTAAATTGCTATTAATTTTATTCTTAAATTGCTTTTAATTCTATTTATAGGTTAATCATATTTTAGTTTTTGTATTTTTTTATGTTGTGGACTTTAAGTCACAGGGCTGGAAAAAGATAGGTAATAAAATGAGAAAAGGTCACTATAATTCTGGAACAGCCTTGGTATTTTATGAAAGAACCTTGGTATCCAAGTATTGACGGGTAGAATGACCCTTTAGAGAATGCTCTCACATCTCTAAACAGAAGGGATGTCCATAGTTAACCCAATGTCTAACAGGCTAATGAAGGCTTTTTGCTGTATTACCTGAACCTTTAGCCAGTTGCAGAGTGGCTAATTTGGGCTAAAATGGGACCAGATGTATAAATTTTAGCAAATCTTGAATGCAGTATTGTCTATTCACATCTAAAATGAAAACTTAGAAAACTGAAATTTTGAAATAGACATATGAATTGTAATTAAAACATTTGTTTTCTTTAATGGAACTAGGTTTATTTCTGCATATGCAAAACTTAGAATGAGCAAACCATTTCAATGGCTCCCAGGTTTTATTTAAGATTGAAAGCAAATTTATAACCCTTTGGTCACAGCACGGAAACCTAAGATGTTCAGATATTTCATTGCACTTGTCACTTGTGGAACTTTTAGCCATACTGCCAACATCCTGCATTACCTTCTGACTTTTCCTCAACATCTACTTGCTGTGTTTGATGCTGTTTGTTTCAGTGTTGGATGACTCCTTTTTAAGGTGTACCTCCTTCCAGTTTCTTTCTTTATATTCTTTAACAACATGATGCAATAAAGAAGAAGGAATTCTTACGGAGTTTGAGCTTTATCTTTTATTAATTGCTTAAAACATTTTCAACCAAGGTAGTGATGAATCTGCTTGTGGATCTTCTGCTTGTGTGCTGGGGCAGGTTGCTATCTAATCTGACATTTTGTGGCTTTTAATGATTTTTCAGATTTAATAACTTGGGTGTACTCCATGTGACCAAGAAAAACATGATGGAAATCATCAAGAAGAAACTGCAGAAGCAGAAGATGCGAAATAGGATGCAGCCTCTGACAGGTGACGTAAGCTGAGGAAAAGAATGTGTAGAATGGCTTTTTCCTAGCAGAGGGACAAGATAAAGACCTACTATATCTGAACTAGAAAGATTTTAATTAAGAAGGCTCTACTTTTCAGATAGGCTTGAAATCTGCAGTACCAGGTAGGGTGAGAAAAACTGAGTGTGAGAGAAATTGAAACTAAGTAGGGAAATTGGGGAAGGGAGAGTAGAGCAGGGTTGATAGCAGAGGACAAGAAGTAATGTTGAAAAGTGAGCCTTTCTAGAGCTTAGCTCCATAATCTGTTTCCACTGTCCAGGGCTGACTAATTTTGAGGAACACTATCTCTGACTTGTGTAAATTGTCTTTCTTAGGCTGAAGAAGTAATCCACTCAGTTGGATTGATCTTCAGGCCAACCTGGTCAGGCAGGAGTTCAGAGTTCCAAAACTGTTGTGATAGTTGATTCTCCTCTCTCCCCTCAGTTTTTAATTCCTGCTTTGTCAGCTGGTCAAGCTTTCAGGGTCTGTTCCCTTTTATCTATTTATATTTGTTAAATTAGTTACTTTATGAGTTAAGTTAGGACAGTAAAGACTGCAATGCTGATGGCTGAGATAGTGAAGCAAAAGCACAAGAACAGTGAATCTGATTTAGAAAATGAGGAAACGTGTGCCATCTGAGAAGTGGAGGTGACAAATAGAGGAGGAAACATAAAAAAATAACTTCCTAAAGCCACAAGTATGATCACTAAAGAGGGTGAGATGGTCATTCAGTTGGGCACAAAAGACCAGTTGGTTTCACAGAAAGGTGCCTCAGAGGCAGTCGGAGACTCAGTGCTGGAGAAAATGTTTATCTTGTCAAATGAGAGGGAAGCTGAAAACTGCTCACTGCAGCAGCAGGCAGTTGTGGTCTAAGGAAATAAAAACTCTAAAATTAAAGCTCCCTTGGCACCAGGGAAGAATCTCAATGGTTTCCAATGGTTTCCATTTCCAATTTAATGGATTTTATGATTCAGTTAAATGCAATGTTCCAGTTTCCTGATGTTAATGAAAACAGAATGAATTCAGAGCAATTGAATATAATGAGAATATAATGAATTCTGTATTTACTAAAGAAAATGTAAGTAACTCAGAGCAATTGACAAACAGATAAGACTGCTGAGGTGCACAAACAGAATTAGATGCTACTCAGGGGAATGGAAGAATTGTTGTGGAACCAAGTAATAAGCCAAGGAAATGTATTGAAAAAACTTAGCATATAAAGGAAGCAGAAAAAAATGCTGAGTATAATGGAATATTCAGGTGTAGAGACAGATATGGATGGTGGGTCAGATGAGTCGGAGTAAATGAAGAAGATTTTGTGATAGAGGAGGTAAAGGAACCTGGTGGGAACAGAGTGTATGGAGTGGACAGTTTCAAGGATTTATTAAAGAAAGTGTTAACAACTTTAGGTTTAGATGCAGGAAGCAACGTAGTGCAAGGAAGCGAGAAGAAACAACAAAAGGCTAGTAGGGTGACTGCAGTTTTGGAGTAGGTAACATCACAGAACACTTTAATTTCAAAGCCTCGAATGTTTAAGCATCTAATCACTGCTGAATGGGACAGTTATTTAATAATTACAGTAGAAAGCAGTACATGTATGAGAGTTGATGGATCTATTTTCAGCCCCCCTAGTGAATGGTCCCTTCTCTGCTCTGATTTCTCATTTGGTTCTCCCTAAAGAGGGAGACACATTATTGAAAGATGCAGATGAGAAGAGGATAGATTGAGTGCTCAAGAAAGCCCATGAAGCATCTGCTTTAGCCATTGATGCTTACAAGGGAAGGTATGTTGTGGCTGTGGGAGATTCTGGACTTGGAAGACATAAGTGCTCACACCTTGCAATTATTTCTTTTGAGGAGGATGAGGATTTCAGAGACAATGAGAGTACAGAGAGTATGGGCCTCAATGGAACAAGCCCAGGTTTAATTTCAAATAAAAAGGCCAACAGTGGTGAAGGAAGGGAGGAAATAACCCCAACAGGGGTGGAATAACCTAGTATTGACTTGGAGAAGATACTGGTGGGAGGAAGACTTTTTCACTTTGGATGCCTGTTGAAGAATATGATAACATCAGACAGATGGGTATTGAAGGTTGTAATGACCTACAGTGTTCACTTTCACTGGAGACCAAAGGGAAGATTTCTTCAATCCCTGGTATCAAGGAATGCAGAAAAAAAGGAAATGGCACAAAAAGAGATTATCCATTTATTTGAGATAAGAGCAATAGAGGAGGTGCCCCAGGAACAGAGATTCAAGGGGATTTTTGTTCCCTCTTCTTTACTGTACCCAAGCACTGTAGAGATTTCAGGCCTGTCCTAGACCTGAAATTTCTGAATAGGTTTGTATAGTACAGGAAATTAGAAACTGAGATTTTTCAAACAGTTCTGGCCAATTTGGAATTGGGAGATTATTTACTGTCTATAGAATTACGAGAAGCATACTTGCATATGCCCATGAATTATTGGTGCAAGGCATTCCTCAGATTCAAATTCAACAATCATCAGTTCAGGGCCTTACCCTCTGGCTTGGCATCAGCCCCAAGTGTATTCACCAAGATGTTGATTCCATTAGTAGTCTTTCTGTGTCAGGAAGGAACCTATAAATGGTCTCCATATTTGGATGACATTTTTGTGAAGGCAGAGCAGGGTGAAAGCAGTCAAATGTGAAAATGATTTTACAGTGTCTAGAACACCATGAATTTGTAGTGAATTACAAAAGGAGTTGGAGGCATTAACAAGGTTGACAGATGGACATGATGAAGGGATATGTCTTTCTGTTGGAGGGCAGGAAGAAGAAAATAAGATAGTGTCGCAACTGGTACTGGAAAAGGGGGAGATTGAATGCATTTAGCTGAAGTATTAGGCATGCTAACATCCATTATAAAAATAGTACAAGGGACCAGGTTTCATTCCAGGCCCCTACAGCTATTTCTCAGACTACATCAGTGGTCCGTAATAAGGAAAATGCATTACAATTTAAAATTACCACATTGTGTTCTGAAAGATCACGGGTGGTGGATCAGAGAGCAGTCTTTAAACAGTGACAGTTCATTCCACAGAGCAAACTGAAACTAACAACAGATGCAAGTCTGTTTGGATGGAGAGCTCATTGCAATGGGCAGACAGTCCAGGGAGAGTGGACAGTTACAAGAGAGGGCATTGAGTATCAACCTTTTAGAGATGAGGTCTGTAAGGTTGGCACTACTGCACTTCATACCAATAGTACAGCATCAGAACATGCAGATATGCAGTGACTACATGATAGTGAAAGCTGACTTGTCAAACCAAGGAGGATCATAGTCACAGCCATTGATCAAAGAGCCAAACAGGGTATTGTCATGGGTGGAGAAGAATCTAACCTCTGTGTGGGCTGTGTATCTCAAAGGCAAATTAAATATGGAGACCTATTTTCTCAGCAGACTTTTGTGAATCACAGCATGGCCTGGCAGATAATCAAGGGATGATTTTATGAGAGTTCACAGAGAGTCCAAGCAGGGCCATAAATTAACAGAGCTCGGAAAGCATCCTTGCCTGTATGAGTACAAGGGAAGCTATTGAGGAAAGTATTGTCAGCCAGTCTAGGCTTGGTGAAATGAGCAGGCAATCTGTGATAGAAGAATCCAGCAAGGCCTCTTCCTCAGCTCCAGCCTCCTGGTTAGACTCCATATTCTGGCCCATGATGCAGACTCAAAATATTGTCAGGAGAATGGAGCTTAAATGCACAGACATTCAATTGGTTGCAGACAAGGTAAAGCAATTTTGTGATAGACCTATTTGCCTTTGGCATGAATTTCAAAGCAAAACTTTTTTTCCATAGATGGAAGCATAAATGCAGAGGCATATGACACACTGTCAGTGGACTGGCTGAGGGGTCTTATATGCATTCCCACCTCTGCCAATAGTGCAGTGCGTGCTAATCAAGATCAAGCAAGAGAAAGCACAAGTGGTGCTAACAGTACCATGTTGGCCATGGAAACCTTGGTTTCTGCTGCTATTGAGCATGTGTCTAGAGGAATCACATTGGCTGCCAGAAAGAGCAAATCTGTTACATCAAGGGCCAGTTCTGCATTCTATGCTGTCATGGCTGAAGTTAACTGCTTGGAGATTGAGCAGAGATCATTGAGGCAGCAAGGTTGCTCAGAGGGAATGACTAGTATTATATTGGCCTCAAGAATGAAGTCTACTCACTGCATATATGAGAACTTATGGAAAGCCTTTAGAGAATGGCACATGAAGAATGCAGCTGGTTCTGGGACTACAGGAATCAAAGACATGCTGGCTTTTTTGCAGATGGGACTAGCTAAAGACTTACATCCAAATATCTTGAAAAGACAGGCATTCGTGCTGGCTACAGTTATTGAATTTGAGAGGAAGTTGGTAACATCCCAGCCTCATTTAAAAAAGTTTCTTCAAGGAGAGCAACACTGGAGATGCTACCAACAGTGCACAGATTTCCCTTGTAAGACTTAAGCTTAGTGTTGAGTACTTTGACTCAGAACCACTGGAAGAGTCTTTACTGAGAATGCTATTTTACAAAGTTACATTTTCAGTGGCAAGAACATAATCCAGAAGAGTGTCAGAAATGGCTTCATTGTTAGTTAAATTTCTGCAGGTTTGACAAGGAAAAGTGGTCTTTATTGATCCCTCTTTATTGCCAACATCTCTGTTAAAGAGAGCAGAAACTTAATTCTTGGAGTTGCCAACATTCTCCCTGAATTCAGTACATCTGTTAGAAAAGAAGTGGCATTTGCTAAATGTCAGAAGGGCAGTAAAAGTCTACATGAACTGAACAAAAATGCTGAGATGAATGGAGGCATTATTTGTCTCATTCATCCAGGAACTCTAGGCCAGAAAGCAAGCAGTTGAATGTTATCCAGGTGGAAAAAAAGTTGTATTTACTTAAGTTATCACTATGCAAAGGTGCTAAGGCCCCAGCATGTTTGGGTGCACTCAACAAGATTGATGGCTGCTACTTACAGAGCAGCAGCATTGTTAGATGATTATGTAAGGCTGCTGAGTGGTCAGAGCCATCTACATTTGTATGTCACAACAGTAAATTTCAGTCAGCACAGGCTGCCTTTGGGAGAATAGTTCTCCAGGCAGTACAGCAACAGGATGGTAATTAGGTCCACCCTTGAGGTGGAAGCTTGGGTATATCTCAGTTGTATGAATTCCTCCTTCATCCTATCTGAGAATGAGAGGCTTTTGCCTCTGTGAACAGTCATTCTAGAGAGGCTGGAGGAGCAATCCACCCCATCTGGGGATAGGGAAAAAAAGAGAAGGAGAGACACTGTTTTCTATCTTTCCTGTTGCTATCAATCTCTTCAGTATGCAAGGCTGTGAAAACAAAACTGAGGAGACGGAGGAGACTCAGCTGTTGCAATGGTTTTAGAACTTTGAACTCCTGCCTGACCAGGTTGGTGTAAGGAATTAACCCAAATCTGTGGATTGCTGCTTCAGCCTCTCTAGAATGACCATTCACATTAGGTAAAAACCTCTCATTTTCTTAGCAGTTCATAAGATTTAGTATGAGTAGTTTCTGCCAGACTTGGCTTCCAGGGGTTGGCACAATTTAAAATGTGAGGGAAGTGAAGATTATATACCTAAATGAAAGACTCAGTGTCTGTCCAACATGATAATAAAATGGGACAGTTCTGTGAATGCTTACCTATGACTTG
This sequence comes from Ctenosaura bakeri, assembly GCA_948474755.1. Classification (NCBI taxonomy): domain Eukaryota; kingdom Metazoa; phylum Chordata; class Lepidosauria; order Squamata; family Iguanidae; genus Ctenosaura; species Ctenosaura bakeri. Next base: position 159,548 of record CAOLHI010001922.1, read on the forward strand.
GGACTCACTTTCAAGAGTCCATGTCCTCTGAAACCAGAAACCAGTGGTAAAGGGGTGGAACCCACACCAGGGAAAAGAGAGTATATAACTCCCAAGAATAGTACCCTCAAGAACTCATATTTTGCTTCCATCCAAAGCATGGAAGTTTTGAATTTGAAGCTGTATGCATACTGAAATTTGCAAATCATCTAGGAAATACATTTCAAACATTTTCCCAAAGAATCCTTGGTATATAGTCTAGATGAATTCTGTGCAATCATGGTATTTTATATGGTATTTTGTGTATTCCTTTTCTACACCAAATCTTTTCAGCTAGCTTTAGTTTTAAAACAAATTGGGATACTTGGGGAAAGTTTGCTCAAGTGAGCTTCTGTTGCCTTCACTGTATCTGTGAGAATCTACTTAACTTACTTGAAAGGTTAGCCTCGTGGCTGTAGCTCTTTTCTAATCAAACTTGTAATTAAACATCTACTTTGGCAGAGTCTGAACAAGAGGAGATCGAACAAGAAGCGAAAGAGCTAAAGAAGACAATGGACCTCAGCATTGTTCGCTTGCGGTTCAGTGCCTACCTCCGTGACAGCAGTGGAAACTTCACTTTGGCATTGAAGCCAGTTATCTCAGACCCTATTCATGACAGCAGTGAGTTGACCTCTTGCTGTTTGTAAACTACTTACAGCTTGAGGCTTCTGTCTTTTTAGAGGAAAGCCATATGTTGTCTATTTTTGTGCCTGTTCCTATAGCCCATTACCCCAAAGCCTCCAGCCATCAAGGCTTAAACCTTCAAAATAATTATGCAGATTATGTAAATTTGTTAATACTTTCCAGGGTATATGTTTTGTACACTCTTTCTTTATCTTGCTGTTAACATATGATGAAACTTTTATTTCACTGTATAGCCTGTCCGTGATGTTATGGTCTGCTAATCTGCAGTTAGGGCCATGCTACGCAAGACCTTATTATCTCTCATACTATTCATTTTTCTAGAAATATTGTGTCTTTCTCATCCTTCCATATGCAAGCATGTATCTGGTACTCTGACAGGAAAACTAAGCAGTGCTTGTTCTAGAGGATACCCATTCTTGAGGGACATGTGTCATCCATTATTCAGGAATCTGAACAATTTTTGTTGGTGTTATAGAATCATAGAATCATAGAAATGTAGAGTTGGAAGAGATCACAGGGGCCATCCAGTCCAACCCCCTGCCATGTAGGAACACCCTCAAAACACTCCTGACAGATCACCATCCAGCCTCTGCTTAAAAACCTCCAAAGAAGGAGACTCCACTACACTCCGAGGCAGCATATTCCACTGCCGGACAGCTCTGACTGTCAGGAAGTTCTTCCTGAGGTTCAGGTGGAATCTCTTTTCCTGCAGCTTGAATCCATTGCTCCCTGTCCTGGCCTCTGAAGCAGCAGAAAACAAGCCCTCTCCCTCCTCTACATGGCATCCCTTCAGGGTTCTGGGTCTTGCAGATATTGTACTGCACAATAATCCTTCCCATTTTCTCATTTTAGTGTGAGAGAGCTTACAGGTTGGAAAAGGAAAATTAGTTCAGTAATTCATACACCAGGTGACTAGCAGCAGCCGTAGGTTCTTTGGTTCAGGCATGATCTCTCCAGCAAGGTCTGCATATGTCGTACATCAGCACTCTTTAACCTATCTGATGTAGGAGGCTGCCATTTTTTTTGCCTGTTATGCCTGGGAGTGGGAATTATTTGTGCCCTTTGCTACACTTGTTTCTCCAGGGCCCAGAAACTTTGGACCAGCTCCAGTCCATGAACTTTGAGTTGCCCTGTTATAGAGGACATATGGGATGAAGGGTTATTTTTTTTATTACGTCAAGTGGCATAAATTGAAATCCAGTTAACCCCTTCTCTGAATTTCCTGTGTCTGTGTGTCTCCCTATGTGTTTTAGAGCACTCAAACGGAAGAGTGAATGAGGAATGCAACTAAATGTGGGGCTACCAAGACTAGCCCCATCTTGTAAATTGCAAATCTGAGGCATTACTGTTACTCTCTCATTAAGTCTCTCTACATTTCTACACACAATAACACACATACGCATATGCAGCTAAATTTTTACTTTTTTCTGTAGAGTCTCCTGGGGCTTCCAACTTAAAGATCTCCCGGATGGATAAGACAGCTGGTTCTGTGCGAGGTGGGGATGAAGTCTACTTGCTGTGTGATAAAGTTCAGAAAGGTAAGCACTGTTCCCTGCCCTCTTATGTTCTCTTCATCTTATCTTTTCCTCTTTAATTTGCATATTAGGAACAGCAGCTAAAGTAATTGCACGTGTGATGCATGTTTATGCTCATAACAGCTACAAAGAATCTTAAGTGCTTGGGATCTAGTACTGCTGTTAAACACACCTCAGGGATCTGGATGAAGACAAAAAGACTGAACAAGACTTTACTCTTTCCCTTACTATTCTAGTTGTGCCTTCCTCTTGCTTGATATGTTTTTCCAAATATAAGCATGTGTCTCCTAATCTGTCTTAAGAGCTAAACAAAGCTTGCCACAGAAAAGGCAGGCTGCTCATTTTAAATGGTACCAGAAGGGTATCTGGAGCTTTTTTTACTTGGTACAACAGAAATAGGGATGAAAGAGTGTGTTCTGTTGCTGAAGAGAAGCAGTCAGAGTTTTAGGAATGGCTTGTGAAAGTATGGCAGGGGAGGTGGAGTGTGTGGGTACACTGATAGTGTTTAAAGTCTTTTTATAAATAAGCCAGATACCACTTTACACAGTATCCTACTTCAGACTATGTCTCCCTCTGACTAAAAAGGGTCAAAACCAGGGATCTCTTTTCAGTTCTTGTAATGGGCAAAGCTCTCCCAGCCAAATGAGATTGTACAAATATTGACATTCTAACAGTCAGTATCTTTTCCTTCTTTTCTAGATGACATTGAGGTACGATTTTATGAAGATGATGAGAATGGCTGGCAGGCATTTGGAGATTTCTCCCCTACTGATGTACATAAACAGGTACCTGTATGATTCTGAGAGCAAGTGTAGGTTTTGGATCTGGATTCAAAGCAAAGCTGAGTCCTATGTGGCTATGATCATTCTCTGTAGTGTAGCATTCTCTGTTGCACAAGATATCAAAGATAGCATTGCAATAGTATAAAGATGCTTCCCCTGTGCCAGCCATTCTGGGTTCTAATTGAAAAATTATGGATTACTTTTCACAGATAAAGGAGAGACTCTGTTAGTACACAGCCCACTCTGTTGCCTTTCAGGGCTCCTGCCTGAGTTTGCCTTGGAAATGATGTTGAGATAGCTTACACCTTTCTTTGTGACTAAAATGTACATTTTGGGTCTGGCTCGTCAGGTGGAGCTTAGTACTGCATGAGCTTCATTGAAAGAAAAATTCTCCAGTGGCTTAGTGCTCCACGTATTAGAAAACATGTTAACCTGTTACATTTTCCCCATGAGTATGTCTGCTTCCCTTTGATATAGTCATATCATACTTAGGAAGGCATAATTGCTGAGGTTGGTAGGTGGTGTTTGCCACTGCAGAGGGCAGGGGGACAGTTAAAATGGGTTGCCCTTGGAAAACAGATAGGTCCTTCTGGCATCTGAGATGCAAGTTTTCCTTATTCTGCATGGTAGACTTTACCATTGGCCATTGAGGCAGTTGTTCTTGGGTATCCTTCTATCAGGCAACAGTAAAATTTGCTCAAAATTTACTTAGTATGTGAGAGACAAGAATGATCCAAGGTCTTAATTTTAAGCAATAGCAAATTCTTGCCAGGATTGATCACATAGATATTAGATTTGTGCTGTGGGAGTAATCTTGTCCTCTTAGCAATTGAACTGGCTCACTTCAATCCAAGCAGTGCCACCTGTATGGAAAGGAAGTAGAAGGGAATATTATGAGAAATCAAGAGGAGGAGATGCCAAGAAGAGAGCCAAGGAGCCAAGTGGAAAAAGAAGAGGAGTTAGAGGAAGGAGAAGATCAATTACAAATTGATGAAAAAGTAGCAATAGCATGTGCATTTCTATAACGCTTATCAGCTATGTGCTCTCTAAGTGGTTTACAATGTGTTAGCTAATTGCCCCCAACAAGCTGGGTGCTCATTTTACTGAAATGGTAAAAATATTGGAACAAAATTATGAGAATATTACACTACTGGGAGACTGGAATGGAGTGACAGAACCTCTTTCAATTAGAAAACAACTTAAGGGAAATGCCCAAATTTTTTTGGAGAATTTATGAAAAACCTAGACCTGGTGGATGTGTGTGGGGACACCTGTTTGGATCCAAGAAAGAGTTCGCATTCTTTTCTGATAGACATAATTATCTGTCAAGAATAGATGTGGTTTTTAATTTTTAAAACTTTAAGTAAAAAAATAATTAAGATGGAGAACCTTGCAAGAAATTTATCTGATCACAGGCCAATTTTACTCACTATGAATAATAGTAACGCAGGCTATAAGTGGTGTTTGGATGGTAGGCTGCTATAGGATGAAGAGAGAACATAAAAAGCAAAAAAAAATGCAGCTATATTTTACTGAAAATTTAAAGAAGGGAACAAGCATTGATATAGTTTGGGAAGCTAGCAAAATGGTAATGGGAGGATGGTTTATTCAACAAAGTTAAGAACTAAATAGAAAATGAAAATAAAAAAATAAAAAAATGAACAAATTAAAAGAAGCAGAATTGAAAAACAACCCATCAAGAAAGGAAATAAGGAAAGAAATTAAGATACTTCAAAACCAACTTGTGTTAGGTATATCAGCAGAAATTAGAAAGAAGTTATATGCAAGACAAAATTATTTTGAATTGGTAAATAAGGTTGGAAAATGGCTTGCATATAAATTAAGAAAAAGAAGAGAGAAGTTACTGATCATAATAATCCAAAAAGGGGATGAAATTTACACCAATAATGAAAAAAAATAAAAAAGTATTCATACATTTCTATTCTGATGTCTATAGGAAACAAAAAAAAAAGGGGGGGATCTTAATTCCTACTTAATCAAAAGATACCTGAAGTGACTGATATACAAAGAGAAAAATCAAATCACCCAGTAACTGCTGTTACAAAAATTATAATGAAAAGTGTTAGAAATGTAATGTTGAACAAGGTACTTTCTTTCACTTATGGTGGTCATGGGGAAAGATTTTTTTAAAAATGGAAATCCATTCACATACAGATCAAGAAAATTCTTAAAATGAGGATACAAATGACACCAAGAATGTATTTGTTAGGGGTAATTGATGATAAATTGAAAAAAAAAGATATGAAAAGTTAATGTTTTTTATATCTGTGGCAGCAAGGATCATCCTAGCTCAAAAATGGAAATAAAATTCTCCCTACCATAAATGAATGGGTGCTAAAATTAATAGATATGGTCAGATGAACAAACTGACTTATTTAGTTGAAGTTGATAGATTAGATACTTCATGCAGCTGAATGGGAGCATGTATTCAATACGCCTAAGATATTTTGGGAGTTGAGCTGATAGCAAGTTTTAAGAATTGAAGATAGAAGGCATATGATACAGCATTTCTTGTTATTATGTGTGTGTGTGTGTGGATTAGAGTATAATTTGGCTCAATTTATTATTTTTGTGTTGGTTAAATTAGAGTTTGTTGATAATAGATTGTAGAAGAGATACAATGATAAAAAAAGTTATACTAGGACATGCCAAGAGGAAGTCAAGATGTGTTAGAAGAAGAATGATTGAGAATTTGACAAGTATGTTGACTTGGTTTTGTCTTTTAGTATGTGTGTTAAGATTAAATAAAAATATTGCAAAAAAATCATTTTATCAGGCTTATGCTTCAAAGAGTTTGAAAAAAAATGCAAAATGAAATTATATCCTAAGATACCTATATGAGTTTCCTCTCAGGAAGCTCTTTTTGCTAGAGAGATACCACTCAAAGGGAAATGGTTAACGTATAATGATATTTTAAAGAAGGAAAATGGTCAATTGAAAATGAAAACGAGTAATGAATTGATTGAAAATGGTTATGAGGGAAGATGGTTTACCCATAGGTATTAAGCAGAAAGATTCAAAATAGACATTGATTTTGGCTGATTTAACATTTATCTCTTTCCACTCAATTAAAATGGGTTGTTTTTAGTGCAAATTATAGAATGCCCAGCATTTGGTACACACTGTATTGGCAGAGGGGTACATCTATACTCAGGGATGATCTAACTTTGTGGTATGACTTGTTTTCTGGCACCCCCATGCCCTGTGTTCCTGCAGTATGCTATTGTATTTCGCACACCACCCTACCACAAGATGAAGATAGACCGTCCAGTCACTGTGTTTCTCCAGCTGAAACGCAAGCGAGGAGGTGACGTGAGTGACTCCAAGCAGTTTACATACTACCCAGTTGTTGAAGGTACAGACCACTCCAGGTGATGTTTTTCTAATTATTTAACATGGTGGCAGGACCTAACCTTTATAACACTTCTATATTTTTGGCTGCAGATAAGGAAGAAGTGGAAAGGAAACGTAAGAAGACCTTGCCTCAGTTTCCTCAGCACTTTGGTGGAGGTGCACCCATGGGAGGTGCTGGTGGTGGAGCTGGTGGATTTGGTTCTGGTGGAGGTAGAGGCTCTTTTACTTGATGGTTACTTTCGAAATGGTACTTCTTGTTCTGATGTGATCTGTTATTTTTAGCTTGAGATCGCAGGATTTTAATGTTAAACTATAGAACAGCCTTGCAAAAGTGTTTGAATTCCAGAAGCTTTTCAAAATTGTGGAAAGCTAAGCTTCAGTAATAGTATTGAAGTATTATTTTTAGCAATAATAATAACAGCAGCAGCTCTAAATGTCTAGTTTTGGTATTGCAGGGAGAAAATGTAAAGCAGGTGGAAGTGTTGTGAAAATTTATTTTAATTACAACATTGCTTAATTTTGCATACCTACAACTATACCACAGCCACATATCACAATAAAAAAAGAAAAATCCAAAAACCACTACAATATATCAGGCCTAAACAAAAAATACAGTTACAGCAAGAACACTTACTGGTTTCCAGCTCCCCCAATGCAGGCTATAAGTCATAATTAATATAGAAACTGTTTGACAGTTTTCCCACTGGCCTCTTTGTCCAGAGGACAAGTTTCAGCCAGTCCCCATATTTTGAGGCTGGGAAATTACTGTGCAATGTGTCTCTCCCTCCGCCTCTGTCTGGTGCTAAATAAGATGACTCATGCTGTCCCCTGTGACATCACCGGAAAGCTTGAAGTGCTGAGAAAATTTAGAGTGACAGCATAAATGGGAATTCTAGTGATGAGTGGACAGAGAACCAGCTCAGTCCTGGACTTCAGTCCCTCTGTTTCTGTTTACATATCTTTTGAGGCGGCCGCCACTTTCACTGTTTACATTCCATCTCTTATAGTCTTCTTTGTCCTGTCATAGGAAGACGGAGTTTAGTGATGTTACATTGTTTTAGTTAAAGCATATACAGGCAGGTCTAGATTTATATCAGTATTGTGTTCCTGGATTTGCAGTATAAATTGAGAGTGACGTACATGGGGGGAGCCAGTTCCGTAGGCGACTAGGGGAATGCTTTCTGGTGGAGGTGAAGTAGCCACCACCAATTTTTAAAAGTTTTAAGCCATAAAATGTGAGAGCTTAGCCTTTGCAGGATAAATACATGTGCAGATGCTTTCCAGAGGAACCAGAAGCAGCAGCAACTGCTGATCCCAAGGGGGCTTGGTGAAGTGAGCCAACTTGCCATAAGACAAAAGTTCAGAGAAGCACATACAGAGAAGAGCTGGTTAAAAATTGTGTTCTTCTGCTGTGTCTTCTCCATCAGGCTTCCTCATGTTAGGAGAGAGAAGGAGGTAGCACATCTCCTTTTGTGTCTTCTGCAGTAGGTGCAAGGGGCACAACAGCAGGAAAGGCAGCATGTCTTCTATTGCACCCTTTCCAGTGGCTCGCCAAGTGAAGCGAGCAGACAACCATTGCTCACTCCCATCTAAGCAAGTTGAGGAAACTCTTTCCAACCACATAAAAACTCCCAAGAGTCCAGTTTCTTCCTCCTCCTCACTCGCCCTAAGCAGGCAAAAGGCAACCCCTTCCTTCCAGCAGTGACAAAACTACAATTAGTTTTTCCTGCTCCCCACTCCACAAACATAGGCAGGTAAAAGAAAACTGATCCAGTCATCTTTCCTTTCAACTCAAAACTCTGAACAGCCTCACAGTTTCACTTCACCATCCTTATGGTCTCTCTTCTACCTTCTTGCTGTCATGCCTCTCAACTGCACGGGTACACTCGGAGAGTTGTGCATTGTGGGTGAGACTTTCATGTGTTTGTTTCCAGAGAAGTATTGTACATCTGAAGTGTTGTAAATAGGAGCAATGCAAATTGAGAGCTGCATATCTGTTGTTCAGAAAATTCATCCAGGTTTTTAAAGCCTTTACCTTCCCAACTGCTTTTCTGCTCTAAATTGTTCCATCTTTTTTTCCATTACATACCCAACAGCCCTAACAATTTTCCCTCATCCCCTTCAGGAGCACTTCTTTATGGGAATGAATGAACGGTAGATATTTTCATATTTATCCACATTGTGAGAATGAATAGGTGCTTAAAGGGGCCAAATTTCACAAGTAACATTTTTTAAAAAAAAAGGGGGGGTGAGAGTGCACTTGGGATGGCTTGGGATGATTCTGTCAATATATATGTGAAAGGAATGGGGAAAATGTGTGTGGCAGAGGAGGGAAGATGCATGAGTGCATATTTCTGTGAAAGTTTATGTGAAGTGGGATTAAATGAGCTTGGTATTGAGCTGTTGAAGAGCAAATAATAGAATCATTGGATTTTAAGGCTACTAGTGCTGTAACCTAAAACTGGAACTGGGAAGTGAAGTTTTGAGCAATTGGATCGTTGCCCTGCTGCTGCTTGAACTCTTGGATGAATGCCACCTGGCCTTGGCAAAAGTATTGATTTCTAATTTTATAGTTGTTTTGGATTATTGTTGTTGTTGCCTACTGTCAAGTCAGTTTCCACTTACGGTGAATTTGTGAATGGGGAATGTTCAAGTCGCACTGTTGTCACTACTCAGGTCTTGTAAACTCAGGGCGGCGGCTTCCTTAATTGAGACTATTCACCTGCAGTGCTCTCTTCATCTTGGCATCTAGGGAGAGTTCAGGCTCGATTTTTCTCTCAGCCCAGTTTATTTGTTTTTTGGCAGTCCATGATGTTGCAAAACCCTCCTCCAGCACCCTATTTCAAATGAGTTGATTCTCTACCTATCAGCTTTCTTCACTGTCCAGCTTTCACAACCATACATAGAAATCAGAAGTGTGATGGCACAGATGATCCTGACTTTGGTATTCAGTGATATATCTGTACACTTGAGGATCTTGCCTAGTACCTTCATAGCTGCCCTTCCAAGGCCTAGTCATCTGATTTCTTGACTGCATTCTGAATACTGACTGAGCCATGGTTTGGAACATCTTGAACTATTTCAGTGTCTTCATCATCTGCTTTAAAATTATATAAATCATCTGTGGTCATTATTCTTCTTTTCTTAATGTTGTGCTGGAACCCTGCCTTTGCATTTTCTTCCTTGACTTTCTTCAGTAGTTGTTCTAAGTCTTTGCTGTTTTCTTCTAGTAGTATGGTGTCATCTTCATATCTTAAATTGTTGATATTCCTTCCTCCTATTTTCATACCTCCTTCCTCTAAGTCTAATCCAGATTTACATATGGTAGTATTCAGCATATAAGTTAAACAGATAGGGTGCTAAAATGCACATGTAGTCCACACAGCGCACTTTACCCACCTGTTGGAGAAGAAGTTTGCTAAAGAATTGTTGGACAAATGGTATAGCAGTCAAGTTCTGCAATCATAATGCCAATGGCATATTGCTTTTCTGATTGATACAGGAGACAGTTCTTTATCTGGCTTTATGATAGCCACATTGGTGCTGACAGCTCTGTGAAGATAGGGGCAGTTCATGGGATTGAATCCCTAAAGAATCTTGGCATCCTGTAAGTGAACTGGAGTAATATGTCTACCTCTCATCTTTTTCCCGACTCACGCAGGGATGAGTTGGTTGGCATCAGTGGTGGCTGGAGAGCAGCTGGTCGCTAGCTCTTAGCTGCCTTTTTCTAAACACCTGCTTCTAGGGGAGGAGAACTGTTATAGCCAAGGCATTGTGCTAGAGCTGGATTGGACAGTTGCCTGCACATTTTTTTCCCCTGTTGCCTATAGTCATAGTTATGTTGATATAATTACATGGTAAGATCTTGGTCTGTGAGACCTCACAGGGCAGTTGTTTGCTTAATTATTTCTTAGCCAAATTGAGATAATTATATTTTTCCTTAAATATACATTGTTGCTTTTGACATAGTTGTGTTTACTGCCACAGATGCAAACAGGTAATTACTATTCACTTCATATTTTTCCCTTCTATGACTCAAGAGATTTTTTTTCCAGGGTAAACTATATGAGCCTGGCCTAGCCACTGATTAATTATATTTTTGTGGCAGGGATAGGAATCATAGCACTTTTTTGCAAAGCAATGGAGGAGGCTTCCAGGTTAAAAATAATCTTTCAGCTGTGAATTTAGTCATTGAAGAATTTAATCGGCAGTGAACTGAGCATGTGCAGTGGATCTGTTTTATATTTAAAGGGAAATACATTGCAGGCAAGGTCTACCCACAGTTAGAATAGATGTAACAGCCTGAAATAAATTGATGAGAATCAAGTGTTTTGGGCTGGAGATTGTAATACTGTGCCCTCACTAAATGTCACAGTGCTCTTATTAGGCAGGTACCTATTTTGTAACCATATAAACCATGCTGAGAGAGCTATCTTTTTAAATATGCCATTGACAGTGAAAGTGTCCCATCTTTGTGACAGCATTGTTTCTATTGTGCCAATTTCAGGTGGAAATCCCTGGCACTCTTCAGGATACAGTCCATATAACAGCAACATCTACCTCTCTGGCACCCACCCTGTGGGCAGCTACCAAGGAGGGAGAGGCATTCAGATGCCTAAAACAGTCAAACTGGAAGAAGGTGACCGCCAGCTCTCAGAAGATGGGAACCAGACCTTCACAGAGAAAAAGGATTATCTAGAACTGCTACAGCATGGTATGGGTGGGAAGGCTTATCCAACCTAGCTGTTTGGGTTTGAGAGGCATCTAGGAGCCAGCTTGTGTAGTTGAGAGTTCCATGTAGTCGTATAATGTTTCCAGTCACTATATGCAGTATCAGATGGACGCATGTAGGACAGTCTCATTACAATAAGCCATCTCACTTTCCCTTTCCTGACTGGAAGCCAAATCCATGTGATTTCAGGAATCAGGCAGCATCCATGTTTACTTCTTTAAAACTCCCTGGATTTTTGGTTGAACTTTGACATACAGACAACCAAAATATAATAGATCTGTTCGTTGCAGCAACTTTCAGTGAAAGAGTATTCAGAATAGCAAATGCCTGTGCAGCACAGGACCAGGTGCATCAGGTTGTGAGGTCTAGTTACTACAGTATGTATAATTCATAGTCCCATTTCAGCCTGTGCAAATTTTGCCCATGTTGGAAAATATTTATTTATATACTGAACTTATATCATGCTTTTCTCCCAATTGGGATTTAAGGTGGCTTACAGTAATTTTTTTAAAAATATCTAGCTAAAATTTAAATTCAGAAAAGTTAAAACATATTTAAATCATAGTTTGAATGAAAAATTTAAAAATAGAGCACACCACTTTGCAGACACACTACTGTTCCATAATTGAAATTCATAGGCCTGTCTGGATAAAAACATCTTCACCTTCTGCTGTCAGAAAGAGAGCAGAGGTGGGACCAGCTGGACCTTCTGTGGAAGAGAGTTCCACAGCCTGGGAACAGCTACAGAGGAGGTGCTCTCTCAGGTCCTCACCAACTGTGCCTGCAAAGGTGGTGGGACTGAGAGAAAGCCCTCTCCTGCAGATCTTAAATCACATTGGCTTATGTAAGAAGATACTACCGTACTATCAGATTGTCTGGACTCTAGCTGTGCAGGGCTTTAAAGGTCAGGACCAGTTCTTTGAATTCTGACTGGAAATGGATTGGGAGCCAGTGAAGCTGGTTCAACAGGGGAATCGCATGATCCCTTTATATGAGCTCCAGTCAATAGCCTGGCTGCAGCGTTTTGGACCCGCTGAAGTTTCGGTATAGTTTTCAAAGACAGTCTCACATAGAGTGTTACAATACTCCAAATGGGATGTAATCAAGGCATGTCTCACTGAGTTCTCAAGGAACAGGCATAGCTGGCTCACTAGCGGCTGTAAGTACAGGCCACAGCTGAAACCTGGGCATCCAGACTCAGATCTGAATCCAGGCTGTGAAGCTGAGATTTCAAAGGGAGCGTAATCCCATCAAGCACAGGCTGAAACCTTATTCCCTGATCTAACTTCTGACTGACCAAGATCACCTCTGTCTTGTCTGGATTAAGTTTGAATTTGTTCACTGTCATCCAGTCCATTACAGACAGCAGATACTTGTAGTACAGAAACATTGATATTGAACAGAAAGTGGAAGACCTTTCCAAAACTCGAGATGACCTTACTAGCATTTCATGAAGATGTCAAACAGCATGGGGGCAAAACTGAGCCCTGAAGGACACTATGGGAGCAGGATGTTGAACAAGCACCCCCCAGCACCATTTTCTGAGTGCCCTTCCAAGAAGGACCGGAGCCATTGGAAAACAGTAGCTCCAAACTCCATCCCAGAGAGGCGACTTGGGAGGATATCATGGTTGATAGTATTGAAAGCCTCTGAGAGGTCCAATAGAACCAACATGAACATATTCCACCTTCTGGTTCCCCGTGTAGGTCATCAAGTAAGGCCACCAAAGCTGTCTCTGTCCCATAAACAGACAAGAAGCCAGGTTGAAACGGATCTGGACAATCTGTTCTATCCAGGAATGTGTGGAGCTGAGAGGTCATCAATACTCCAGTACTTTGACCAAAAAGGGATGTTGGAAACTGACTGTTTTCTTGTATGATGGGATCCAGGGAGGCCTTTTTTCAGTAGTGGCCTCACTATAGCCTCTTTGAAACAAGATAGAAACCTGCCTTGCTGTAGTGACACATTCACTACTCCCTTTGCCCAATCTGCCAGTCTTCCTTCAGCTGCTGTCAGCAGCAAGGAAAGGTGTGGGTCCAGTATCCATATGGCAGCTCTCACCTCCCCAAGGATCCTGTGGACATCCTCAAGGTTGAGCCAATTAAAATGTATCCAATGACACTAGACGAGCAGGGACCAAGGTTACATCTACTGAACCTGTATCAACTACAGCAGTGGTTCTTAACCTTTTCTTTACCAGGGACCCCCTGTAAATATAATTTTTGCTGTTGACCTCCAAGACTTAACTGCAGATTCAAATATTTAAATGTAGATTTAAATATTTGTTTAAAGTTGCTCATCATTTGCTCACTTTTATCCCCCATTCTTCCAGTAGACAACATAAAGGAAAGGCAGCTTGTTAATGGTCTGTGGAGTAGCATCCTGAGATCCTTCAAGTGTCAGGAGAGTAGAATAAACTGGAATTTCCTAAAGAAAAGTTATAGGTGGGAGGGAGGCCTAAAGAATGGTTTGTTTTGTCCTTTCCCCCAAAGCAGTGCCTGGAAAGTAAGGGTCTCAGATGTTTTGAGAGAAATAAAGGGCAAAAGAAATGCTGTGTCCCTCTGAAGTAGTGCCAAGAGAGTGCTTGGTGCTTCTTTGGGGAAACAGCATTTCTTTCACCTTTTCTTTTCCCCAAAGTCGTGCCAGGAAAGTAAGGGTTTCAGTGCTCCTTGGGGATAGTGTAAAAAAATGCTGTTTCCCACCAAAGGAGCACCTAGAGAGTAGAGAGTGTAAGTGCTTCTTTTGAAAGCACCTTCCCTCTTTACTCTCTTGGTGCTCCTTCAGAGGAAAAGGTTGTTTCTGTCACACTGCCCCCCTCTCCAAAGGTGCACTGAAACCCTCACCGCTTCACTTCCTAGTGGCCACAAGAGTAAAGAGACTCCCTTCTATCCTTGTGGCTGCTTGGAAGCAAAGCTCTGCAGGGCTGCCTGGCCCTAGGCTCAAGCAGCGTTACCACACTCACCACACAAGGCCTGGGCTAGGCATCTTTCCTGGTCTTCTGGATTGTCCCCATTTTCCATGATGAATTGCATGCCTATGTGGACCCCTTGTGAGGGTTCCATCGACCCCCAGGTTAAGAACTACTGAACTACAGCATCCAAGTCAGACTGGATCCAGGCAATTTTATCTGCAAAGTGCTGTGCAAACTTTTCACAACAGTCTGCCAAATGATTAATATATAGCTTTGGTCAGGAGCCAGAATGTAAAAGGCCCCTGACCTCTCAAGACAGCACTGCTAGATGGCACGGAGTGGATACAGTGGTGTCCGTGAAGAAATTCTTTGCTGCTGCTACCACAGCACAGGCTTTCCAATGAATTCTAGCCCATATTCTGTTGGACTTGCTCTGAGTCTTCTGCCATCATCGCTCTAGTCTCTGTCCCACTCATTTCATCACTGCCAACTTCCTAGTGAACGAGGGTGCTTGCTTGGATCCATTCTGTGAGAGGGGATGTTTAGGAAAAATCATGTTCACCAACATGGCCATTTGCCTATTTCAGAGGTCAGCCAAGGCTATAACAAGATCACCTGCCAAGGCAACAAGAAACTCCCCAAGAGCCAGCAGGAATCCATTTGGATCCATAAGGCTCCTGGGGTGGACTGTCTTAATCAGAGCCCCTGTTGAGGATCTGAGTTCCAGTGAGTCTAAAACCCATCAGACAGTGATATGTCCATGACAGCGGAACTATAGAAAGTACTCAGAACATCAAGTACACACATTCAGACTCAACAGACTATGGGACAGGGCACCTTCTGAGGAAGATGGAATCCTGCTAGACCACTGCAACCTATCTCCCTGTGCCCCAGGCTTTGCCTGCTATTTCGTGGAGAATCTGGGTGAACAAAGCTGGGAGGGATTAACCCCCCCAGCTCCAGCCAGCCAGCCAGCTCTCCACAATACAAGCCACGTCTGCATGCTCATCCAAGGTCAGGTCCTGGATTAATGGTATTTTTCCATTTATCAACCTGGCATTAAGCAGCAACATTTTCAGCTCAGGAGGCCTATTGCCAAGGCTATCTAGACTATTTGAGGTGGGGAACAATTTAGGACAACCAACATTCTGTGGCTCTCCTCTCTCCCATGTTGATAGCCCTGTCTCTCCACTTTCTGTCTCCCTCTACTTATTAATGTTGCAATGGCTGCACTCTTGGCTGCTTCTCCATCCATGCTCTATGAATAACTCCATACTTACTCTCTAGTTTCCACCTGGGTAATTTAGAGAAAAAGAATAATTTTGAAAAGGGAGAAGACCCTCCTTTCCACTTTCCCCTAGAGTAACTGGTCCTTGCCCTTGCTCCACCCCAAAGAATGACCTTCTTTGGTAGCAGTCCTGCCATGATGGCCCTGCCACCAAGAAACTTCTTATATCTTCTTTCAGGCAGGGGAATAGGTGATGGGATGACAATGCTGGTTCACTAGCTGCTGACTCAGTACCTGGGGGAGCCAGGAGTCTGCTCCTGCAGGTACATAGATGCTCTCAGCAGGTGGGCAGGTAGGCAGCAGTTTTTAGAAAAGAGTCCACAGCAAGTGGATGATAGGAACAGCCAGAGACCTCTCTTCTCCAGAGGAGTTGGGTGGTGGTGGTGGTTCTTCTCCCTGGTGTGCCCATGTTAATGGAGCAATAAATAGATGCAGGACTTAAAAGGTGTTTGTCCCAAGTTCTAAAGGTGGCATGCCAGCTGAGCTATAGTTATTGCCACAAAGAATTTTCTTAAATCAGGAGTAGCTTTAAACCAGGCCAAACTGCCCAGTAATGTCTGTCTAATTGGCAGTGGCTTTCCAAGATCTTAGGCAGAGAACAGACTCTCCCATAATACAGTAGTTGATTCTTTGGAAATACCAGTGGCCACTTGTACTCAGCCCTGGCCCTTCTCTTGCTGGAATAATAGTGAATAGTGAAGCTGAATTGTGTTGGGGAGGTTCATGCATAGTGAATTGGAGATAAAGAGAAAAGCTGTTATGACTGACCAGCATTGTATTGATTTCTTTTTCCCTGCCCATCTAGCTCAGGAGTGCAGTTCATGGATGCTGATGCTGGCTCGACGTAGTGCTCGGGCTCTTCTGGACTATGCTGTCACGGCTGACCCACGTATGCTGTTGGCTGTGCAGAGACACCTTGCAGCTTCTCAGGATGAGAATGGGGACACGTGAGTTTATTTTGGAAAGAACAAGACCCAAGGGTTTTGAGGGTGGTAAGAGATGGCTGTGTTTACTTTGGCACTTGTTTCCTCTGGTACTTGTCATTATGGAAGGAGAGGTCTCCTTTGACACTCCCTGTAGTGTGGGAGATAACTCCCAGTTTCCTCGCAGCCCTGTGCTGAAAGGAGGGGCATGCAGAATGGATGTAGACTGGAACTCCTTTTAGTTCTTTTCTTCCATCTTTGGTTTTTGGCTTTTAAACATGCCCACTTTTTTTGCCTTTTCTTGCATGCTGGGCACACATGAACGTGTCTGTGTTTGTCAGCAGTTTGAGTATATTCTTAAGATAGCATGATTGTCATTGAACACAGGACTGTTGTTGAAAGTCCTTTGGTGGGGAGTGTGTTCCAATTTAGGTTCTTCCATTGGAATTTTTTCCTTTCACCTCAAAGGGACACTTTGTTTAAATCTTTACCTTATGTTCCTCTTTTCAAATGGGACATAGTTGCTAATTTGCAGAGCAGTGCTCACTGCTTTCTGCACTTAACAAATTCTTATTCTTTAAATGTAAATGTCCCAAATCTAGAGGAATCTTGGGATTTTCCTTCTTGCACATTGACATGTTCCAACTATAATGATGATCGGACTTAATACTTTTGCTTTATGGGGATTGTTGGTTTCTGAAACAGATCACAGTTGCTGTGGCCTTGCCTTGAAGTCTTGTTCATTTCCGTAGGCCTTTGCACCTGGCTATTATCCATGAGCAGACGGCTGTGATTTCACAACTGGTCCAGGTGGCAGTCAGTATCCCCAATCAACAGATCATCAACATCACCAATCATTTGCAGCAGGTACAGTAGTTAGCATCCACCCAGAAGCTCTTCTGTTTTTCTGAATACCTGCATGGCTGCTTTAATGCCAGCTCTCAGTTAGATAATTAGTTAAGGGTGAGGCCCAGGAGCGGATCTAGTTCATCAGTCCATGACTGAGCTCTGATCACAGCCTGTACAGAGACAGAACATTGTGCTTTGATTTCCTGTACTCTGTTACTTGAGTGGGGGTGGGGTCTGGATGACCTATAGGCCTAGAGGGCTTGTCTGGTTATGAAATCTTTTTGATTTTTTGACTCATTCTGTTTCTCTCTTCAGACACCTTTGCACCTGGCTGTGATCACCCGTCAGCCCAGGGTGGCTGGTTTCTTGCTGCAGGCTGGTGCAGATCCCACTCTGCTGGATCGCTATGGCAATTCAGTCATTCACCTTGCCCTCCAGCTGGATGATGAAGAGATGCTGAGAACCATCCTCTGTCAGATAGGGCCCCATACACTCCATCTTCTTGAGACACCAAACTACTTTGGTGAGTGATCGGGAGTGTTGTAAGGAAGCCCTGTTAGGGCTTTTATTGACAGGCCCTTGGAATCAGACTGGATGTTGCAGGAGCACATGGCTGTCTGCTTATCTTGAGGTGGGAGGTGAGAGTGGGGTTAAAGCTGAGGTAAGTTGATTTTCCCTGGACTTAGGCATGCTGTGCACCCCCAACCCTCCATCTTGTACTATAGTCCCACTGTGCAGGATGGAAGGGGCAACTGCCAACACTTGTTCCCTCAGGGCTTTTCCCTGTGCATCTTGCTGTGAAATGCAAGAGACTGACCTGTCTGGAGCTGCTGGTTGAGAAGGGAGCAGATGTGAATGCAGCTGAGCGGCAGAGTGGCCGGACACCATTGCATCTTGCTGTGGAGATGGAGAACCTGAGCCTGGCCACCTATCTGATAAAGAAGGTATGTGAAGATGAGGTTGTGGTGGGGCTGTGTAGGAAGGGAACTCTGTTTCTGCAGTCTATAAATCATAGTTGAACATGCCTTGTGAATTTACAGTCCCATGAACAAGTGAGCCAGAATAGTCACTCCTGAATGAGGTAGCATGAGTTCATTGAGTTAGTTGATTCTTCAGCAGAAAGAAGTCTTTTCCTGGCTCTTCTCCCCAAGATCCTTTGGTAACAGAGGTTAGGCTTTGGGTTCAGCAGGCCTTGCCACTAACGGCCCTCACAGAATTCACTCATGTGGGATCTGGAAATTCTGTTTTACCTCTTGGCAGGATTCTTGTTTCCCTTCTAGTGAGGGAAACTCACTAGAGCTAGAAACTCCCCACAGAAACTCACTAGAGCTAGAAACTCCCCACAGTGTTCACCTAGAGACAGAGTTCCCCAGGCTTGTATGTCAGAAAGTGGGTGACAGGAGCAGGAAGCCGCTTGTCATGCCTATTTGTTCCTCACGGAGGGAGCAATAAGAGTCAACAAGGAGAAATTAGAAATAATGCCCAAGGACAATGGACAAGAGTGGAAGGAGAGAATACGGGAAGAAAGTATAAAATCTCTTTTGCATATAGATGTTGAGATGTTGGTGCAGTATATAAGTAGATACATTAGTAAGAACAAAGAGGGAACAGAAATAAGTTGTAGCAAAGTCATGAAACTGTGAGAAGGCTGATGATGAACGTTTGGGAAGTTCTCTAGAGGAAATAAAATGGCTTATCATCATCATCATCCTGCCTTCTCCCCGACAGTGAGATTCAAGGAGAAATAAATTAAAAAAGGTGAAAAAAAATTAAAAACATCTGTAAAATTATAAATATAAAAGTTTAAAAACAATTAAACTATTTATAACATTAAAATATTGCATGTTGAAAATATTAATATTAAAAATAATATATTAAAATACATTAAAAACTATACAAACCTTATACAGCATCAAAACACAGACATCCACTCAGTTTATAAAAGCTTGCCAGCACAAAAAATGTCTTACCCTGCTGTTGGAAGGAGAGCAAGGATGGGGCCATTCTGGCCTCTCTAGAGAGGGAGCTCTGAAGTCTGGGAGCAGCAAGTGAGAAGACCTTCTCCCTTGTACCCACCAAATTGACTTGAGAGGATGGTGAGGCAGAGAGGGGATTGTCCAGATGGTCTTAAGGTTCTAGTGGGCTCATAAAGTCCTTCAAATAACATGGGTCCAAGCTGTATGGGGCTGTATAGGTCAAAACCAACACTTTGAATTGTGCCTGGAAACAGACCAGCAGTCAATGCCACTATTGCAACAAAGGAGTTATGTGCTCCCCCAGTTAACAACCTGGCTGTAGCTCTTTGGGCCAACTGTAATTTTTCAGTACTTTTCAAAGGCATCCCCACATAGGGCACATTACAGTAGTTTGAAGAAGATGTAGCCAAGGCACATACCACTGTGGCCAAATTTGACTTCTTCAGGAATGGGGCATAGTTGGTACAGTAGCTTTAACTGTTCAAAAGCGTTCCTGCTCACTGCTGAAACTTGGTGTGACAAAGTTTTGGGGATGTGGCTATCTGAAGTACCAGAGCAGTTGGAAGCAGGTTGCCAGGCAACTAGAACAGCTCCTCAGGAGAGAAACCCAGCCCACCAGTATGTGGGGAGTAGTTGATGGCTGAGAGGAGAAGTTATATAAAGCTAAGTACCTGTTGGTTTTTAGTCCTTCAGTCAGATTACTCACAAGAAGCTATGGAGTAGAGTCCCTCAGTCAGCCAGGGAGGATGACTGTGGTGGGAAGGTTTAACTCTGTGGAAGCCTAGGGAGAGGGAGAAGAGTAATTGAACCTTAGTAGAATCTGGTCAGAGGATGTGACCTAGATTGGGGAAAGAGCCTTTGGTGGGAGTGTAGCCAAAGGGCTGCTATGTGATACTTGTTCTTTAAATGAGAGTCTAACTATACAAGTGAACTGTCTAAAAAGTACACTGAAAAAATGTATTAACTTTGGCCTGCATATGAGCTTTAATACTTCATTCTTATTGTTATCTAAATAAATGTTACAGTTTATTTTTGTAAATGCTGACACGGTTGAGTTGTGTTATTTAAAATAACACAGAAAATATACGACCATAAATTATTTAGATTTATTATTTATTTATTATTAGAATTATTATGTTTATTTAGAACATTGAAAATGCTCACCCTTTTACACTAAGGTGGTTTTGTAAGGGGGAAGGAATCGCTGTGTGGTGAAGACAGGTCACCTTATCAGATTGGGGAACTGCCAGACCAGTATGTAGGAAAAGGGGTCTCTCACTCTGGGCCTCCAGACTCAGGGCTTAATCCAGGAGTACTTCCAAACTGCAAACCTGTGTTTTCAGGGGAGTGTAACTCCATCGAACACAAGCTGAATTTCTATTCCTAGATCTGTCTGTGACCAACCAAGAGCCCCCCCCCTTTGTCTGGATTAAATTTTTGCCCTCATCCAGTCTATTACAGCTGCCAGACACCTGTGTAGTACAGGAACAGCCTCCTTGGAATTAGGTGGAAAGGAGTAATAGTCAAGAGTATCAACAACATACAGGTGACACCAAAACTCTGGAAACCTGTCCCAGAAATTTCATGTGGATGTTAAATAACATAGGGTACTAGATTGAACCCTGGGGGAATCCACAGACCAGTGGCCAAGAAGTTGAGCAGGAATCCTCGAGAGCACAAGAATAGCTCTTAAGGCTAGGACTTAAGCATGCATGGGTACTAATAGGATGCTGGCCTCTGTGTGTATGTAAGCAGAAATGGACTGAATCTATGTCAAGTTTTTCTTTTCCCATTATGGACTAGTAAGTTGCTCCCACTGGTCAGAATGAAACCTGGCTTTTCAAGGTCCTGCAGTCTGCATCCCCATAGCTATGTGGAAACATGGGTTTCTAGTCGTCTTGTGCATATGGAAAGGGATGGTTCTTTTCTGAGTCTCTAGACTACCATTCACCCTCTGGCTTTTCTTTTAAGTTGGGAGCTGATGTGAATGCTCAGACTTCTGCCGGGAATACACCTCTGCACTTGGCAGCAGGAATGGGATCTCCAGTCCTTACCAAGATGCTAATCAAAGCAGGTAATATGGGGCTCCAGTGTGTCCTAGATATTTTTGACTCAAGGATTCCTCTGCAGAGAGATAGATTAGTTTCCAAAGAAATGGGAGACAGGAGGCGTAACTGCCCACTTCCTCATATTCTTGCATGTTTATGCACCTTCAAGTTGCCTGTGGACTTATGGTAACCCCATGAATTTCACAGGGTTTTCTTAGGCAAGGAATTTTCAGAGGTAGTTTTGCCAGTTCCTTCCTGTAAAATATAGCTGACAGCACTTGATATTTGTTGGTGGTTTGCCATCCAAATACTAACCTTTTTTTTAAAAAAAAAGTGTTCAGAATTTGAAATGTTTGTGCTACTTTAACTCTTGTTGGGTAAATTTCCCATTGTGATTCTGGATATTTAGTTCAACATGCATTTAGTCATTACATTGTTTTTCTTTCTCCCACTGTGTACATTCTTTGATTCTCTAAAGATAATCTAAAAACTTCTTAAGGTTCAGATTACATGGCTTTGTGGCTAGCAGGAAGTACTGTTTCCACTGAACTGCGCTGGGCATGTCTTATCCACTTTGCTTAGAGAACTGTGTGGCTTGTCTTGCAGGCTTCCTGGGCCAGCTGCCATAACTATTTCACCCAGAAAGACTGGCTCTTCAGGGTAGAGGTCTCAACGGAGTCCTGTCCCTTTTCAGTACTCCATAACCCAGTGTGACTGCGGGACTTTTTGTCCATCAACTGTCTCTCTCCTCTGTTTGAGAGCTAGTGCTGTTCTTCTTGTAGGGCAGGAACTGCTGTTTCTCTCCTGTGTATACTAAAAGTTTTGAAAAAAGTACTTCCTGGATGCCTGTCCTTCCTTCATTTTCAGTTCATCTTCATTAGTTTCTGTTTGAATTTCATTAGGTGTAGTACTGAGTCATTGTCTTACACATTCCACAAACTTTGCCTCTTATTTAGACTGGTCATATTAGTATGGAGGCCATTTGCTGTGATATCACAATAGGCCAGACAAAAACAGCTATGGTTCATTTCAGGAGGACTTCAGGAGGTCAATTTGGTTTGGAGTCTGTGCTGGATACCTAAAGAAGTCTTTGTAAATCTTTGCATAAAAATTGCACTCAAACCAGAACTTTCAAGAGGAGACAGACATTATACCTGTTTGACTGAAAAGGATATTGAGTGCTTTTAAAATGATGGTGGAACTGAGCAAATATTCCGAAGTTTCAAAGAAAGGGGAAGACAATGATGGCAAATAAGAGGCAAGCAGAATGAAAGATTCCAGAGCTTTGTGCACAAAGTGCTGACCGGCCTTAGATCTGGGCCCCTTTGAATCCTGCAGTCTGTCTGCCATAATTGGAGCTGGCTAGGATAGCTGTGCTTAAAAACATGAAGATTAGATCTCCTTTCTTTTCCCCACTCAACATAAATACTTGTTTTTAACTCTGCATCTGCCTCTCCAGGGGCTGACATTCAGTGTGAAAATGATGAACCTTTGACGGGCACATCCTCGAACCCAAGCAGTGACACAGAGCTGGAGCAGGAAGAGGAGATTTGGGCCATGGAGCTGGGAGATGTGTGTTCCAGTGAACTCACTGAGCAAGATGTAGACCACATTACAGAAAGCAAAGAGCCAGCTTCACGTGGAAGAAAACGGGGTCACACTCCATTTGACTTGGCTTCTAGCCAGAAAGTAGGTAACATGGATGGGCGGGGTGGATGGATTAAGCTGGAATGGTGCAGTGGAGTCCCCTTTAGTCATATTGTGGATCATTCTGTTGTGGAAAACTTCAGTGAGAATGTTAAAGATCTCTAAACCTATAAGTTCTGCAGCTTGGGGGTTTCCCTAGGTACCTGATTGGCTGTAGTGTGAACAGAACGGTGTACTACAAAGGTCTTTGTTCTAATCCAGCATGGTTCTTGCTATGTTTTTCTGAGTTATTTCTGGACACCATCTACCTCTGAGCTAGCTTCTGGTAGCCCTCAACATGCCTGTTAGCACCACATTTTACTATGACATGAAAGCGTGTGATGCTGCAATTACTGCAGTAAGGTTCCTTCGAGCTGACATAATCCTGGTGTTAGGCTCTTAGGAGCTTGTTCAAGACTTCTTTCCTTACAGGTGCGGGAGATACTGCTTCTTGCCTCTCTGGAGGGCCCCGAAAGGGAACAATCTGCAGCTCCTCCTGCTTCTAAGCAAGGTTGGTGAACTTTTCAGTTCTGCTAGGGGCCCACTGAGACCTAATCAGTGTGTGTGCCATAAGATTTTGGTTAGACATATGCAAGATTAGTTTGTTTCTGACCATGGACAGGGCAGGATGTGAATTTGGATACTTTTCTTCTGGACAGAAGTGGGGTACAGGGGCTGAAACTGGCATTGTTTCTTATCTGCAGATTAATGGTACCTCTCATCCTTGCTTCCTATCTTTCTCCTGTGTTCCAGGGAGTATCCTGTCTTTGAACAGTGATGTCTTGCAAAGTCTAGAACAGCTCCTAAATCGGGACTGCCATGGAGCAGACTGGGTGGAATTGGCCAAGAGGCTGGGTCTCTGCAGTCTGGTGGAGACCTACAGAGATATACCATCTCCCTGCCGGAGACTCCTGCTCAGCTATGAGGTCTGTGAATTTTCTCCTTGTGTCTTTGTGCTCTCACCCTATTCCAAGTGTACTCTTCTGACCAGTAGTTCTCTCTTTCTCTCCCCAGCTTGCTGGTGGCAGCCTTAAGGGCCTGTTGGAGGCCCTTGATGCAATGGGACTGACTGAGGGAGTGAAGTTACTACGTAGACCAGAGACCTTTGCCAAAGTACAAAGTATAGGTAAAGAGATGGGATCTGAGGGGGGTTACAGATGACTGGAGAGGGTCTGATTGGTGTGCCTTGCTAATAATCTCTGTCTGTTTGTCTGCTCAGAGCTGAAGGAAGATAGTGCTTATGGGAGTCAGTCAGTGGAAGAGGAGCCAGCAACCCAGCCTGGAAAGTTGCAGCCAACACCTTTGCTGGAGCCACAGTCTTTCTCACTTCAAAACCAGGAGGAACAAGTGCACTGATGTTTGGAGGATCAGGAGCCTGACTGACTGCATGGGAGGTGTACTACAGGCAGCTGCTTCCCAGATCCTGCATTCCAGCAGTGGTCACTGGGAACGTTGCACAATGTTGATCAGCAATAATTTTTAATGGCTGATATGTAAAAGATAGTTCAGCTTGTCTGATGTCTTTACTAGACCTGCCCAATTGTGAAGAAAAAGTACTCAGCTGTCACTCTTGTTTAGTCAGGCTGAGTCTCAAGATCATGATTTGGAATCTTCTTCCTGTTCTCCCACATGTACCATTTCCTCTGTAGCAGTTGTGACTTGCTGGGCAATGGAAACTACTTCTTGATAAGCTGCTGGAAGAAAATCCTTTGTCAGGCCCTTGCAACTCTTATCCACATAGTGCCTTTGCAGATCCTCTGCGTTCTGATGCCTCTTCTTTGGGAACTAATAGAAACAAGACTTTTCTCTAAGTAGAATCTCCAAAATGTGTTTGGAGGATTGTGACAAAGATAGGCTGCCTTGGCAGTTTGAATTCCTTAACTTCAGTCATATGAAGAGGAACCAATAGCCTGTCTGTCTTGAGGGTTTTGGATGGAATCTAATAGAGTTGGAAGGAGTCCCATAGGCCATCAGGTCCAACCTCCTGTTCAGTGCAGTTGCTACTTGTATAATGGTTATTTTAAAATTGAGTAATCCCTTCAGCCTTGCAGGTAA
The DNA here is from genome assembly GCA_948474755.1 of Ctenosaura bakeri. Lineage (NCBI taxonomy): Eukaryota > Metazoa > Chordata > Lepidosauria > Squamata > Iguanidae > Ctenosaura > Ctenosaura bakeri. The sequence continues at coordinate 184,371 of CAOLHI010001922.1, forward strand.
GGTGGTTGTTTTAGCCATTCCCTTAAATGTTTTTTTTAACTTTGACAAGTGACAAAGGGTACCTTCCTGAGAATGCTACTCTTATCAATAGCTGGCTTCCACAAATGGAGTTGCTGATGTCTGACTCCAGATAGCTGCTGACTGTTGCATTCTCTAGTCAGAGAAGTTGTCTCTTGTTGCAGAGGGTATGTCTGTCATTTGTAACATGCTGTGCACATAGCAATCCCAGTGACGGTAAATTCCTCAGTGGGGAAGAAAGCTGACAGCAGTCCTTGCATACATATTCTGAGATAATAATCACTTTCAGTTCTGAATCTGAGCTGGTATACTGTCAGGAACTTCTAAGCTAAAACTTCTTTGTTCAGAACATGCTCACTTCTGTGATTAGAATAAATGGTAAAAATTTGTATGTCTTGGTTGTCCTGTTGCAAAAAATAGTATATTTGGCAAATGTAGCAGCCTTCATTTTTTTTTTTTATTTGAGGGGAGGAAGGAAGAACACTTAAAAAAATACATAAAATTGGGAGAGCTACCAGAAGTTCTGCTGGAACCACACTTCAATTTCCTAATTTTGTAGCTTAAAATACTTCTATACCAAAGGACAGAATTGTGTGGGTAGGTTTTTTTTGTTTTTTAAAGCTCACAGTTATCCTGTGATATGCAGAGGACATCCTGTATTTATCCTCCCACTCCCTCCAATAGGCTCTGGCCCCTGCTGGGGTTGGCCAAGCTTCCATTGTGTGCCCAGTCTGGTGTTTACCTCTCCTCCTTTAGGACACTGGAAAGAGAGCTCTGCACTTCCCTCACTCTTTTATTCATTAATGCCTTTGACCCTGTCTCAGTGCTCTCCATTTTTCCGTCATCTGCCTTTTAAAAAGGCTATTCTCTTGGGCCTTTTACCTACCACCTCCCTCTGTTCTGTTCCTCCTTCTATCCTTCTCCCTCCCTCACCCCACATGCCATGCACAAGGAGGATTACAGCCTAGGCCTGTTGGAGGACTCTGAGTCCTTCCCTCAGCCCAGTGCAAAACTGGAGCCACAGCTGGTGAGAACCACCGTAGTATGATTCCCTCAGCCAGTGGCCATCACACAGCTGCTCTGGCACTCACTGTATTGGACAGGGTACACAAAAGACTCTGATATGGGGAAGTCATCTTCAGCATAGGTGGCAGGCATGAGTGATCAAGGGCTTCGTATCCCACTAGCCAACCAGGTCACCCCTCCGACTTTCTGGATTGGCTCATCCCTCTCCACTGGCAGGGATCATGCAGGTGGGGTGTGGGCCCACTCAGGACTGCAGCTAGGCCATACCTCCCAACTTTCACTCTCCAATTTCTCCAGCGTGGAAGAGGAACCCTGTTCCTAGCAATGCAGCTGCCATCTTGGCCACATGTCTAGTAATGCATGGCAGCAAACCTGTTATCTTGAAATGCTGCTGCCACAAGTAGCTCCTCACATCCTGCCCCCGCACCACAAAGGCTAGAAAGGATCCTAAGCAGCAGTCAGAGGAGCCTTTGGGGCCTTCCCCTTCATCCACCCCTCAGCAGAGGAAGGCGGAGATTCCTGTGGGGCCCCCTTGGGCCCAGATAGAGAGGAGGAGGAAATTCTCTGATGATGAGGGCCTAGAGCAAGAGGAAGATTCTCAGCCCATCAGGCTTTTTAATCAGAATTTTCAAGGCCTCCTCAGCAAGGTCATGGTCTTGAGCACCTTGTCTCCCTAGCTTGTCTGGCAGACACAGACTTTCCTGCAGGGGTCCAAGGAACAGTTTCCTGTGAGGGGGCAGTTTCAGGGCTTTGAAGTTCCCTTCCCTGGTAATATTACGGATGTCATAATCCTGCAGTGAGCCAGATCAGCCTTCTTTAAAGCAGCTCACAGACAAAGAGGTTCTACAGCTTCCTAAAGAAAATCATGTCCAGACTACCCAGGGAAACACTTCCTGTCAAACAATCGTGAACAGGGAGTCCTCCCTACTGGCTTCTGCCTGGCTGGTGCACCCATCCAGATGGGAGACAGGTGCCCTCGTTGCACCCTTCTGCTGCCTGCCCAGGGTGCACCTGCACTGGCAGCAGAGAGAATGGGAGGAGCAAGCAGGGTGGGAATGGGGTGAGAGGGGAAGAATTGGGGAGGGGTAAGCAGGCACCTCACAAATAATTAAATTCACAAAAATGAAACCTGCTGATGTGGAGGGAGAACTGTATACATACATTCAATTCTACAATCTTTTAAAAGATCATTCTTCACTAATAGAAAATTGTCAGTTGTGTGGTTTGCCTCTGACCTTTCAAAAGAAGCAAACCTCCCTTCCCTTTAGGTTCCTAAGTGGTGCCCTGTACTGGTCACAATCCCATATGGTCCAGTGTGGCATAGTAGTTCTGCATGTGGAGCTATGCTACAGCTGGCCATTCACCAACTCCTGGACCTACCAGAGTTATGCAGCTCCCTCAAGGCCGTTCCGTGCCTGGTGGTGGTGGGGGTAATCACAGAAGCCTCTGGATATGTCCCTGTAGGCAGACGTGAAATGATTACTGCCTCTGCCAACATCTTCCAGCAGTCTCAGCGGCTGATATAATAATTTTATTTTTGGTTGTGGGAACACAGATAGCTGTTTCTCTGATCCCTCAACATTTGGTTCTTCCAAATTCCCTAAAGCTAAGGGTTCTACAAAGTACCTGACTTTCGTGATCTTCTCCAGCTTAATGGGCTGTCAAATTTGCTCAAAGCAGTACACTGTTTTCTAAGGACATGCTTAAGACACCTCTTGTTAGTGTGCTCATCTTGGCTCTTCCTTCAGATGTGATGGCCCTAGGAAGGAGATTTTGTTAAGGGTCATAAGAAAAAGAGGGCAGACACAGCACTCAAGTCTGCTCATGATCCTTTTGCATTGTCTGTTAGCGCTTTTTCCACCACCTCTGTCATACCCTGGGCAATTATGCTCTAGATTGAGAACCTTCTTAATAGTCAAGACCCGAATTGCCTTTGTGGCAGATGCCACTAGAGACTCACTTTCTTTCTCTGTCTGGGCCATTGATCCATTTAGTTAAAGTGCTGGAATGCTGATTCCTTTTCCAGGCTAAACATAGCTGCAGTTGCCTTTGCTGGTTTCCTTCTCCTTTGGGAGGAGACCCTAAAAGACATTATGATAAGGGCAAAGGTCAAGAGGGCTATGTCTTCTGTTCAGATGGCACATACCAACCTAACCATCTGTTTCCTACCTTTTGCTCCTTTTCCAGACCCAGGGGCCTTTCACAAACCTGCATGGTCCAGATAACATTTATGTTCTGCTTCTTCTGCCCTCTAGCCGTAATTCAAGATGCCCTCTTTGCACTTTGGCCCCTGGGACTACGTTATTCTTCCAATTCCCCTAATCTCCTGGCTCTTCTGTAAAATCATGTAGGAGACATCAGAAGTGGTGCTGACACCACCTCACTAGTCCATGATTCCCCAAGATCCTCCCCCTTTCTGTTTAGGGCCTTCAGGTTCTTCCTCAGATTTCTAATCTCTCAAAGGGACCCATTTCCCATCCAAATCTAGCTTGGCTGCATCCAACCACCTTCAGCCTGAGTGAAAATCGTTCTTGTAGCTGGGATACTCCTTAAAGGAGGTACTGTTCCTTACTAGCCTCTTGTCTGGCACCTACAGCGAAGATATATGAGACCAGGTAAAAAGATTTGTCGGTGTGTACGAAATGGCATTAGTTATTCATGCCTGCCTCTAGCAGACGTACTGGAGTTCTTGCAGGCTGGACTCCACATGGGCCTCAAACCCAACATCTTCTGGAGTCAGACTTCAAGTCTCTCTTTTGTCTTCTCTCCTTCTGTTAAACAGTTAAAATCCCAGTTCTGGAGGTCTCGTTTACTAGAGAATGACATAGAATCATAGAATCATAGAAATGTAGAGTTGGAAGAGACCACAGGGGCCATCCAGTCCAACCCCCTGCCATGCAGGAACACCCTCAAAGCACTCCCGACAGATGACCATCAAGCCTCTGCTTAAAAACCTCCAAGGAAGGAGACTCCACTACACTCCGAGGCAGCAGATTCCACTGCCGGACAGCCCTGACTGTCAGGAAGTTCTTCCTGAGGTTCAGGTGGAATCTCCTTTCCTGCAGCTTGAATCCCTTGCTTCTTGTCCTGGTCTCTGGAGCAGCAGAAAACAAGCCCTCTCCCTCCTCTACGTGGCATCCCTTCAAATATTTAAACATGGCTATCATGTCCCCTCTTAACCTTCTCTTCTGTAGACTAAACATACCCAGCTCTCTAAGTCTATCTTCATAGGGCATGGCTTCCAGGCCTCTCACCATTTTGGTCGCCCTCCTCTGGACTTGCTCCAGCTTGTCAATATCCTTCTTGAATTGGGGTGCCCAGAACTGGACACAGTATTCAAGATGGGGTCTAACCAAAGCAGAGTAGGGTGGTACCAGTACCTCTCTCGATCTAGACACCATACTCCTATTGATGCAGCCAAGAATTGCATTGGCTTTCTTGGCTGCCGCATCACACTGCTGACTCATGTTCAGCTTGTGATCTATGAAGACTCCTAGATCCCTTTCACACGTACTGCTATCCAGCCACGTGTCCCTCATCCTATTTTTCTGTATTCCATTTTTTCTACCTAAGTGTAGTACCTTACACTTCTCTGTTGAATTTCATTTTGTTCGCCTTGGCCCAGCTCTCCAATCTATCCAGGTCATTTTTAATTTTGATGGATACTTACCGTGAAAGTCTGTCCTTATATGTGGAAGATGTAGACATCTGCATCCACACTGATGATGGTGTACCCCTTTCACTTCTCTAACACTGTTCTATTTCCTACATATGCTTCTTTCCTTTCCTTTTTCTATCTTATTCTGGCTTGTGTATGGTCCAGAACTGGGAGGGGAGCTAGAGAAGGGGAACTGAGTTCTTTTCTTCCTATTACATGACTTTTGCCTAGCCTGGGTGGCACAAGGAGGTAATTCAGTTCTGGAGGTCTTCTCCTCTTGCATACAAGAGTGGACTTTCACAATAAGCTCACAGCATGTTGTTCTCACCAGGCATGGAATGGTTTTGTGTATGTGTGTGTGGCTGCAGTGACCTTATGAATGGTAAATGCAGTGGGGGGGAGAGTTGATTGGTCCAGAGGGAGTAAGAGAATCCCAACCTCCACATCAACCAAAAAGAGACATGCATAGGTGCATAACTGACTTATACCTGTGCAAGTTGCAGTCCCCAGATGGCGCTGGACTGTCACTCCTATCACATGGAGAAGGGTGAGAAATGCTGGGAGTTGCAATTAACCTCACCTATGCACTATGTAATTCCCACCTGAGACTGAAAGATTAGTTGAGAACAAACCACACTACCTGTATGTTTATCTGCATCTCCCGGTTGGCTAGGGGGTGGTTGTGCAGCAACTTAAATATTGTTCTGAGTTTGGCTTACAAACCGTGCAAGCCACGCTTAGCCTATGAGCTGTAGAGGAAAGATTTCAGGGAGAACCAGTCACTCTAGGTGCTTGTACAGGTTTTACTGAAGTAAATGAAGGAAGAAACTGTACAGAGCTCTTTAGGGTTTGTTTTTACAGTGAACTCAAGAGTAGAATTTTAAAAAAATGACACATTCAGAGAGTCAGTGTTGGAAACAACCAGCCCCTTCCATTTGGGAGGAGGTACTCTCCTCCCACCCACTACCCTGGAATACACCAACCATAGAGGTAACTGTCGGGCCTTCTGTGTGCACATTTGATTTGCTTGTCTGGATCCCTCTAAGCTAGCACTTTCTTTTGCAACTGCATACATGCAGTTGTTATCAAGTATTGGAGATGTAGCCTTAAAGCCCTTTGAAATTCTAAATTAAGGGAGCAGGCTATCTGTACAGGGGTGGTAAGGGCACCAGCTTTACTTCTTTCTTTTGCAGGCAAGAGCTTGGGGAGTGGAGGTGCTCCTGGCAGTTTCAGAATCCATCCCCAACCCCCCAACTGTATCCCTGTCAGCCTAGGCTGGAAAATGTCTCTCCTTTATCTCTAGCTAGGTCTTCAGAGAGCAATGCCACTTGGCTCCTCTGTTCTGGTCCCTGCAATTCATGAGATTCACATGAAGGCCGGGGTCTAAGGAGGCCAGTAAGGCCCACCATCCACAGTGATCTATGTGGAAAACATGGAGAGGGTTTCAAGGGGGGAGGTGTGCTCACGGGCCACTTTACTATGGCTATGGCAGGCTGCCACCTGGGAGGCATCCACTGTCCCTGTTTTTTGCCCTGTTAATGCTGGCCGCATTGCAAACCTTGGCCAATTTTGTAAGTGCTGAAGGAGTATTAGGGTGAAGCTAGGTCCTGCACATGCTGGTGGAAAAATAACTGAGCCAGTCCAGGACTGTTGCTGGTGGTGAAGGAAGTGGGCATCCATGCAGGAGTTGCTAGTTCTCCTGTAGGCAGCCAGTGCAAGCATTATATCTGCAGGAGGGATGGGGCCCTCTCCCCAAAACTAGGCAAAACTGTTGACTAGATGTAGAAAGTGTCTGTCTTTTTTTGTAGCAACAGAATTATCCCTACCCCAATATGATGCAACTTTTATCAGGTACTAAAAATTTTAAAATGTATCACAAGGATTGTAAGAAACTGACAAGGTAGGGGGTGCAGTACAGAGCAACCAACTCCCCCTCTTTTGAAAGAAATGGTGAAAGGTCCTCTCTGCTACCGTACCCCGTTTGATCTAGAAAGCAGTCCTGTTGCCCTGATACCCGTGGGGTTTTTGGTTGCTTCATGCATGCAGGAACCAGAGTCTCATGAGACTAGGAAAGCTGCACACACAGGGACAGCAGTCAAGAGAGGGCACTGCTCTTCCACCTGGCTGGTGAGGCTGACACAGGATCTGGTTCGCAGCAAGATGCCCTCTGGCCCCTCTACAGTGTCCACAGAGGGTGAAGTCATGCAAGTTTATAGGATGGGCACACCACCCTCCTGCCAGGCTCCAAGCCCTTCTAGGATTTTTGCAGGCTGCTGGCAGCTTGTCGACTGTTGCGCTTGATCTGGGGGCCTGTGCCCACTGGCTCCTGGTCCAGGGAATGGCTGGACTGCGATTTCTTGAGGTTATCCTCGGTACTGCTTGCAGTTTGAAACAGGGCAGCCTCCAGTGCGGCCAGGTCGTCAGAACCAGTCTTCAGCTTGGCACGCATTAATGTAGCATAGACACCGTAGCGTGATTTCTGCAGAAAGTAAGAAGAAGTGAGTTGGAGGACCAGCTTCCCCTCCACCTTTCTTGCTTAATACTCAGTGAACCAGGTCCCAGTGATCCCAGCCATACTCCTGAGGCCTCAGACAAACTGTGGGCTGGAGGAGAAGTGGCATCTAACAGCCTGGAAACAGGGAGTTCCCAGAGATACAGCGGTATAGAAAATTTGTATCATGGCCAGACTACCATGGTAGTTTGTTATGGGGAAAAACCAAGCCATCAAAGCTTATGTCTACTTAGGGTGATGATGGTGGGGATCTTGGATGCTCACACACTTCTGCTGTGCCCCTCTCTGTTTCAGTAAAATCCACCCCCCGTGCTACCTGGGGCACAATTTTTGCATTTTGGGGGGGGTCTATCCCCCAGTTTACTTCCTGGTTGAAAAAAGTCCTTCCCAGATGATGCCTTTGTCTTCTTCCTCAAAGCATGGCAAAATGGCCTAATGTCCCTTAGGGGACATTTTTAGTAAAAGGGGGTTACTACCCCACAAGCCTCAAAAATATATTTGATAGGCTGAGCTTTCCCCACCTCAGTTTATATACTATAGTTCATTTCCCTTCTTTCTGCAAACTTTCTAGCTGGGATCTATACCACGGCTTGGTAAATTCTGTATGAAAATAGGTCTGGTTCCCTACCCCTACCACACTGACCTCAAATATCAGATACTCCTCCTTCTGTTTCAGTTCTTCATACTCCTTGCCCTTCACCTTCTTCTCGGGCAGGGAAGAGCGGTGCTCTAGCAGTTCAGCGGCCATGGCTTTGAATTTGGCCTCATGGCTCTTCACTTGTTCCTCCTGAAGAAGAGAAAGGTACGAAGTTATACCACTTGGCAAACTTGTACCAAAACAATCCCAAGCTGTGTTAGCCATCAATATCCCATCCTATTAAAACTGTTTTTCTCCACTTTTCAGAGAGGGTGGGGAACTCTTGGCATGGTCTTCTTCATCAGCTGCCTTTTTTTATTGAGCTGAATGTGTGTGTGGTTTTTTTAAAACTGTTTTCTGTGACTTGCCCAAGGTTTCCATGGCCGAGTGGATATTCAAACTCTTGTCTCCAGAGTCACAGTCCAACACCCACCCACTCACCATGCTTGCTATCACTCTTGTGGGTACTCCTGAATAAATTTCTGCATAATTACAGAGACAGTGTATCCTTCCCCTTCATCTCTCCCCGTCAAGGGAGTTCCTTTGAATCTGAAAGTGCTATGACCTCCCTTACTCATTTTCCATTGCAGACCTATCAGGCAGTCATAGTGATAAAAAGACCCAAAAAGGAGTCAGCTTTCAGATAAACAGTTTATATCTGGTTTAAGCTTTTGTCATGCAACTTTCATGTAAAGAAGTTGACTATAACCCATAAAACTTATGCAGAAATAAACTGTTAAGACCTGCAACAAGACTTTTCTCCTTTCCTTTTAAGCCTATTGGTGGTATAAATTTTCTTTCCAGAATTTCATAATGCTGAAGGAAGGAAGGAAGGAAGGAAGGAAGGAAGGAAGGAAGGAAGGAAGGATAGCATAGCACAGACACTTCACTTACTTGAGACAGTCGTGTGATGGAGCTGGGCAACAGTGGGCGGCTGAACTTCTTTTGGGACCCAATGGCAGCTGGAAAAGGGGGCGCAGAGAACATGGCTGCTACCACATTGATACGTGTGATCCAAGAATGCATTTGTTCTGTGTTACTAGAGGAAGAAGGAGTAGTAAAGAAATGCCATTCTCCAATTAAAGACAATTTCTAATGCCAGGTTTTATACAAAGGTACAAAACATTCAAACATCCATGGCCCATATCTGTATCCCCAATAAACAAATAGTAGTATTTCCAGGGCAGCTGCAGCCAGTCTGAGGTAAAGCAGAGGTGGTGGATATCTAAACCACCACAACTGCTATCCCTTTCATGAGCACAGTGGCCATCCTTTAATAATACCTCTTTCGAGACCATAGTGCCTGCTAAACCGAATAACACCTCTGGGGAGAAAATGGGACAGGGCAGAACTTGGCACAACATATCTTCTCACCAGTGTATTTGAGAAGGGAACTGTGTGTGTGTGATTGACATCCTGACAGAATCTACTTGTTGCTGGCTGTGCCTCAGCAGCCTAAAGCAAGTTACAAAATGGGCAAGGGACAGATAATTAGGTTGTTGTGGGTTTTCCGGGCTTTGAGGTTGTGTTCTATTAGTATTTTCTCCTAAGCAGAAAATACTAATAGAACACGGCCTCAAAACCCAGAACACCCACAACAACCTATGGCTTCCGGCTGTGAAAGCCTTCAACTTTACATCGGACAGATAATTCTTAAAAAGGAGGCAGGAGCATTGGTAGTTAGGACACATTGGAACATGGGGATGAAGCAAGTACAGAACAATTTCTGCTGTGAGCAGGCACAAAGAATGGCAGAAAGCTCTGGAATAGCATGGGGTTAGGGAGACAACCTCTCTGTTCTTGCTTCTGTTTCTCCTTTTCCCTCCGGATGTTAAGGGGTTTTTTTTTGCACAAGTGCTAATAAGCCCCACTACTTACGGAGCCTGGAAGAGGAAGACCCTCCAGTCAGCTGTCCTGAGGTAGAAGACGTTGGGTCTCTTGCTGTAATCGGATGCTTGGGTGGCCAAGGAATGATGGATGCTAATGGCATTCTTTAGATCCTCCTCTGCCAAAGCTTTACCAGGCTTATACTCCTCCTGAAATGTGAGCATAGGTTGTATATGCGAAGTTTGAGTCTTTCCTCACCTTCCCCTTGTTCTTGCTTAGGCTGGTGTCTTGGAAGAATCCTAGGCTGAGATCCTGTAACATCATTGTAATGATGGTGACGGAGTTCCATCATAATTCTGACTGATCGGCCTCCCAACCTACCTTTTCGGCCTGGCAGCAGCCTGACCAAAGCACTTCTGAGGTGTTGGAAATCAGAGCACTAGGAAACGATGGCCGTGGCATGTTCTTGGTTACAGGGTGCTTGAGAACAGACTACTAGATAAACCCCTGGGGGTCCTGCCACAACTGCTTGTCCCAAGGCACCCCACGACTAGGAGTGTGCTGCGGACGTCATGTCCCAGTGTCTCAGAAATGCCTTGATTGGGTTGCTGCCAGGCCAAGAAGATACTTTTTGGAAATCACACATGGTTGTTCATGACCATAAATGTGAATCCCCAGCAGTTTGATATAAATCCAGCTTACAATATTGTAATGAATGTTTTGAGACTCCCACAACACAGCAAGACTCTAGAAATGGAAACTGGGACTGTGTGTGCTTCTGCAGTAGAAAATCACAAACATGAGGATTCCAAAATGGCCTGCAAGCATTAAACTTCATGAGATAATGCCGCCCGTATGAAAGTTCTGTTTGAGGTGTGTAATCTGAAGAGATATGTGTCTGCTTTATACTAGAGACTGGGCATGTAAACTCTTGCTATAAGCAAGGTTTGGGAAGCTCTCCCCCAACTGCATGCCTCTGTACACAGTAACACCAGCTTAACATCAACATGAGTATGAGGGAAGTAGGAGGAACTGTACTGCTCCCTCATTTTTTTTATTACTTGTTACTGTTACTGTTGCCTTCTGCCCAAAGGATTTCAATGCCTTGGCTCTCCTTTTTGTTTTATGCTCCATATTTCCTAGTCAAGAATTCAGTTTCATGAAGATGATGGATTGGATTCATACCCATAGAACAGATCTACTTTTATCAGTGGGACTTCAGTTACTGATTAATAACTTCAGGTCCTGCTGGCTGGAAATGGTCTACACAAGATATGACTAAGTTAGGATTGATCTTTCATTTACACCAGAAGCATAACAATCCATGCATAAGTGTGTTTCCAGATGCTCTTGCTTTTGCAGACTATGCGGTTTAGTCCCACTTTCTGGGAGCCTTTGTACCTTCTGCAGATAAAGGATCATTCCTTTCAGAATTCCATGGAAAGTCTTCCATCCACGTTTTCCTCTTGGGGCTGTCGAAACAAAAGATGCAGTCAGTGTAACAGCTGCTATTAGATAAAAGCTGTGGAAAGGGTGACAGATTTCCTTGGGGCACAGGGGCTAGTACCTGAGTTTAAGAATGAAGCCAAGTGAGGGCTGCAATCTGGTGATGGCTGGCTGCCTTCTCGGGCAATGCTGTGACTGCAGCTTTGTGCTTTGCTGCTGGGAAGAAGCAGGCACAGCAAGTGGCTCCTGCCAGGTAAATCTGTACTCAGCAGCAGATACAAAACATGCAGGCAGCATCTAATCAGATCAGGGCAGCATTAACTGACTGGGATTAGGGGGATTTTTTCAGGGGCAAAGGAGTGAGCACAGAAACTGCATTCACTGGGATGTGAGTGGAACTTTGGAAGCAACTGATGTGGTTCCTAGTCCATCTTGTTATGGTGTCAAGAACTAGCACCAGCTGTGACCCAGGTGAACCTGAAGGAAACCTTCTGCCCCATCCCAGTGCTTCTCTCCTCTTTAGCCCAGTTCAAAATCTACACCAGAGAAAAGGGGAAGGTGAGTGAGTGGAAAAGGAGAAGTCTGTCACCTGGCAGATGAGCTCAGCTTATCCGCATCAGGCCTGCTGGGAACCCTCCCCCCTCTGTGTAATCTTCCTGGTGTCCTTTCTGAAAATGGTGCATTGTCCTGTTCATATCCAGCACAAAACTGTAATCTTACCAGACGTCGCTAGCTGTGAGAAATAAAGGAGCTCAGCAATCTGTGCTGCATGGGCCTGTCCCAAAACAAGAAATCTAAACTGACTTATCAATTATCCCTGAGCAAGAGTTCTGTGCAACTTTTGAAAGCTCCCTCTCTGCTATTGCACTTGACATCATAGATTTTGTTTGTAGTAGTAACTGTATACCCACTTACCTGAGAGTATGTAATGATGTCCATACACTGTCTAATATTTAGAGTGTGTCTCTCAACACTAGCTGCTGGAGAACATGGACAGGTGGGTCCTACTCCCCTCTTGTCCTATTTGTGGGCTTCCCAGAAGTATCTGGATAGCCTCTGTGGGAACAGGATGATAGAACAGACAGGCCTGAACCAGAGTGCAGCTGTCTTACATTGCACTGAAACTCAGCTGTGTGTACTTCTCAGTTCACTTGTATACACAACTCCTCTGTCGGGCACAAGCCTTCTTACAAGTGAAATACGGCTCTACCCAAAGAAGTAGAATGTGGGCAGAAACTTGAAAAAAATAGTTTTATCTTTCCAGAATAAAATCCATATTGGTGACTTTGCACTGAGTCAGTCATTATTTACTCTTGGGTTGATAATGGATGTGCTGCATACTGAACATTCATACGGCCTTGACCATGTGTTTATGAATCTATTATGTGATGGAAGCTGTCTAGCTCATATGTTCTCCTAAACTACACCATTTCTGCCCAATGCTACCCATCTCAAGACTCATCTTCCTACTTTGCAACACACTGCTATGGTGAACATGGAATATGGGTACAGGTTTAATGTGGAGAAAAGCTACACAGGCTGTGAAAACATACCATAAACCCTACCAAAATTACTGAAAAATCACACAGAGAACATTATTAGCCTTTCTCCACACCTTAAAGCTGTGTGGTAGGAGGAATACATCTGCATCATGTATCTGTGTGTATGTGAGAGTGTGTGTTCATTACACTACCTTCCTTTCTTGGGGTTAAAAAAAAGTTTTCCACTCCTGAAGTAGACTCTGCAAGGGAAACCGAAACCACAATGCTAAAGTGAATGCTTTTCTCCAGGGACAGAGAACTTTTTTCAAGGGCCACATTCATTTCTGTGTAACTTTTGAAGGCTGCAGGCTAGAGCTGGGCATGGCCAAAACTAAAATTAAGGTCTTTCTTGCCCTTCTCTTTTACTGCCCTTCCACTCACTGTCTTCTCTCATTATGTTTCCTCTCATTCTAGATCATCAGCTTGCTTGATTTTCAACTTACTGGGATTTTTTAGTGTACAGAGAGGAAACCGCATGGATCTGGCAATTCTGAGGGAAAAACACCTCTTTTTCTGCAATGCCAGTTCACTGTGGGACAGGGAACAATAAAGGGATGTGGGTGGGCAAAGACTTAGCTGGGAAAAAGGAAGCCTTCATGTGATGACAGCTGGTTGTCAATGGAGCTCCCACCAAATCTAAATTAACAGCAATAATAGGATAACTCATCCTGCATTTGAGAATTGTGCTATGTAGATTGCAAGTGCCACAAACAACTGCATTTTTTTCAAATACTAATTGGTAACCCATTTTGAGATGTTTGGGAGGAAAAGGGGGGTATCAATGCTAAAATGAGCAAGTGTTCAAATATAGTATCTTGCAGAGGATAATTGAAATTACATACTGCTTCAGTAGGTGCAGAGGAGTTAGTAATAGAGTAAGGAGTTTTTGTGACAATTAACAACACAAGCAGAAGATAAAAGACAGATGGGAGATGCTTACTGATATGAGCCAAACTGCTCACAGAGGATGCCTGCACTGATCAACAGCCATTCCTGCAACTGCAACACTTTTTTCAGCCATGTTAAGACCTCCAGGATCTTAGCAAAGTGTCACCATGCAGTTGTGGGTGCCAGAAGAATCAGCTCCCATCTAAGCAGTGGGGGGTTGCTAGGTTTTTTAAAAATAAGTGTCATAGCATGATTAACTCTGTCTTTTTTTTTTTTTGCTCTCCCCCTCACTCTCTGACTGCCTTAGCAAAGTCTTAATTGTTTAAGTGCAAACATATTTTCTGATTGAGAAATCATGTTTTCACATGGTTATAATTTTGAAAGCTAATTTCTTCCTGTATGGATGCGTTTTGAACAATGTTGAAGGCTGCCATAGGCCACCAAATCCCAGCCTGCAAAGAAGAGCAAGAAACAGTGAGAGTCAGTGCTCCCACCACCACCGCCACACCTACTTTTTTTGCAATCTGGTTCAGCATGGCTCTTGCGCACCAGGATACCATATTTGTACGTAGCAATGCTGGCATCCTGTGAGAAGTCCAGGAAGGGGTTGCTGCTGCAGCTGCTGATGCGTTTGATGGATTTTGGGTTGGGGTCTGCCAGTTCCGAAAGAGACTTGCGCAGTTCTTCTTCATCTCTAGGAGGGAAGCAAGCAGTAGGGATTAATATCTTCAAACAATCTTCCTCCCTTGATGCTGAGAGCTGCACATCAGGAGACCCAAAGGTGAAGTTTCTAACAAGAACAGAGTTGTCTGTTTACAAAGGACACGGAGCTGAACCTGGTTGTGATGGAATCCAAGATCACAACCATCTCTATCTGGGAGAGGTAAGTACGAAGACAATCTCTGTGGGCACCACAAAGCATGCATGCATTCTGAATGTTTGGGACAGCCAACAAGACAGCATAGGGACCTGGTTCCAGGCATGGTGCTATACAAGGTATATACAAAAAGCTATTTTCATAGTGCAATGGGAACTACTTTTGTGTTACTAGCTACGTAACTATCATGTATAAGAAAAACAGGGTGCCCCACAGTAAAAATTAATATCTCTGGCATCCTAACCAGAATTCCTTCTGTTAGTTCCATGCAAGTTGACAGAAGACTATCACAAGCAGTTTCCATTCTGGTCTGCTGAATTCCTAAGACAAACTCTTAAAACAGAAGAAACCAATGTTCTTGTAAGAAATCAGAGCATACAGTAATCAATGAGCAAATGGATTGTAAATATGTAAAATGGATAAAATAAATAAATAAAATAAACAGATAAGTAAAATCAAATAAATAAGTAAATAAATAAAAAATGGACTGTAAAAATGATGGGACATTGTGAGGTAAATGATTGGCTTCTACTGTTTACTGAGGAAGCAGATGCATACATACCTTCCATCTTCTGACCTTTTTAAAAGAGAAACTTTAAAAACTGGTCTAAGTACTGGGTTGTTTACATGTACTCAGTGTGAGTCATGAGGGACCATCTGTTTTATTTTTAAAAGGCTGGATGACTGGTTATGTGCATACAATTGCTCTACATGTTACAACAAAAATTAAAAACCCACTGCATATGAAGGGAATCGTGCATGGTTCATCACCAAAGATATACGTACAGAGGATGGTGGACAAAAGGAAAGGAATTATGTGTACCGCCACCAATGACAGTCTCTTCAAAGGAAAGCAGAATGACACAACCAGAGATTTCCAGAGTTATCATACCTACACAGCCTATAATACAGCTATTGTTGAACTTAGCAGTTTGGATCATCCCTCCTCTCAGAACCCCACTTGCTGAAATAAAGACAGTCATCATAAAGGCGGCAAAGATGGGAACAAGGGGTAGCTGTGAAGAATGGGAACTGTGCTGCATGAAAACTCTTTGAGAACTATTAGCATAATCTGACAGTTCTGCAGCCTTGACAGTTCTGCTGACTTAACTGTCAGAATTTGACAGTCTGCAACTGGCTCCATGTTGGAAGCTGCCCCTTCTCCTGCCACTTGCAAGCCCCAAGTGGAGCTCTAAAGAACTCGACAGGTCGAAACAGTCCAAGCAGAAGATATGAAAGAGAACTTCCTTCTCTTGTTGTTTTGGCATCTGGAGAAGATAGCCTCCAGCTTCTTCTTCCTGGCTGTAAATAGAATAGTTCAAAGAATGGCCTTTTTGTTACACCAAAAATCTGCCTGAGGTGGCAACCTGTCTCTGCCTAATGACAGTAGGTCATACCAAGCAATACTCATCAGGAAGTGCATAAGTGTTAAAGAAGTCTGGAGGTGTTTTCTTTCTGTGACCTGCTTTTGATGTTGTAGTGACAGATGACTGTCAACTGCTGTGACCAAGTGGCCACTGGACAAACTTCATGGAGGGGCATACCATGAGAAAAGGCTGTTCATGCTGCTGTGGCCCACGCAGAGTGACTCCTAATGGTGGTGGAGCTGGCCTACAGGCAAATTTAAATGCAAGGTGCATAGCCTCTGCCACCCATTTTGAGAACCTGTTTGGGGAGACAGGGTGGCCCTTCTTGGTGCCCCAAAAGCGAAAAATCTAGGAGTCTTTCAAAAGGCCCTAATTCTATCTGCATAAAAGACTAATGCCCTAATGGTGAAAGAGAGGAGGTGCCTTTCTTCATCCCTTGTGGGAGGAAGGAAGGGACAATGAACTGCTGTGAGAGGTGGAAGTAAGACACCACCTTAGATGAGGCCAGGGCAAAGAACCACTCAGTCTCTACGGAAGATGAGAAGGGAGTATCATGAGTGTGCAGATCAGATCTCCCTGACTATTCTAGCTGGCACAATGCCAACCAGAAATGATATCTTAAGGGTTAGAAATCTGAGATCATGGTGGCCCATAGGCTCCTATGGCTTGCCCATAAGCATAGAGAATGAGCTCTAAGTCCCATGTTGGGGCTGGTGTAGGTCAAGGAAGAAGGAGCTTGTTGACGCCTTTGAGGAAAGTCTTCACTGTTTGATGTGTGAACCAAGAGGTGGCATCCAAAGGTTTGAAGTTGGCAGAGATGGCTGCCAGGTAAACCCTGAGGTAGGAGATGGAAAGGCCAGTCCCTCATAGTGTGAAAGAGGAAGCAGAGGACATGACCAAGGTGGGCTATTCAAAGACAGGTGCCTCTGAGAGGAACTGAAGGAATTGGTTTTACTTCCTAGAGTATGAATAGTGAGTAGATAAGTCATTTGGTGGATTGAATCACCTTCTGTATCTTTTGGGGGAAGAGGGTGTTCAAACACATGGCGAATTTGAGTGTTCTTAAATCTGGATGGTGGATCTGACCATTACTCTGTGTGAGAGGATTGGGCTGAAGTGGAAGTTTGTGCTAGACTCTCCAGCTGAGATGAAGGAATGGAAAGAACCAAGGCCACCATGGGGTGGTGATGGCCCTTGGCCTTGTTGTCCTCAAACCTTGCCACTATGTTGGTGATAAGAGGAACTGGGGGAAGGCATACAGTAAGGGACCTTATCAATAGTAAAGGAAGGGGCCCCTGAATGCCCTCCCTTTGCATGGACTCCTGTTGCAGAACTGGCAGCAATGAAAGTTGCTGGCTAAGGTCTACTTCTGACATGCCCCACTGTTGGAAGAGGAAGTTGACTCAATGGACAGTCACCATTTGTCAGATGTCCCTTGAATGTTGCTGAGAACATCCATGACTTCATTGCTCACTCAAGGAAGATGGATTGCAATCTTGTGCCTCTCTGTTGGCTCGAATGTGTGAAGGCTTGAGTCCTGCCAGAAGTTCTAATGTGTTTATGTGTAGGGACTGCTCGAATTTAGACCAGTGTCTGCGGACCCATAGGGTATTGAGGTGGGTTCCCCAACCCATGTCTGAGGCATTAGTTGTGATCAGCAGAGAAGGATTTCAAGCTCAGAAGGGCATACCCACTGCAAGGTTGTATGAGAGTCCACCACGTGAGGGATGAGCATGCTGACCTACTCTGTATTATGAAGACCTGGCAGGATGAAGCTGAGGTTTAATCTCTCTGGGCTTTGCTCACCTGGGTTTTCTGTGGAGCAGCAGGCAAGGCTTAGGGGGTGGAGTGGGGGTGCTGCAGTGGTCTATTGGGATTCTACCTCCCTTACCAAGTGCTCTGTCCCACAGTCTGCTGGGTTTGAATTTCTGTGTTTGAAGGTGGGGCCAGGACAGAAAAGGGATCCTCTTAGTGTACTGCCCACTCCACTACTCAACAGTCTTCCTTCTTGAGCTGACTGAGCTGGTCTTGATGGTGGTGTTGCAGTTTCCTCTGCTAGTAGTGCTGCATGAGGCAGGACACACTCTGGATCTAGTTCTCTGTGTGGGATGGGATGGTGGTGATCTGGGTATAGAGGAACTTTCTACAGAAATCAGTGGGATAGAGTAGAGTGACAATAGCAGAAGACTCAGAGTGAGTTTGACCGAACACTGGAAAGCTTATGTTGTCATGATGATGACAGAAATTGTTCTTCACTGCCACCCTTGCACCCATATAGTGTTGTCCAGCACAGCTGTTTTGAGTGGTCAGAGACCTTTTACATTCTGCCCTGCAAGAGCAGTATACAGACTACTTGGTAGCCTATTGTGAAGAGTCTGTACAGCTTTGCTGATAAAATTGCCAAGATCTGCTTCAAGTTGGATGCTGTGGTTGACACAGGTCTAGTAGACGTAACTTTGGACCCTGCTTGTATAGTGTTATTGAATACATTTCAATTTGTGCGACCTGAGGATGTGGACAGTGTCCTTGGAGAGGTGAGACACACTACATGGATACTGGACCCATGTTCTCTCTACCTGTTGAAAGCATCCCGAGGGGGACTGCTTTGGGTAAGGGGAGTAGTGAATGCCTCATTGCAACGAGGCAAGTTTCCATCTTGTCTCAAAGAGGCTATAGTGAGGCCATTATTGAAAAAATCCTCCATGGATCCCACCATTTTGGAGAACTATGGGCAAGTCTCCCATATCCCCTTTTTGGGCAAGGTACTAGAGCATGTGGTGGCCTCAGCTCCAGGCATTCCTATATGAGATGGATTATCTAGATCCACATCAATCTGGCTTCTGGCCTGTTTATGGGGAAGTTTTGGTTGCCTTCATTGATGACCTACACAAGGGACTGGACAGGGGGAGTGCATCCCTGTTGGTTTGGCTGGACCTCTCAGCAGCTTTTGATACCATCAATCAGGGTGGATTTGATTTAAATCACTACTCAGAAAGACTTGATTTAATCATGTGATTTCCCCCCCCCCCCGCAAAAAAGGGTACTCTTCCTCACTATAAGCTTACCACACATTTATACAACTCAGAGTTACCAGATTCATTCTTGCTGGTATAATCTTAATATTTACAACCATGCACTAAAGCATGGATCTCCTTGCAGGTGTACACATCCTTAACGTACAGTGCTACTTCCTCTTCCTCTCCTCTTTGATCTATTTCTTTGGTATAAGTTATATTCTCCCATTCCTACATTACAAACCTGAGACCCATCCCATTAGGTTTCAGTGATGCAAATTAAATCATATTTGCTTCCAGAGTTAAGAATTCAGTGGGAAGTCTATGACACAGCATTGGGCCCTTTTTGCATGGCATTTGCCATGCGAAAGGGCCTCTGGAGTGTTCCGCAATTGCAAGGAGCCATCCACATGATGTCCTCGCAATTGCGCGATGCTGCCAGGGCCGGCAGGTGCTGATCGCGCACTATTTCATTTTCAGCTTCTAGCCAAAAACGGTGTGTGATTGCGCATCGCTCCAGGGCCCCGTACGCACTTACTGTGCGTGTGGAGCCTCCAGAGCTGCGGCGCTTGCGCTTCCTGCTCCAGCTTCCTGCTGCAGAAGGAAGAGGAAGAGCCCTCACACTGCCTGCTTGCTAGCAAGCAGCAGCTGCAGAGCTGAAGCAGCAGGGACGCAAAAGCCTCTCGCAAGAGGCTGCTCGTGTGATCCCCACACCCCAGCGCCGTGAAAAGGTTAGGTGCAAAAAGGACCTTTGATGTTTAGGTATTTGTTGGTGTTTTTCCCCCATTTTCTTATGTTTGTGTTTTGTTGATGTTTGAATGTTTAGTAATGTAATGTAATGTACTGTGTTGTTTTTTTCTTTCCATACTGTTTTGTTCTGTATGTTGTTGGGTTCTTTTGTAATTTTAATAAAAAATATTTTTTTAAAAAGAATTCAGATTCAACTTGTTTATTTTCCATGTTCTGTGCATTAATGGAGAGACATCTAAGATCACTGAACATTCTCCCCAGCTGATTCCTTGTTTCTTTTTCTCCTAACCACTGTTATGATCTTATAGTTTTGGCACAATTTTTCCTATATAAGTGTCCCGCTACTCTCTGAAATAACTTCTCCCTCCCACATGCAACCCAGTTCAAATCACTCTTGATCAGATTTGCAAGACTCCTTGCAAATGCCTTCTTTCCAACTGCTGCGAGGTGCAACCATCTTTTGCCAGATGTCCTTCATCATGAAAGTGCAGACCATGGTCCAAGATGCCAAATCTTTCTTGATGGCACCATCTGCTGAATCAGTTGTTCACTTCTAGTATTCTCCCTCTTCTCAGGTCACATCCTTGAACAGGAAGGAGTGATGTAATAGCCTGAGTACCAAGGTCTTTTAGTTTTCTCCCAAGAACCTCATAATCTTTTGCAATATGTTGAAGTTTATATCCTGCAATATCATTTGTTCCATCATGTATCAGAAGAAATGAGTAATGGTTGGGCGGCTTCATGAGTCTTGTTAGCCTCTCAGTTATATCATGGATCTTTGCCTTGGGAGACAGCAGCTCTCAATACATCTTATCAGGCTCACACACCACTCTTCCTCACCACAGGGAGTCACCTACTATCACCACACATCTCTTCTTCTTCTGGGAATGGACAGTAGCTCTTCCACCCATGGAAGCCTCTGTTTCCAGAGGTGTGAGGTTCTTCTCCATGTTCTTGTGCCTCATAATCACTGCTTAAGAGGAGAGTTTGGAATCAACTGTGTAGTTCCAGAAAAACATGGTTTTTGATAGCTCTATGTCTGTGTATCAGACTGCTCCCAAGTATCAGCTTCCTATATATGGGTATTATTACCCTTCCTGGAGGCATGCCCCATTTCTCACCGTTCCAGAAGAGTCTGCTCCACACTTTCCAAAAACCTTCATCTTCTTTGATAAGTCAAAATGTAGATAACAAGAACTCCAAGCTGTTACCATTTCTCCTCCAACAGGGCAACATGCTTGCACTTGTTGCAAGTATACCATGGTATATCTTCTGGCAAGAAAACAAACATGACACAGATGTTGCAAGCCACTGCTACAACTCTGTTACCATCCATGTTCATCATCCTATATATGTAGCAGTACAACTGTCCAGGATCCTCCTTAAAATCCCCCATGAAATACCCACAAAAATGCCTGTTTTTGTTTTTATGTTTGCTCAGCTCCAACAACTGAGATAGCAGCTGTACAGTAGCTGTAGCTGCTAGATTTGCTCTTAACCAAGTTAGTGACTGTGCACCACCAAAAATGAACAAACACGCCAACAAGCTTCCAAACAGCACAGGGAAACAATACTGATTCTCAAAACACAAGCCCTCCTTTTTCTCTTTCCTCAGAGATTAAGCTCCAAAGAGTCTCTGTGAGCTTCCCACCATATAGACTCACTGCTGTCAATTTATGAGTATCATCAAGTGTGGGCTGACTGTAATTTTCTTCTCTTATTGCTCTGTGTAGTGCTCAGGGATTTATGCACATCTATATAGCCCAAGGGATTTTCTTTTCTGCTACAACAATCAAGCTGATCCAGCTAACCATAAGCTGGCAAAGTTCTTCTTCAAAGTAGGATGGCAGGAGGCTGAAAACATGGATGGTCTCACAGTACCCTGGCTTATACATATCCTAATGTTCTAGCAATATTGGGACAGCCATGGCTCTTAGAACTCTGCCACTTTCAGCATGAGGCAAATTATACCATACAACCAAAGCCAGATTGATTCAGTCAAGCACCCAAGTGGTCAAATCCAAAAGGATACAAGGACAAAGTCATAAACATAATCCTTGCCTCCTACAGGACCCTAGCCCAAAGAATCTACAGGCTCACAGAAAGCTTTCTTGATTTTGTGAAATTGGAAAGGACAGGAAAGGATTAGAATCCACTTAGACTAATCTCGAACTAATGATATCCTTCCTCTGCTCTGGACACAACCAAAGCCCACAACCAAGGTCAGTATTCTCATTGTTGCTCTAGGTACCACTCTATTGCCATAACCTAACGTTAACAGATTCCTGATTGGGTACGTCCCTCCACAGTCCACTCTTAGTTCATAGGTTTCCCTTGTAGGACCTTCAAAAAGGACTAAAGATGTTCATCCCTGTGAATCCCTGAGAGTGAGGGAGCTCTAGTTCTTACAGTGTAAAGTGTTACTCCTAATGGTCATAATGCCATCCTGCAGGATACAGAAAATAAATACCCTTTCCATTAAAATATTTCACTTCATTTCTATCCCATCTTTCTCCTGGGATGGGACTCAAGGTACCTTTACATCTTTTATCAGGAGTTCTACATCTTTTCTTTTACTTGGTGATCCTGTGAACAGACAAAATGTTCATTCAAAGACAAACACTTTGTTTTATAGGACTAGCAACTAATCCTGCCCTCCTTCTTTCCTCAATCTATTGAACAGCAAGAGTGGCCAAAATGTGCATTGGGGCCACATGTGACTACCCAAGACTGTTCCCCCCATCTCTTTTTCTGGCATAAAGGATAAACTGCCTTTTCTGGAAGTCTCTGTGAGCACTGATTCACCTTTTACATAGGTTGACCACTGCTACTACCCTACCCTACATACAAAACCGGCAGTGCCCTTCTCGCTGTTTCTGGATTTTTGCAAGTGGGGGCATTTTTGGCAGTCTACAAGGATCCCAGAGGTTTAGAGATAAAAAAGGCAGTTAAACTCCACATCAAATATACACAAGGCTATCCCTTCTGTTTCTGGGTAGGCTCCCCAAGAACTAACATCCTTGGTACCAAGAACATCAATATGGGATTCAGAACATGTTCTGATATTAATTCCACTCGGGGAAAAGTTTTTGGAACTGTCAGTTAAGAAAGCCAAGAAGAAACATAAGAACAAGCACTGTGAAGAACTAATCCTTACTCACATCTTGCATGAAGGGATAGACTCAAAACAAATGCTCATTGAAGGGGCTTATCTGGGGCAGAAAGCTCAGAGGCATTGATTGCAGCCTCCCACAATAAGGTCTTAAGCCTCGAGGCACGATTCTTCCTAGCTTGCAGGGGAGGCTTGGTAGTGGCTGCAACTACGTGAACCTCTCCCAAGCAGAGGAGCGGACAGGAAGAACTTCCAAAGCAAACTGAGAAAACTAACCCAATGAATAAAATGAACAAAAGAAAATAAAGAAGAAACAGGTAAAAACTGTAAATAGGAAAAAGGAACCTAAAGGATTAAAGATTAAAAAAAATCACTTTAATTCTAACTCCAGGAAGCGCTGCTGCTGTTGCTAATGTGGCTGGTGAAAAGGAGCCGACGTGCTCAGGCAGGAAAGGACCAGGAGCACGTGCAGTGGAGGGTCGGAGGTGTCTGCCTAAGTGACAGCTTAGTGCTAAAACATTCTCTTTTCGATTTTACAAGAGCAGTTTAAACTACCTCTATCTACCTTTCAGTCTCTCCCTCTCTCTCTGTATATAAATTTCTGTTATCTATAAATAAATATGACATGAGAAGTACCATATGGCAAGAATGGAAGAGTGCAGTGGCTCTCAACCTGTGGGTCTGCAAAGGGAGACAGGCAGGCTGGCTAGGTCTGCACACTGCCTGTCAAGTGGCTACTTTGCTGTGGAGAGAAGGCAGACTGAGCAGCTGAATGACAGTGTTGTTGACAGCCAGACAATCAGAGTTTGCCCTTCTCTGTCTCTGTCTCTCTCTTTCTAGTGAAGAACAGCATCTATTCAAAAAGGGCTTTCTAAATCAGAAAGCTGTTTGAGATGTAATACTCGTAATGCTTTCTTAATGCATATATTTTGGAGTTGTCCCATAATAGCTACATTTTGGAAGGAAGGAAGCACACAAATAAATTTGGTTCTGGAAAGTTCCTTGATATTTAGAGACATGCTTGTTCCTTTGAATTATTTTCCTGTTTTTTGGAAATTAATAAATGGCCAATGGAAGTGGGGTTTTCACACCCTTTTAACAATAAAAGATTGATACTTCATTACTGGAAAGAACAGGTTGCTTACCTGTAACTGTGGTTCTTCAAGTGGTCATCTGTGCTCTCACACAATGGGAATCTTCACGCATGCGCAGTAGTGTTTCGGAAAGTTCCAGAGCTGAGCAGCTTGGCGGGAACCCCTCCCCCACTCAGTACTGACCATGCTCAGCCCCGCCAAGCTAACGGTCTCTCCTTAATTTCGAAGTCTGCCAAAGCAAGGACCTGAAAGAGGGGAGGCTGGGCAGGTGTGCGTAAGGGCACAGCTGGCCACTCAAAGAACCACAGTTACAGGTAAGCAACCTGTTTGTCTTCTTCGTGGTCTCTGTGACTCACACAATGGGAGATTGACTAGCTTACCATTGGACGGTGGGTCAGGTCCTAGACGATAGAAGACAGCACTGCACGACCAAAGCAGGCATCATGCCGTGTTCTGCAATCAAGGCGGTAGTGGCGGATGAAGGTTGAAGGCCACGACCGTGTAGCCACCCAACAGAGCTCCTGTAGGTCAACTCCCCTAAGAAGGGCTGCCGAAGAGGCCATTGCCCTGGTGGAATGAGCATGAAGTGGAGATGGTGGTGTTTGCCTGGCAAGTTCATAGGCAAAGTGAATCGTCTGAACAACCCATTTAGAGAAATGTTGAGTAGATACTTTGTGACCTTTCCGGTGCCCACCATAGCAGACAAAAAGGTGGGGAGTATGGCAGAAGGTTGAGGTCTGTTGCAAGTAGAAAGCTAGGGTGCAACGTACATCGAGCGAGTGGAGAGAACACTGAAGAGGTGAAGCCAGGTCAAGATAGAAAGTTGGCAAAAAAAAATCTTGATTCAGATGGAAGTCAGAGACGACTTTAGGAAGAAATGAGAGGTCTGGACACAGGACCACCTTGTCCTGATGAAACACCAGGAAGAGTTCATCTGAACATAGTGCGGTCAGCTCGCCTGCCCTTCTAGCTGACGTTAACAGCGACCAAAAATGCTGTCTTCATAGTAAGGAGACTGTTGTCAGATGTGCCCATGGGTTCAAATGGATGGCACATAAGCTGGGAAAGGACAAGCGATAGCAACCATGGAGGAAGCAGTGGGGAGACAGGAGGGTAGAGATGCTGAAGGCTTTTAAGGAACTGTTTGACCATAGCATTCCTGAAAAGAGCCGAGGAAGGAGAACCATTTGGCTGGTAAGTGACGATCGCAGAGATAAACCTTGAGAGAGGAAAAGGCCAGTCCTCGCTCCCGTAGAGACAGGAGGAAGTGAAGCACTGTTGACAGGGAGGCCAGAGAGGGGGCCTCACCATGGGCATCCACAAAGGCCACAAACTTCCGCCACTTGCAGTCATAGGACCTGCGAGTGGATTCCTCCCTAGCAGCTGTGAGGACAGCCTGGATAGCGGGATAGTCTAGAATGTTATCCTCCACACATGCAGGTGGAGGAGAGGGAGTTCCAGATAAAGCACGCAACCGCCCGAATGTGAGAGGAGGTTGGGTATGCATGGAAGTTGCATTCTGCATCCCCGGGAGATGGTGAGAAGGGGACCGAACCAATGTTGCCTCAGCCAATAAAGGGCTATAAAGATGGCGTCTGCCCTGTCTGCGGCAATCTTGGCCACCACTTGACCCAAGAGAGGAAACGGCAGGAAGATGTAAAGGAACTCTCTGTTCCAAGGAAACTGGTACACATCCCTGAGAAAGCGGTGCCCCAGGCCGGCTCTGGAGCAATAACAGGGGTACTTCTTGTTCTGGTCAGTCGCAAAGAGATTGACAGTTGGGGTGCCCCATTGGGACACTATCTGGTGAAAAGCGGTGCTGGAGAGGGACCACTTGTGGTGGCATGCTGTGTCCCTGCTCAGCGTGTCCACTGTAATGTTGTCCCATTCTGCTAGGTGAACTGCAATGGGGTATATCCGCAGTGGAATGCACCAATCTCATATGTGTAGAGCCAGATGGAGCAGAGTGGAAGTGTGGGTGCCTCCTTGCCAGTTTATGTAGCAGACTGCTGTCATATTGTCTGACAGGATCGGGATGGTCCGTCCAACCATGAGGTTCTGAAAAGCCTGAACAGCCTTGAGAATTGCTAGGAGCTCCAACACACTGATATGTAGATGCATCTCTAGGCCAGCCCAGTGGCCCTGTACAGAGAGACAATTGCAGTGGGCTCCCCAACCGAGAGATGTGTCGGTAGTGATGGTAAAGGACAGACAGGGTTCATCAAAAGGCATCCCTGACAGCAGATGGTGCGGGGACAGCCACTAGCGGAGGGAATCCCTGACTGAGTGAGGGACCCGAAGAACCCGACGCTGGTCGTCGAGGAGAGGGTCGAAATGCCTGAGGAACCAGTGTTGAAGAGGGCAGGCACAGAGGTGAAACAGGTAAGTGACCGTGGTTGTGGCTGCCATGTAGCCAAGGAGTTGTTGAATCCGGCAAGCAGAAATGGATGGATTGTGCAGGACAGCAGCCGTGGCCCAGCGTAAGCTCCATACGTGCTTCATCAGCAGGAATGCCATGGTGGAAACAGAGTCCAGAGTGGCCCTGATGAAATCTACGGTGCATGTAGGTTCCAAGTGGGACTTCTTGGGAGACCGAGATCGGAGAAAAGAGAGAGAGTAACATGAATGTCCTCGTATAACTTCTGTTTGCAGGGCGCCAACAGTAACCAATCGTCCAGGTAGGGGTACACCATGACGCGTTTCATGCGGAGGTCAGACACCACTGGGGCTAGACATTTGGTGAAGACCCTGGGAGGGTGGACCAGCTGAATGGCAGGACCTTGTATTGGTAACACATGCCGTCAACTGCAAACTGGAGGTACTTCCTGTGCTGGGAACGAATGGTGATGTGGAAGTAGCCGTCTTGTAGATCTATGGACGCAAACCAGTCCCAATGCCTGAGGAGAGGCAGGATGGATCACAGTGTGACCATCTTGAACTTCCGGGGGAGATGAAGGAATTGACCCCCTGGAGGTCCAGAATGGGTCAGAGAGTGCTGTCTGCCTTTGGTACAGTGAAATACCTGGAGAAGAAGCCGGTGGATTTGGCCGAAGACAGCAGTTGTTCTATGGCCCCTTTGCAAAGATGGGTATCAATTTCCTCAAGAAGAGCAGGACTGGAGGGCATGGAGTAGAAGACGCTGAGAGGAGGAGTATTTCGAAACTAGATGGCATAGCCAAGACGAACGATGGTTAATACGAACAGGTTGCTTACCTGTAACTGTGGTTCTTCGAGTGGTCATCTGTGCCATCATACACTAGGAGCTTTAGCGCCTGCGCGGTAGCGTTCGGAAACTTCTAGAGCTTGTTCGCTTGGCGGGAACCCCTCCCCCACGCCGGTACTGCGCATGCTCCTCCCGCCGAGCAACGGTCTCTCCTCAGTTCTGTCGTCCGCCGTAGAACCTACAGGGACCTGAAAGAGAGGGGAGGAAGGGCGGGTGTGTATGATGGCACAGATGACCACTCGAAGAACCACAGTTACAGGTAAGCAACCTGTTCTTCTTCTTCGTGGTCTCTGTGCCTTCATACACTAGGAGACTGTGTAGCTTACCGGTCGGACGGCGGGTCAGGTCCTACAGCACGGAAGCCAACACCTCACGTCCAAACCGGGCATCTCTGCGCGACCGGCAGTCGAGCCTGTAGTGGCGCACGAAGGTCGACGGTTGGGACCAGGTCGCCACACGGCAGAGTTCATGCAGGTCAACTCCTCGCAGGAGGGCCGCAGAAGTAGCCACAGCTCTGGTGGAGTGGGCTCGAAGCAGGACTGGCGGAGGCTTCCTCGCGAGCTCATACGCCAGTTGAATAGTCCTCACCACCCATTTGGAGAAGCGCTGGGTGGACACTTTGAGGCCCTTCCGACGTCGCCCATAGCAAACGAAGAGATGCGGCGTCTGTCGGAAGGAAGCAGTCCTGTCCTTGTAGAAGGCCAATGCCCGACGTACGTCCAGTGAGCTCCAACGGTGTCGTCGGGTTCGGGAAGAAGGCAGGCAGGATGATGTCCTGGTTGAGATGGAACTGGACACCACCTTAGGCAGGAACGAGATGTCAGGTCTCAGGACCACCTTGTCCCTGTGGAAGACCGTGAAGGGCTCATCGGATCGAAGAGCTGTGACTCACCCGCTCGCCTCGCTGAGGTCACCGCTACCAGGAAGGCAGTTTTCATGGTCAGGAGCCTGTCATCCGAGGTCCCCATCGGCTCGAAGGGGGCTTTGTCAGCTGCGAGAGCACCAATGAGAGGGACCACGGCGGTAGCGGCGGCGATACCGGGGTAGAGATGATGTAGTCCTTTCAGGAACCGCTTAACGGTATCGTTCCTGAAGAAGGCCGAGGCAGCCGACCGTGGCGGTTGGTATGCCACGATCGCGGAGAGATACACCTTCAGGGATGGAACGCCAGCCCCTGTTGCCGGAGCTGCAGGAGGAAATGCAGGACGGTCGAGAGCCCCGCGGGCGATACCGGCTCACTCCTCTCGTTAGCGAAGGTCAGGAAGCGTCGCCACTTGTATTGATAGTTGCGACGGGTGGATTCCTTCCTGGCCGCGACGAGGACGGTACCGAGCACGGGATCGTCTAGTGCGATATCCTCCAGGCATGGAGGGCCAGGCGTGGCAGGTCCGGATGGAGGACTCGGCCGCCGGAGTGGGAGAGCAGGTCCGGTGTCGGTGGCAGCCGGAGCAGGTCGTCCCGTGCGGCTTGTAGCAGGGGTGCGAACCAATGTTGCCTCGGCCAATACGGGGCTACCAGGATCGCGTTGGCTCGGTCGGCGAGGATCTTCGTTTCGTCCGGCCGAGCAGCGGGAACGGCGGGAACGCGTAGAGGAGTTCCCCGGTCCACGGAAGCTGGAAAGCGTCCCCGATGGAGGCGCGATCGTGGCCCGCTCTGGAACAGAATCGGCGACACTTCGCGTTTTCCCTGGTCGCGAAGAGGTCGATCGATGGTTCCCCCCACCGACCCCGAACAGTCCAACGCCTCTCCGGAGAGAGACCATTCGTGATGGGATAGGTGTCCCTGCTGAGGGCGTCTGCCGTGGTGTTCTGCCCGGCCAGGTGAACTGCCACGGGATGCGTGTGCAGGCGAATGCACCAGTCCCACAGGTCGAGCGCGATGTGGAGCAGGGTCGTGGAATGAGTCCCACCTTGTCTGTTGATGTAGCAGACGGTGGTGGTGTTGTCCGCAAAATCAGACCGTGCGCCCGCCACGGCGTGGCGGAACGCCCGTAGGGCTTTCCAGACGGCGAGTAGCTCCAACGCGTTGATATGGAGAGCGGTCTCGTCGTCGGTCCATCTGTCGCGGACTCTGAGATCGCCGCAGTGGGCACCCCATCCATACAGGGAGGCGTCGGTCGTTACCGTCACCTTCGGTGTCGGCTGTTGGAAGGCATCCCTGACATGAGATTGCGTCGCATGCCACCATCGGAGGGATGAGCGGACGTCTCCCGGCAGCTGCAGTCGGAGTGTCTGTTCGTCTCGCAGGGGGTCGAATATGCGGACGAACCAGTGTTGAAGAGGTCTTGCTCTCAGCCTGGCGAGATATGTCACAGCGGTCGTCGCAGCCATGTAGCCCAAGAGCTGCTGGACGCTTCTCGCAGATAACGTCGGGGCCGACGAGCGTGAGCGGCGGCCCGGATCAGGGTTTGGGCTCGAGACTCTGGCAGGTACGCCCTGGCGGAGGTCGAGTCGAGCGTCGCCCCGATGAAGTCCAAGATCCTCGCCGGCTCGAGGTGGGACTTCTTCGGATTCACCCGTAGACCAAGGGGGGTTAGGAGTGACAACGTCATGTGGACGTCGTGGTAAGTCTCTGTTTGCAGGACGCACCAACAGCCAATCGTCGAGGTAAGGGAAGCAGAACGCCCTTCGTCCGCAGGTAGGATACCACCGGGGCCATGCACTTGGTGAAGACCCTTGGGGAGTCGAGAGTCCGAACGGCAGCACCTTGTACTGGTAACAGGTGTCGTCGACTGCGAAGCGGAGGACCGTTGTGCTGCGGGCGAATGGCGATATGGAAGTATGCGTCTCGGAGATCGATGGAGGCGAACCAGTCCCCTCGATGTAGGAAGGGCAGGATCGACGGTATCGTGACCATCTTGAACCTTTTGGGGCGGATGTAGAGTTCACCCCTCTGAGGTCAGGATCGGCCGGAGGGTACCGTCGGCTTTCGGTACCGTGAAGTACCTGGAGAAGAAGCCTGTGGTCTTTGGGCCCCTTGCGGGAGCTCTCGATCGCCCCTTTCTGGAGGAGGGATTGGATCTCTTCCAGGAGGGCCGGACTCGACGGCGTGGAGTAGTAAACGCCGCGAGGAGGAATATCGAGAAACTCGATGGCGTAGCCAAGACGGACGATGGAAAGCACCCAAGAGTCCGTGGTGACATACTGCCACTCCGCTAGGTGTCGAGCCAGTGTCGGTCGGTCTCCGAGCGCTGATGGTAGGCTGAAGAGTGGGTGTTGGTAGGTCCTGCCAGGCACATCAAAACCGAGACTTTGTCTCGGAGGAGGACTTCCTGGACGAAGCCGGGCGCCGCCTAATCGTGCGTCTGGCCGATGAGCCGGAGGACGGTCTCGACTGGGCCAGACTGGGCCGAACGCTGGAACGACGAGGTGGAAGATCGTCGCCAGGATGGGCGGAAGGTGGAGGCCCTGCGGGCTTGCGTGGCCGGCTGCAGCCCGATCTTTTTGGCGGTCAGCCTCGCCTTGACGAGATTGTCCAAAGCTTCGTCTGTGGACGAATTGAAGGCCTTCACCGTCGAAGGGGAGATCTTCAATCCTCCTTCTGGTGTCCTCCTGGATGTTGGCCGGTCGCAGCCAAGCATGGCGGCGGAGGCCGACGGATCCCGCCATGGACACGGGAGGCATCTCCACTGCGTGCCTGGAGGAGGCCATCTGGTGGCGAGCGATGGAGATGGCCTCGTTGTAGATTACGGAGGAGGCTTGGCGGATGTCCTCCGGTACCGCCTCCATCGCCGGTTGCAGGCGATCGAGCACTTTTTTCAGGTATGCCGCGAGGCAAGCCTGAGTGTTGGACAGCCTGATCTGCAAGGAGGCAGCTGAATAAAACCTCCTTGCGTAGGCGTCCCAACTCTGCCCTCCCTTTTTCCGGTGGGGTGGTGTGTTGCCTGCCGGAGCCCTTCGTCTGTGCCGACTCCGACGACCACAGATTCGGTGCAGGGTGATTAAAGAGATAACCGGCGTTATCCTTCTTCACCCTGTAGAGGTGTTCTAACCGCTGCGGTATCGGCTAGCCGAGGCCGGTCATCCCAGGCGGCCTTCACCAGTCTGGATACCCGGGGCAGGAGAGGCAGCGGGGCCATGGAAGGTCGCTTCTCCTCGAAGACGGAGAAGGCTGGATCGTCGTCCTCCGGCTCCGCATCGGCGATCTTAAGGCCGAGGGTAGTGGCCATGCGGAGCAGCATCGCAGAGAACTGGTGGACGTCCTCTGGAGCAGAATCTGGGATCGGGTCCCCGAATCCCAACGGAGGAGACTCCTGGGAGGCCGCCTCAGACACCTCTGACTCCGCACTCGAGTCGTACGACTCCGAGCTCGGTGAGTCCTCTCGCCCCGCTTCCGGCTCCTTCGTCGCCGCAGGTGTTGCCTTCCTAGGCTTCTCCGCAGCCGGGGCGGTGGTAGCAGCAGCGTCCCGCTTGGGATGGCTGACTACTGACTTACCCTCTTGGTGGTGACCGGGGTAGTCTGGGAGGCTGACGTCGTCGTAGCCCGCTCAGTCACCACCGACTCCGTAGGGCGCGTCGCCGTTGCCGTGACCCTAGGAGGTGGCGATATCGCCCGATACCGTGGTGAAGGCTCCCTCGCCCTATGATATCGAGGAGAGGGAGAGCGGCTGAAGGAGCGGCGGTCCGACGGAGATCGGCTTCGGCGTCGACGGTACCGAGCCTCGTCCCCTCAGGCGAGCGCGATTCGCGCTGTCGACGAGGTGACCGGGACCTCCGGAAGGTCTCCCAGCGACTCGGGCCACGATGGTACCATCCCGGGGACGATGGCGAATGCGACCGATAGGAGGCCGGGCGCTCTCTCCATTCGATTCCCTCGCGTACCTGGCCACGTAGGACGCCGAGGTGTATCTGGAGGCAGACGAGCGAGGTTGTTCCTCTCGTCCCCTCGGAGGCGGCGAGGCCACCGGACGCTCGGAGAGCGGGACCGGGACCTAAAGGAGGTCGAACGCCGCTCCGGAGAAGCAGAGGGCTCTCTCTGCTGCAGGTCGGCCGACCTGCGACGGCTAAGAGGGCAGTGGCGCTCCTCCACCAGGGTTGGAGGATCTGCCACAGGCGAGTCCGGGCGCTGTTGGGGAACGTCCTCAATCTCATCGTCCGAGAGATCGACGGACTCGCCTCGCCCTTTGGAAGGCTGCTGAGTAGGAGGAGGAGTAGGAGGTCGAACGTCCCCAGCCGGGGAGCGCTTCTTTTCCTTCTTCTTCTTCTCCTTCTCCTTGCCCTTGCCTCCGTCCGGAGCAGGGCGCTTTTTAGCAGGCGTCTCCGTAAGGGGAGCCTCAGCCTTCCTCGCCGTCGAGGATCCTTTTGCTGACTTGGCAGCCGCCGACAGCTTCGGGATCCTCGGTAGCGCCGAGATCGGCGTTTTCGCCGGTACCGAGCCCGATACCGACGAGGTGGACGGAACGGCAGCCGCCGATACCGTCGATGGCGTGGTCGTCTTCTTGTCGGCCATCTTGGAAGTGGAGGTCTCGTCTATCGCCCGCAGAGACTGTTCCCAACAATAAGATTTGAGTCTCGCGGAGCGGTTGCAGAGAGTTTGGGGAGTAAAATCCCGGCAAATTGGGCAAGTCCGGATGTTGTGGGACTCACCCAAACAGAAGAGACACTCCTTATGGCCGTCGTTGAGGGCAACCTTGCGGCCGCAGGACACGCACTTCTTAAAGAGCGCGGACATAAGACGAAGAACGCCAAACTCCGAAATCCAAAAAGACGAAAAACCGAAGGGGGAGTCCGAAAGAGAGGTCAAAGACAGTCCGAAAGTCCGTAAAACCGTGAAAAACAGCAAGCCAAGCACAACGTGAGAGGAACAAACTGAAGAACCTTCCGTACGCGGCGGCGGACGAGAAAGAACTGAGGAGAGACCGTTGCTCGGCGGGAGGAGCATGCGCAGTACCGGCGTGGGGGAGGGGTTCCCGCCAAGCGAACAAGCTCTAGAAGTTTCCGAACGCTACCGCGCAGGCGCTAAAGCTCCTAGTGTATGAAGGCACAGAGACCACGAAGAAGAACCAGGAGTCTGAAGTGATGTTGCATCAGATGTTGAAATGGCGAGCAAGATCTAGGGTCTTGGACAGATGGCCTGGGAGGTGGAAAAGTGGTAGAGGAGGTGACCTGCAACGGAAGTCAAAAACAGGACTTGGTAGTCAAAGAGGACTTCTTAAAAGATGGTTGGCGGCGCCTGAAAGGGCGGCAAGATGAAGAAGACGGCAGAGAAGATTGGTGAAATGTGTGACATGGAGAATGCGACCTATAAGAATAGGAGGAGCACCTCCACGAGGAGTGGGATGAAGAGGGCCTTCTAGGCTGGGCTGATGGATGAAGACCCATCTTCTTTGCCATCAGACGAGCCTTCGTCAGATTGTCCATAGCATCATCTGTGGCTGCATGGAAGAGCCCTTGACCATTGAAGGGAAGGTCTTTGATCCTCTTCCTGCTATCTTTGGTCAGACCAGCGGCCCAAAGCCATGCAAACTGGTGAAGGGCGATCACACCCACCATCACCCACACTGCACCCTCAACAGCGAGATGAGAAGATAAGATCTGCTGGTTCAAAAGAGCCACAGACTCGTTATAAAATTGGATAGCAGTAGCCCGGTGGTTACCCAGCAGGTGGGAAATAAGAGGGAAGAATCTATCCCAAATATTTCGTTGCTAGGCAGCCAGGCAAGCCTGAGTGTGGGTTGAGTAAAACTGGCGACCAAAGACATCTAGGCAACAACCCTCACAATCAGGGGGAGTGGTATGGGCTCTTTTGTCCCCTTTCATTTGAGAGGATTCAACAACGATCAAATTCGGAGTCGGATGATTGAAGAGAAAATTGATGTCCTTCCTTTGAGAACAGTAAACGTGCTCCAGATGGTGAGGAATCGGTTGAAGAGAGGCCGGTTGGGCCCATGGGTGATTAAGCACCTCCTGCAACACTGAGAGAAAAAGAATTGGAGCGGTTGACGGAGGTCTCGTGTCAACATAACGGAATACCGGGTCCTGTACCATCGGAGCAGGGCCAGAGATTATCAAGGCCCAAGGCACTGGCCATTCTAACCAAGATGTCCGAAAACAGCTTGACATCCTGTGGGGCTGAATCAGGGGTTGGGTCCCTGAAGGCGAGTGGAAGAGACATAAGAAGGGGAAAGAGTTCTTATAGTCTTTTATCCTGGAGGATACAAAAAAGGACAGAAATCCAACGAAAAGCCAAGAAACAGAAAACTGCTCAGCGAGGAAGCCTTCTGAGCTGCTAACAGATTGGTGGACAAAAAGATACTGAGAAGAGACCATCAGCTTGGCAGGACTGAGCATGCTCAGTACTGTATGGGGGAGGGGTTCCCACCAAGCTGCTCAGCTCTGGAACTTTCCAAAACTCTACTGTGGATGCGCAAAGATTCCCATTGTGTGAGGGCACAGAGACCACAAAGAAGAAGAAAAATTTTCTCCACCTGTTATCTAGTGGATAGAAGGTCTAACAACATTTGAAAGAATGATGCATAGATGAAATTTACAAATGGACTTTAAGTTGGATATTTTGTCAACTTTTATAGAAACTTACAACTAATGTGGTTATTTTTCTTCCTTTTCTGATTTTTATTTTCCTTCTTTTGTTATACTCGAATATTATTGTATGTAACTGAGATCCCTTTTGAATGTAAGTAAAAATTAAATTAAATTCTTTTATGAAGCTTCCAAAGATGCAGATATGCAGGTGCAGGACGATCCATTTGTGTGAACCGCAGAGACCACAAAGAACCAGAAATTATTTTCCCTTGTTTCATCTGTATTTATGAGCATGCTAGAACTTCACTTTCCATCATTTAACGCTGTTTCACATATGTAATGTGTATCACTAAAGCAATATATTCAGAGCCAAAAGTGCTAATTAAGTTGTGATACTGGGGGCTATTTAAGTTAGACAATGACCCCATATGAAAATATTTCTCATTCTTAATCCTTATTCTTGACAATACAGTCCTACTTCCACATTTGTGGGTCTGACCTTCACGAACTTGATTATTTGCGAGGTGCCTGCTTGCCTCCCCTCCATTCTCCCTCTCCCATTCCCCTGCCTTTTGCTCCGGCGTGCGTGTCTTCCCTCCAAGACATGGGCAAAAGACCAGTGAATGGCAGGGGGCAACCCCACGTGTGTGCCTTCTCCAGTTGTGTTGCTGCTGCCTCCTATTCACTTGCTTATTGCCTGGGAACCTGGAAGGCAGTGCACCTGGGTGAAATGGCAGTGAATGCGGGGGAAAGGCACTTGGGTAGCTGCTCCTTTCCATTTGCCTTCCTATTGCCCAGGTGCCTGGAAGGCAGTACTCCCAGTCAAAATGCAAGTGAATGGGGGAGGGAAGGCGTGTGTACATGCCTCCTCCAGTCGTGCAGCTGCCCCCTCCCATTCACCCAGGTTCCTAGAAGGTAGCATGACCAGGTGGAACACAAGTGAATGGTGGGAAGGTGTGTGCACATGCCTTCTCTGGGTGTGTGGCTGCCCCCTCCCATTCACTTGCAAGTGAATGAGGGGAGGGAAGGTGTGTATACATGCCCCCTCCAGGCAGATGGCTGCCCTGTCCCATTTGCTTATCTATTGCCTGGATGCCTGGAAGGAAGGCAGCACGCCTTGGCAAAATACAAGCAAATGAAGGGAGGAGCCCTGGAACAAAATGGAAAGGGGACCACTCACTTGGGAGGGGGAGTTATTCACACTTTTTTGACTTTCACAAGGGTTCTGTGCCCTGAATCCTCACAAAAGTTGAGGGGCCACAGTACCTCAGTAGCAGAGTATATGCTTTCAACAGAGGAAATCTTCCGTCCATTTTTTAAAAGTATCTCTAGGTTTGTTGTCATTATATGCATTCTTTTTTTTTATAATAATTTTTTATTGATTATATAACTGAAAAACAAAAGCAAAAAATTAAACACCATGTGTTATACATAACAGTGAAAAAAGAAAAAAGAAAAAAAAAGGTGGAGATTGGATACCAAAATACTTAATTATAAGGAGATAGTAAATAAAATAGAGAAGGAGTGGCAAGAAATTTGGGATATAAATAATAAGGAAGTAACACAAGATGTATTATGGGATACAATGAAGGCAGTGGCAAGAGGATTATGTATTAAAGAATCAGGTAAATTAAAGAGACAATTAGGAGAAAAAAAATTGAAATTAGAAGAAGAAATAAAACAATTAGAGAATGATTATATAATAGATAGAACAAAACAGAAATTTATAGTATTACAAGCAAAAAGAGATGAATTAGAAAAGATAGAAAAGACAGAAATGGATGAAGTCCAGAAAAATTTAATATACTTGAAAAGGGAATTTTTTGAATATAGTAATAAAAATTCTAAAATGCTGGCTAAATCAGTACAATAAAAAAAACTAGAAATATGATTGGCGTAGTAAAAGATAAATTTGGTAAAGAAAAAAGGCTGATGAAAGAGAAATTAAAAATATTTGAGGAATTTTATCGAGAATTGTATTCAGCAGAGGAAAAATCTGTAGGGAATATAGAGGAGTATATTGATAAAAATTGGAAAGAAAGGCTAACAGAACAAGATAAAGGGTTGATGGAAGAAATGATATCTGAAGAGGAAATTGAAGAAGTAATAAATAATTTAAAAGGAGGAAAATCACCAGGATTGGATGGACTAGGTCCAGAATATTATAAAACATTTAAAAAATGTTTAATTCCTAAATTAAAAGTGTTATACAATAGTATATTAAAGGGTGAAAAAATTCCAATATCATGGAAGCAATCATTAATAATACTAATTTTAAAACCAAATAAGGATTCTACTGAACCAGGTTCTTATAGACCAATATCTTTAATAAACCAAGATGCAAAAATTTTGACAGCAATAATGGCAAAGAGGTTAAATAAATTTATTTATAAGTATATACATAAAGATCAATGTGGTTTTATTCAAGGAAGACAGATGGCAAACTTAATAGGGAAAACGATAAATAAAATAAATATAATGGATAGAGATAAACAAAAAGCTGGAATTTTAGCGTTAGATATATTTAAAGCCTTTGATTGCGTGGAATGGCCGGCGTTAAAAACAATATTAAATAAATTAGGAATAGGAGAGAGATTTAAAGGGTTAATAAATCAATTATATTCACATAATACATCTGTAGTGATGGTAAATGATGGATTTACAGAGCAGATTCAAATAACAAGAGGAACGAGACAAGGATGTCCATTATCTCCAGTTTTATTTGCAATAGTTATAGAAATATTAGCGAATGTGATAAGAAATGATGAGAATTTGGATGGAATTGGAGTTAAGGAGAAAAATAAAATAAGCTTATTTGCAGATGATACATTGCTAACAATTAAAGATCCGGTTGAAAAGATAGATAGGATAGATAAACATTTAAAAGAGTTTGGGGAGAAGACAGAATTAGAAATAAACTGGGCCACATCAGAAATAATGTTGTTTAATTATACTAAAGAAGAAATACAAAAATTTATAAGTAATAAAAAAAGGTTACTTAAAGTAAAAGAATCAATTAAATATTTAGGAATAGATATTACAAAAAATTTACAAGGACTTCAGGAAAAAATTTTTAAGAAATTAAGATTAGAAATTAAACGGAAATTAGAGGATTACAAAAATATAAAGCTATCGTGGTTTGGTAGAATAGCAGTGGTAAAAATGAAAATATTACCTAAAATTAATTTTTTGTTTAGAATGTTACCAATAAAAGTATCAGAGGAAGAATTAAAGGAGTGCCAAAAGATATTAAATAATTTTTGTAATGGTAATAAGAAACCGAGGATTAACAAGAAATATTGGTATAAAAGTCAAAAAGAAGGTGGCCTGGGACTTCCAAATTTAAAATGGTATTATTATGCAAATCAATTGAGATATATTATAGATGGAGTTTCAGGAAAGGGTGATTTAGATTGGTTAGTGACAGAAGATAAGAATATTGAGATGAAATTAGAAAATATATTTTTTAGGAATTTTTCAAAGAAAGAAATGGAAAAGATAGAAAATCCTTTTATAAAAAATATAATAGAAATATGGAAGAAAAATAAAAGAAAATTGATACCGAATATATCAACATTAACTCCGATAGTAATGATGGAAAAATTTCCAATGAATTTGAGAGAAATAATAGAGAAAGAAATAAAAAAACAAAAAATATATAGATTAAAAGATTGGATGAAAATAATGATAAATAAAGATAGAATGAAAGAGTCATTATATGCATTCAAGTCAACTCTGACATACAGCAACTCTATCATAGGGTTTTCTTGGCCAGATTTTTTTCAGAGGAGGGTTGCCACTGCCTTCCTTCTAGGGATGAGTGAGTATGACTTGCCCAAGATCACCCAGTGAATTTCCAGGTCTAAGCAGGGATCTGAACCCTGGTTTCACAGAGTCTGAGTCCAACATTCAAGCCACTAGACCAGTGGTTCTCAACCTTCCTAATCCCGCGACCCCTTAATACAGTTCCTCATGTTGTGGTGACTCCCAACCATAAAATTATTTTTGTTATTTATTTATTTATTATTTATTTAATTAGTTAGTCAGTTATTTCCAGCATCAAATAGATTGGAAACACTGCCCTAAATCACTGCTTTGGATAGACTTCTAATGTCTAAAAACTGGTAACCCTCCCCCCCCTTTTTTAAGCACAGAAAGGGTCCATCAATGCCAGAATTAAGGCAGTAGTTCTAGTTCTGAATGATAGGTTTCCACAGTTCAAAAAGCCAGTCACTCCCAAAGGCAACGCCAAAACAGCCCACATTTTACACGAGGCGCAGGGAGGAAAGGACAGGGAAAGATGGCAGCGGCATAAGCAGATGCGTTTTGTTTCACTCCCACCCTCCCTCCCTCCCCTAAAGGGAGTGCAGCTGCTCGGATACTCTCACTCCCACATCACACGGGCACCCCTTCCTTCCTCCTTTCATCCCTTTGAGGGCTCGGGAGTGGGGTGCGATACCCACCGTAGCCCCTCAACCACGCTACACCCGCGAGCCCCTCTTGGTCTCCCCATTTCTGTTGCCCCTGCCCGACAGGGAAAGATGGCGAAACGTCCCCACACGCCTCCTCTCACCTCCTGCCAGCACGGGGTCTCCTCTTGCCACCTACGCCTTCCCGCCCAGCAGAGAAAGATGCGGAAACGTCCCCACACACCCCCAGCACGCCTCCTCTCACCTCCTCCCAGCATGGGGTCTCAGAAACAGTGCTCCCATTGGCTGTGAGGCCGCCTTCTTTCAAAAGGGGGCGGGGCGGGATAGAGGAGCGGCGACCCCTGTGAAATGGTCATTCGACCCCCCAAAGGGGTCACGACCCGCAGGTTGAGAACCGCTGCACTAGACCATGATGGCTCATGCCAAGCTCATATTTAGATATGACTGGGAAGACATCTGTTTGAGACCCTGGACAGCTGCTGACAGTCAGTGGAGACAATACTGAGCTGAATGGACCAAAAATCTGACTATCTAGGCAGCCTTCAATGCTTTCCTTGATCTGTGACTCAACCACATGTTTTTACCATTGGTTTTGAGATGGGTTAACAGTATCCTGTTCTAACATGCTGTATATGATTGGGGTTGCATTGTTTACTGTCCAGATATTGCTATGCATTAAACATTTGATTAAATAAATAAATGCAGTAAGAAGCCACCATGTCTGCACACAGTAAGATCGATCTTACTATATGTAATTGATAAAGGCAACCATTTATCTCTTCACTGTATACCTACTGCACATAAGTCATTCTTAAAGCTGAATTCTCCATTTTCCGGCTCAGCTGAACCAGTGGCATTGGTGAGAATGCATGTGTGTGTTTATGTTTTTCATTTTGATTGTAAACCATTTTGAATATAAGAAGGTAGATTACAAATGTTGAAAATGAAGTAAATAAAAAAATAAGACTCTGAAGAAAAGACAGAGTTCAGGAACTATCCAGAGAAAGGGGAGTGCAGCTGCAGGCATTAAGCAGGGGGTACTCACATGGCCCACTGCAGCTTTTCGTTCTTGATGGAGCTGTACAGCGCCTGCAAAGATAAAAATATATACATATATATCAGTGTTTCCAGACTAGTTGTGTAATTACAATGAAAAAGTATTTCTAGGCAACCTACTCTTTTAGAATGATCAAAACTGACTAGATAAGAGGGAATTCTCCATTTATTCTTAATCAGTAGCTATAAACTAATACAAGATTTAATTATGGCTATTTGAAAAATAACAGGGTTCCTTTCCCTTCTACAGTCCTCTTTAGATCACTAAGATCTTTGGAAGAGGCGTGGTTGGCATTCTGTGATATACACGTTGTCACCCAGAAGCAAGGTGGAGATGGGTCTTTTTTCCGGTAGAACCAATCACTTTGGAAGGCTCTCTTTCCTTGTGTATAGGACCCATTGACAGAAATATACTTTCAATAATTATTAAAAGTGTATCTTCCCTCTTTACTGATCACTAAATGCTGGATCTTTACTGCTCTGTTTTTAAAGTATTTTTAAATAACATCTACTATTCTATTTGTTTTATTTTTATTCATTTGTAAACCATCTCAAGATCTTGGAAAGCAAGCAGTCTATAAATATGTTAAATAAATAAATAAAAGTGTGAGAAAAAAAATTCTCAGCACATCCAACGCAATGATAAGAAGGGATTAGGTAAAAGTAAGTGGAAGGTAGAACAGGAGGAACAATTCCCTCCAGCTATATCAGAGTTTTAATAAATCACTATCATAGAAATCCATAAAAAAATTACATTATAGATTAGAAAAGGCACAATCAGTCTAGAACAATGTCACAGTTAAATTAAAGAAACGAAGAAATTACAGAACTGATTACAATTATTCCACATCAATGCCATCTAGCACTACTGTAGCAAAGCTCCTGTAAAATCAGCTGAAAGTGTAATTAGACCGTTGGCTCTGCACCAAAAACAATGTAGTACTACCCTTTAGTAGCATTCTACAGTACATATTCCAAACAGCTACCAGGAAGCAGCAGCAGCAGCAGTGTGTGTGTGTGTGTGTGAGAGAGAGAGAGAGAGAGAGAGAGAAAGAGAGACTGGTGGATGGCCTCTCAGAGACAACAGCAATGGCACCATAGCTAACACTTGTTAGTAATGTGCTCGGGAGCACAGTAAACCCCTTCTGAATGTCTTTTACCATGAAAACTCTATGATGAGACCATCCAAAACAAAACAAGAGGTAGTGCCAGAACATCAAATTCCGAGGTTGGAAGGTGTTAACCAAGATACAGGGTAGAGCACAGGACTACACACTGGACTTAGGCCAAAAGAACAATTGCTGACATACTCAAACGCAAAAGAAAAGTCCAAAGCTACATAACACATACAATAGGAACACAGAATGTGAGACGCGTGAACCGTGGGAAGCTAGACGCTGTAAGAGAAGAAACGGAATGTGTAAACATTGCAATACTTGGGGTGAGCAAGCTAAAATGGACAGAAATGGGATGTTTTCAGTCAGATGCAGTGTTTTACTCAGGAACTGAAAATCAAAGAAAAAATAAATTGGTATTAATAGTGAGAGCTGAAGAAAAGCAATCAGGTAATATAAAGTCTGACTGAAAAATATAAATAAAACTTTAAGTGAAATCTATCAATATAAACATAATCCAAGTTTACATTCCAATTACAGAAGCAAAAGAGAAAAACAATCAAAGATGCTACACTGGAGTCCAGGAGGAAATTGATCACACACCAAAATAGAGACTTCTTGTTAATCATAAGCAATGTAGAACCAAAGAACACTTGAGATTCTGGCTTAGGATCAAGAATGAAGCAGGGCAGCAACTGACTGAACTTTGTGGGACCAACAGAGTGTTCTTTGCAAACACATTCTTTGTATACATAGACATCACCTGATAGCCAATACAGTCCTCCCTCTACATTCGCAGGTTTTGATGTTCATGAATTTGATTATTCAGGAGCATGCATGCTCCCTCAATTCTCTTCCTCCCGTTCCTATGCATTTTGCCCCAACACAGAGATCTCATGCCAAGGCAAAACAGAAGGGAATGGGTGGGGGGAATGCTCCTAGGAGCCTTCGTTTCCTCTTCCGGAATTCTTCTCTCCCCTTTCGATGCATTTTGCCCCAGCATGGAGAACTTAAACTGAGGCAAACCAGAAGGGAATAGGAGGGGGCTCAAAAGAGCCTTTCTTTTCTCCTGTGGACTTTGCCCCCTCCCCTTCCCATGCATTTTCCCTGTGTTGGGACAAAATGCATGGGAAGAGGGGAACTCTAGAAAACGAAAAGAAGGCTCTTCGGAATCCTCCCTCCCCCCATTCCCTTCCATTTTGCATGGGAACGGGAAGGGGGGATACCTGGCAGGGAATGGGAAGAGGAGCAGATGGAGTTGTTCATGGTTTTTCCACTTTTGCAAGGGTTCTGCGCCCTAAACCCTCACCTTCCTTCTCCCCTTTGGGGTTCCTCCTCTCATTCCTTCATGTCTAGCCCCAGTGCACAAAAGGCAAGGGAATGGGAGTAGGAAGCCCCAGAAGGGAGTGAAAGGAGGATTGGGGAGGGGCATTATTAATATTTTTCCACTTTCATGAAGGTCCTGTGCCCTGAACCCTCATGAAAGTAAAAGGGCCACTGTGCATTTTTGGAAGCAGACCTCTATCCATTCTGAAAAACAAGAACTCTATCCATTCTGAAAAACAAGACCAAGAACAGACTGTGGCACAGCCCATGAACTGCTAATATCAAAAATCAGAGTAAAGCTAAAGAACACTAAATCAATCATCATGCCAAAATAAAATTTGAAGAAAATTGCTACAGAATTTAAAGATAACGTAAAATATAGATTTGCACTATTCAGCTTAATTGACTGGATGATTGGGGAGGGGTCTCATAACTTGCCCTGCCTCACCTCTGCCTTCTGTATCATATCAGCCTGCCTCGGTTTTGTGACGCTTGGGGCAAGGCATTCTCTCAGTCCTACCCTTGCCACAGACAAATTTGGTGAGGACATGGGAGAGAGCCTTCTTCACAAATCTCACTGGTTATGGAACCCCCTCTCCTAGAAGACTAATGCCATTTCCACACTAGACTGTTATAGCACTATTATTCCACTTTCAACATCCTATGGAATCCTGGGATTTGCAGTTTAAGGAGGGGCCTTTGTGTTTCACAGCCTAGTGTGGAAATGGCCTAAGCTGCCTTCACTTCCACCAGCAGCAAAGACCTTTTTATTGAGACAGGGCTTTGACATTAACTGTTTTTTTCTGGAAGGAATTTTAATTGAGGATGCTTTGTTTTTTCTTAGCTATTATGCTTTAAATGCTTTTAAACTACTTTTAATTCAATGCTGTTTTAAACTTTTTTTTAATATTATGATTTATTTTAGCTGTATTCTGTTTTAATCTCTTTGATGATCACACAGAAAGGTGAGATATTAAATAAGCAAATTGAACAAAATGTCTGAGAAGCAGACAGTGGCTGGCTGCCCAGGCAGATGGATGGTAAGGAGAAGCAACCACAACCACAACCACACCAACATAAACATTTTTGTGACTGAAAGGCATTCAAGAGAACTGAAATAACAACGTCAGCATTGCTCCTCCTCATACATGTATGCATCGGGGAAGAAGGAATAAGTTCTGGCTCTTCCATCTTTACAGCACTGTTTGCACATGTATGTGTGTGCATGGCCTATTGAAAAGAGAGTCCACCACTGTTTTTTTCACCCTATTCCCCCTGTAGTCCATGCCTGACCATGCTGAAAAAGTCAGATAGCTTCTTGCTAGTCAACTTCAATGGTGGCCCAAATGATAGTATTATGTGAGTGGGAAAAAAAGAATTACCTCTCAATTTCTGCATAGATGCATACAGTCTACTATATACTACCCTGTCTGTCTTTCTCCCTAAACTTTTAATAACTGCTTCATATTAGCTTCCCTTTCACTATTTTCCTCAGTTTACAATGTCTTTTTAATAATGACATGAGCAGAATTCCACAATGTGTTTCAAACATGGCTGTTCTTGGAACTTTGCGTCAACTATAAAGGCGGTAGCCAATACTTAAAATTGTGACTGTTTCTTTCCACACAACAATCCATGTTAATTTGTTTATTACAAAATGTGTTGTTTCTATTTAATTTGT
Organism: Ctenosaura bakeri; assembly: GCA_948474755.1. Taxonomy (NCBI): domain Eukaryota; kingdom Metazoa; phylum Chordata; class Lepidosauria; order Squamata; family Iguanidae; genus Ctenosaura; species Ctenosaura bakeri. The sequence continues at coordinate 228,450 of CAOLHI010001922.1, forward strand.
TCCTGCTTCTCAGATGCCAAAAAATAAGATACATATTCTTAGATAGCATGGAGTGCTGCAGTTTGTAGTTCCCTGAATTGTGACTGTGTTTTATAGTTTTAAATTTCATAAATATATCAACCAGTACAATTTTATATGTTAAGTAGATTATGAACGAAGCATTTTATGTTACCAAATAAGTAAAACAAATTTAGTTTTGATGTGAAAATAAGCACTGCATAAATTTCCATTTTCCTCCCAAATGCCTTTCTTTTCCCTGGTTGGGAAAAAAGACCATTCGCCATGGCTTCCAAATATATCCTGATTTGCACTCCTAGATTCATCTGTTTGGATGTTAATGGAAGCCAATCCAGGTAAACCTCATCCCCTTTCCAAACTCCCAATTATGGATTTGTATGAACAAATGATCCAAGATGGCAGTACATAACGTAGCTTGGCTTAAGCTCTGTTGTGTATTTTAAGTTTTTAATTTGGTGTTATTCTTATTCAGCCTAGTTAGTATTTATGAAGTTTGGAGGTTTTGGTTTCCTTGCCTCTAAGGCTCTGGAGGATTTTTTAGTGGTGTTTTAATCACCAGTTTTACGGTGATCTGCAGGAAGAGCAGGTGAAAAGGCTCTGCAGGTGAACAAACAGCAATTAAAATCAATTGAACAAGTAGGCTCTGACTCTAGCAAGTCAAAAAATGTAGAAAGGTCCATCATCTAATACTAGAAGTTTGAGAGGTATGTTACCATTTTTAACTGGCCATTAAGGAGACCAAATAATGCATGTCTCACACCTTCAGAAGTGCTAAAGGATATTTTAGATATATTGGGGACAGGGTGGGATAACTTAACGGGTATTAAATGTTTCTGTGCGTATTCCACAAGACCTAAAAGAATGAGTGGAGTGAAGTAGATATTCTTGAAAGAATCCTAGAAAAAGGAAATAAGGGAATAGTGGTTTTGGGTTTTGCTTCTCTAGCTGCTTGCTCTCATGTCCAAAACTGCGTATGTAATCAGGAAATTGCCACTGTACCAAATGACATTTTTTAAAAAACAAAACTTGGCAATCTAGGATAACAATAACTGCGAGAAATTGGGAGCTTTTCCATAAGCAGAAGGAATTAAAGTCAGCACCAAAGATTTTTATGGACTGTAATAGTTTTCCATCTAACCCTTGCTCAGATTTTAGAGGGAAGGAAAGTTGTTCCCCTTTTGTAACCTTCCCTAATAATCTTTCAGTCAAGCAACAAAGGCCCTTTTTGCATGGCATTTGCCATGCGAAAGGGTCCCTGGAGCGTTGCACAACTGTGAGGAGCGGTCCACATGACACACTCACAATCGTGTGATGCTCCAGGGCCTGGCAGGCACTGATCACGCACTATTTCATTTTCGGCTGCGAGCCAAAAATGGTGTGCGATAGCACATCGCTCTGGGGCCCCGCGCACACTTGCCATGTGTGTGGAGCTCTGGAGCCGTGGCGCTCGCGCTTCCTGCCCCAGTGCAGCCTGGAAAATCCCAGGCTGCACTGAGGAAGGAAGAGGAGGGGCTCTCGTACAAGCAGGCAGCAGCTGCAGGGCTGAAGGAACCAGGACGCGAGAGCTTCTTGCCAAAGGCTGCTTGCACAATCCCCACAGCCCAGCTCCACAAAAAGGTGAATTGCAGAAAGGGTCAAAGATATTCAGGAAGCAAACCTAACACTTTGGTCAGGCAGACTGGGGATCTTACAGTAAACAGGACACTTCTATCTGGTGACAAGCTCTTTAGAAGTCTGGTACCCAACTTTAAAACTGATGGAGTAGATTGGTGGGCTCGGGCATGTGCAGTATGCACAGGGAATGGAGTTCCCGCCAAGCTACTGAGTTCTGGAACTTTCCATAGGTGTCCCAAATGTGTGAGGCACAGAGACCACGAAGAAGAAGGGTTATTCTCCTGACCAAATACAAGCCACCACACAGCCCTTTGTATCAGATTTTTATTGGTGTTTGAGTAACAGATATGCTCCTTTGCTCAGCTCAACTAATAGATAGCAAGGAGATGCACTGGTCTATAAATCTCATAGTCTGGAATACTGGAGTTTGGAAAAATAAATAATCAATTCAGGCATCATTCAGCGTCTTCAGACATAATTTGCCTCCAAGAGACTTGAATTACAGAGAAAAATTACCTGAGATTACACAGTTTTCTCCACCACCACCACCACCATGTTTATTTATAAATGCCCTTTATTTATGAATGTCCTTTCACCAAAGGGTAGAATATCAACAACTGAGGCAAGGACAATAAACATTACAGTATAGTAACATATTAAATCCCCAACACCCTACCAGTCGCTACCCCTCTTAAACACCTTAAACACAACTCAGTGGCTTAAGCCACTGAATCAAAGAGAAAGGTCTTCAGCCCTTTATGAAAACAGATGAGATCCTCCTCCAGCCTGAGGTTCAAAGAACAACTGTTCCACAAATGCAGAGCCAGATCTTGAAAGGCTTGCAACCTTGACAGAGCTGCAAGTTTTGGTGGAATAAATAGTAATTCTTTGCCTATGGGTCTTAAGTTCCTGGATGGAGCACACCATACTAGCCAAGCTGCAAGGTACTTAGAGAGGTTAGAATGCAAAGCCTTGAACACCAGAACTGAAAGTCTGAAACAGGCCCTGGCCTGAACTGGTAGCCAGTGAAGAGATCTACAGGGAGAAGAAACAGGTGAATATTTAAGGACATTTAAAGCAACCCAGATAGAATTTTAGATCTTGGTAACAGCCCACTCAGAAATCCTCTAATGCAGGCCATGGCAATGGAGCACTGGCTATTCTGATTTCTTCCACTTTAGGGGTTGGTGAAATAACAGTAGTTGGATCAGTTTCAGACTATTGTCAAACTATTCAATTTGTTGTGCCAACCTTCAAAAAAGGGAACTTAACAGATCCTTCTAACTACTGGCCCATTAGTCTGTTAGACATTGCCTCTAAACTCTTTGCATGGTATTTCTCAAACAAGCTTCTGAAATGGAACAGTAATCAGTCCCTTATCTATGAGGAATCAGCATATTCAGAAGAGGTATACTCTGGTTTCTCTTCAGATCATATAAGCCAGCCAAAGAGGTTGAAATACTTGGACTAGGTGTTTATATTACAGCATCTGGTATATAAATTTAGCAGTGGTTCAAGTAAGTTTATTTACGCAGCTTTTGTAGATTTCTCATCAGCATTTGATTTAATAGACAGGTGGTGTTTATGGCACAAGCTGGCTAAAACAAACATTGTTGAAAGATTGTTGTAGCTTATTCAGCTCTTACACCAAGATAACTCTCTGCAGGTGAGAATGGGTTTAAATGGCGCTTTAACACAACCTGTTTTCATCAACCAAGGAGTGAAACAAAGCTGTATTCTGGCACCCTTTTCATTTAATGTTTATATGAATAATTTGACACCAGAAATGACCTCTTCCTCATTTTTCCCTCCAGCTATTAGCAAGAGCAAGATATTTTGCTTTATGATGATTTTGTTCTGCTATCTTTGAACAAAATTGACCTTAAAAGGATGTTAGTCAAATTTGGAAGTATATATAAAGAGGAACAATTGGTTGTCAATTATTCCAAAGCTAAGATCATGATTGGGGCGGGGGGAGAGAGGAGAACCCCTAAGTGCATATGGACAGTTGGTGGACATCATCTGGAAGAGGCACACTCATTTAAATACCTGGGGATGCACTTTGATGAGAAACCTTATTGGAAGCAACATTTGGAGGCCACTAAAATCTCAAGTTCCACAACTAAACAACTTAAACAATTTTTCTACTCTGGATGGGAGTTAATAAATCCTGCCCTAAAAGTTTTCACAGCTAAAATTATCACGCAAATGCTGTAAAGAGCTGGAATCTAGAGAGAAGATGCTAAATCTGATTTGGAAATGATGCAGAACAATTAATGCAACAGATTTTTGTACTGCCTTCAGGGGTTCCAGTGGCTCATCTTAGGGCAGAACTGGGTCTCCCCTCAATTGCAGCTAGCATTGATCTGTCTTTCTTAAGATTCTGGCACAGATTAAATGGAACTGAAAATCATTTCCTCAGCAGACTTTGTTGGCTAGAGGAACTGAGGTTTAGAGATAGGGCACAACTGTACCAAAACAAGTTCTACACCCTTAATCCAGAGAATTATCTAAGACTTAGTCTTCTGGACATTAAAAATTGGATTTTCAATCAATATTCTAGCCAGACAGAGCAGCCATAGTTGGGGCACAATTCTCCATTTGATACCCACAGATTCAGATCAACCATGCAAAACATGAGTACTTTGAAACAGTGACTTTCTCTCAGCTCCAAAGAGCTTTCACAGAACTCAGATTCCAGCAGATGCCTTCTGCATATTTTGAAGGGAGATTTCAAGGTATTCCAATTATAGATAGAAAATATGCACTTGAGTGTAATAAGATTGAGGACATAATTGATTGCTTGTTCTGTCCCCTTTAGTCTGCACCTAGACAAAGATTTGTGTCACCTATTATTAACTTATATACAGATTGCACATCTCAGAAAGTAGTAGTAGAACTGTTATCAGACACATGACTATTTGTCACATACTCAGTAGCTTAATTTGCATTGGCAACTAAGAAACTAGGTGTTTGCTTCATTAAAGAACATACTATAATATAAACATTAATTTTACAATTTTAATCAGTTTTACAGGAGTCTGTCAAATGTTTTTAAAGTTATGTCTAATATTTTTTAAAATTTATCTTTAATTCTGTTTATAGTTTATTGCAAACAATATAAAGATTACTGGCTATCTGCAATAAAGATGATGGTGGTGGCGGTGGTGATGATGATGATGAAAAAGAAAAGAAGAAGAAGAAACGATGCTGGGACAAGCAAGTAAATTTAAGGAAATCTGCAAATTTAATGGGAACACAATTTGTTTCAGTTAGGCATTTCATTTTTTAAATTTATCCTTATAGTCTAATAATGAGTAGGATCTATAGAATACTTCAAAGAAATGTATCTACAAATAAATAACCAGCAAGTAGCCTTGGCATCTTTAACTAGTATTTTGCAGTTCACCTCTTTGTGTAAAAGGGAGTCTTTGCTTCACGGTATGACTTTGCTGTGTCCCCATCCCTTGCTTTTTACACTCTACTACTTGCACATTTAACTCTCTTTTTCCTTCTTTCCCCCTTTCCCCACACATCCCTTTTCTTGCACCTTTCCCCCACCTGCCACACTCCCTATTCCTCTTTTCTTCCCTGCTGTTTGCTACACCTTTCCTTGTGCCACGCTTCCCTCCCCTGCAGCTGAACCCTGAATCATCCCTTTCCCTCCACACAGTCCACTTAATCCTGCTGCCTGTCTGTCCTCTAAGAAGCAGAGGCTGCACAAAGCTATCACTGCTGCTTTAAACAGATGGCAGGTGAGAAAGACAACAGTAAAGGTAGTGCTGCCATTTCTGCTACATGCCTCAACAAGAAAGGAGAAGGGGCAAGGGAGGGGAAAGTGGTAGCAGGGGCAGTAGTGAGGGGGAGGAAATGTGGGATATAAAGGAGGTGGCAATAATGACGGACGGCCCTTTTCCCTCACACGGCAGGCAATGGAGAAGACCAGTTGCCCTGCGTAAAATCACACTGGATTTTTTTTCTGGATATCTAATAAAAATGATACTGCTACATCAAACAAGGCATGAAAAGCAGCAGAGTCCATGGAACCTTAAATGCTAATGACTGTGTTGCAGCTTTTACCCTGCTTTGTTGCATCTGTCATCTTTCAATCCAACAGCTCCTTTGATTAAAAAAAAAATTGATAGGATCACTTAGGCATGAATGAAGTAGCACTGGGGACCTGATTCCATGTGCAGCCAACTGTTGTTCATTGTGCTTAATTCAGCCCTCCAAGAACGGTAAGACCTTTTGTTTGTACTCTGCCTCACAATTATTTCCTACAGTACCGTATTATATGCTTTAGGAGCGATCAGAGAGACTATAGCTTTACGCAGAAAACTAGCTATTCTCTCAAAAATAGCATTAGATTAATCTGGTATGACCTCCTGGCACATGTCCCATTTCATATGTATTCTTTCCCACAAACATTTGTCTATTACAGTCTTACCTGACACTAACATCAAGCTAACAGATACCAACGGCTTTCTTCTTTCTTTCTCCTTTATTAAATATACATTCAGTATTAGCTCTCCAGGAATACAGAATATATTTTCTGAAACATGATTCCTAATATGCCACTTTTCTTCCCAATATGATTCCTAATATGCTACTTTTCTGCCTTAGATAAAACTTGTTTCCTCCCATGTGTCCAGGTTGTACAAACAATTGTCCCTGAAAAGACCCAGTGCCCCCTGAATTTTTTTCCATTTTAAAGACAGGGAGCCCCACCCACCCACACAGCACCTCCATCTCTTGTCACATTATTGGTTAGAGATAAAGCTGAGTGAAAATTTAATAAGCCTTTAGGAAGCATCTGATTTTACTGTGAGGGCCATTTCACATCTAGGCCTGCAGAGTTATACGGTGGAAGACACACGGAGATCAAGTTTGCTAGGCAATGTAGGAATAAAGTTGTTCATATTCATTTTGACCTAAATGTTACCACTGATCAAGATCTAGAAGAGGTGTACAGATCATCTTTTTCTGGTTTTATGGGTTCACTTTTGAGTTATTGCAGTATGAAGATCTGGGCAGCGTGTCTGGAGAGATCCAACTGGCCATCTGTATTGTGTATTCTTGACCCTTGCCTAGCCAGGCTTCTTACATTAAGGCAAGGGGTAGATCCAGAGGTAGATCCAAGAGGGGTGCCTCATTGAGGGAAACAATGGTTCTGGCTCCTTTAAAGCACGCAGTTGTGAGGCTACTTCTTATGAAATCTGCACTGGACTCAGAAGATAATAAATACTGCCTGGTCACAAATATTCTCTCTTGGTAAAACGTTTACAAGCTGCACTGCAAACTGCAATCTAACTATTGGTACTCTTATATGAAATGGACTGTATGAAACTAGACCCATTTCAAACCAGTTTTAGCTGAATTTGACACTGAAACAGACTTGGTGGTTATGATAGATGATGTCAGGTAGGGAGAAAAAAAACTGTTTATTTTCCATCATCTCTCTGGAGCTTAAATCAATAATCACGGCATTCTGCAGGACTAGCTTTGTGGGCTGGGATGTACTGTCAGATATCTAGTGGTTGATAACCTAGGAAAGACAATTCTCCTGCATAAACTATAATCCTGAGATTATCGATTGTTTTTTAAAAAGGCAACTTTCTAGTTCAGTAGAATCCCAAATTGCAGGACAAAATGTTCAGCAACTACTCTCCTCCTTTGTTTTGGGAGTAATTTTTTCAGAGGTTTTAATCAATGATTAAAGTCATAGCAAAGATTGAAATTCCTACTGTTTGGAGAAGTAATTTTCTGGTTCATTTTAAACAGCAGGAAGGTTCTTCCTTGGTTGAAAGCAAATAAAACAATATTCAGAAATCAGGATTACAGTATAGATATGGTTCAGCAGTGATTTGTGTATGAGAAGAAAGAGGTTAATTTAAGAAACTAATTTTGAAAAATACCTTGGCAGTAAATACAGATAAAGGCCTTCAATATTATAACCAAGTGGAAGGAGTAAGGGCTGTGGCTGTGTATATGGATAACACCTGTGCTGTAAATTAATCTGGCATGGTGCCCATTTTGTTGTAAAGAGCGGAGAGCTAAAGTGATAACTGTGAAATACAGCCCACTATTGTTATTCCACCTAACTTTTAAAGGGAACTAGCGTATATACCCAGTGTTGCTTGGGATTTTATTTTCTTATTGTTAGAAAGATTTGCAATCTTGTGTCTCTAATTCTCCAAACCATCTTGTCCAGTACCTGTAACTTTTCCCCATGTTCCCCAATCCAATCTGTATTCAGATTTATTAACATACACAGATTGGGTTCCTGAGGGAATACACTGCCCTCCTCCTTGCTGCTAGGCCTCCCCTCAATAGCAATTGGCCAGGCCCAAGAGCTCTCCAGAGAATTCTAAAGGCCCCTCCCTAAACTACAAACCCCAGGTTTCCATAGAATCTTCTTAGGCAGCTAATCATATGAGGTCTTCACCTGACAGACAAACAAACTTTGACTTTTAGATGAAGGAGGGCAGGGCTGTGAAGCTGACTATAAGCAGTAGTAGAATTTCTTATGGTGAGAAGAGATTGTGATTTAGGCCATTTCCACACTAGAGGCGCATCCCAGCATGGGGATGCCTTGGAGCTGATCCATGATGTGTGCTACTGCATGACGTCGTCGCAGTCCTGTTGTGTCCCCAGCTGTCGCGATCACGTGTTACATGATTACTGGGGGAAAAAATCTGGTAATAGGGTCCTTTCACTGGATGAGCGCCTTGGCTGGGGCCTTGTGGAAAAGGCGGAAGCACTGTCTAGGCACCTCCTTCCTCAGTGCAACAGGGGAAGAGGCCAGCCGCACTGCAGAAGGAAGGAGCATGGCCTGACTATTACCATCTGCCAACAGCCAGCTGGGTGCGGATGAGAGTGTTCGGGACACGCTCCCTTCCTGGCAAAGGCACTGCTGGGATGATGCTGGGACATCATGGGATGCAGATAAGTTGTAGAAAGGGCCCTAGTTATATAGAATGATAGAGCTGAAATGGTAGAGCCATCAAGGGCCCCCACTATGCAGGAATACACAACTACAGCACTCCTGGAAGATGCCCATCCAGCTTCTATTTAAGGACCTCCAAAGACAGAAAGTCTACCACCCTCTGTGGCATCTATTCCATTGCTCTTACGGTAAAAAATTCTTCCTAATATTTAGGCAGAATTTCTTTTCTTGTAATTGTAATCCAGTGGGTTATGTTCTAGTCTCTGGGACTGCAGAAAACAAGCTTGCTCCATCTTCTATATGACATCCCTTCAGATACAGGCATAACTTTAGAACGCATGTTAAAGCTTGTCTGGAGGTCTGCTCTGTGGAAACAGACGCAAAAAGGGCAAATGTCTTCTCTGTCTCTATTGCATCTGCAGGGAGTCAGCCAGCAGAGCTAATTTGAGCAGTCAGGGGTCTTTTACATGTGGGCCCAAGATGAAAAACCAGATACTTTGACAGCCTGGTGCAGACAATATGCCTAGTACTTTGCAGATAAAATTGCTCAGATCTGCTCTGCTTTGAGTGCTATAATTGATACAGATCCAGTGGATGTAAATCTGCTCTTTGCTTGTCCAGGGACAATGGGTGTTTTTCAATTTGTGGAACTTGAGGATGTGGACAGGATTGTTGCAGATATGAGAGCTACCACTTATGTTCTAGATCCTGTCCTGTCCTGGCTTATTAAAAAAGCTAGAGGGAGATTGGCTGAGTGGATAGAGGGAGTGGTTAATACTTTACTAAAACAAGGCAGAATCCCATCTTGCCTGAAGGAGGCTGTTACAAAACCATTACTAAAAAAGCCACCCCTAGACCCCAGCATTCTGGATAATTATCAGTCAGTGTCTAACATTCCATACTTAAGCAGGGTTCTGGGGCATGTGGTGGCCTGTCAGCTATCTCAGGGTTTCTGGATGAAACAGATTATATAGCTCTGTGTCAGCCTGATTTCAGGCCTGGATATGGATATACAGAGACAGTTTTGGTCTCCTTGGTGGATGACCTATGCCTAGAGTTAGACAGGGGAAGTGTGTCCCTGTTTCTCCTAGACCTCTCTGCTACTTTTGATACCATTGACCATGGTATCCTTCTGGATCACCATGCCAGGATGAGGCTTGGGGGCACTGTTTTACAACGGCTTTGTTCCTTCCTGGAGAGCAAACCCAGGAGGTAGTGCTGGGGGACTCCTGTTTGACTCTTAGCCATTGGCCTGTGAGATCCCTCGAAGTTCACTTCTGTCCCTCCTGCTGGGAGAGGTTGCCCAGAGTTTTGGGGTCCAGTGCCATCAGTATGCAGATCAAACCCAATTTTATTGCTATTCACCACAAGCCAAGCAAGTGCCTGTCATCAGTAATGGACTGGATGAGGGTAAACAAATTGAAACTTAATCCGTACTAGATGGAGGTACTCCTGGTCAGTCAAAAGGCAGACCAGCTGCACCCATTCTTTGGGGCATCAGATCTGGCCATGGTGACACTTGCCTCAATTATATTGTACTTGGATGTCGGGCTGGCTTTGAAGAGAGTTTGAAGACTTCAGTTGGTTCACAGAGCTGCAGTCAGATTGCTAACAGGGGCTGGCTACAGGGATCACACAACTCTCTTGTTGCAACATCTCCACTGGTTGCTGGTCTGTTTTCAGGCAAAATTCAAAATGCTGGTTATGGACTTTAAAGCCATACATAGTTCAGGTCCAGGTTATTTGAAGAACCGTGTTCTTCCTTATGGACTTCTCCATGTTTTGAGATTTGCTGGGGAGGTTCTTCTCTCTGTCCCATCACCCTCACAGATGGGGATATGGGAGACGACCTTCTCTGTGGCTGCCCCCAGGCTCTAGGACTCCCTTCCCAGAAATTAGACTGGCACCCTCTCTACTTTCTTTTTGCAGATAAATAAGACTTTTGTATTCCAACAGCCATTTGACGAGTGACTATTATATAAAGCCCATCTTACACAACGCACTGGATATTGCATTGTTATTATATTATTGCATTTAATGATGTAAATTTTAACCTGGTTTAATTTTTTATTGTTTAGTCTTGCTGATTTTTAATGGTAACAACTACAACAATATAAAACTTAAGGATGGCTATCATGTCACAACTCAACCTTCTCTTCTCCAAGATAAACATACTCACCTCCCTAGGTTGTTCCTCATAAGGTTTGATTTCCAGACTTTGATCGTGCTGATAGTCCTTTTCTGAGCACTCTCCAGCTTGTCAGTATTCTTCTTGAACTGTGGTGACCAGAAGTGGACACAGTATTCCAGGAGAGGACTGATCAAAGCAGAATAAAGTAGCACTGGCAAGTTACACACATATGTATGCTTTCTATGCATATACTTGTGTACAGTGCACACTCCATATATGAGAGGGTTCAGTCCCAGGAATCTTCACATAAAACAAAAACATGAATGCTCTCTCCCATTATCATCAATGGATGTCAGTGCAGGCGCATATCCAGTGCATCCATTGATGATGACAGGACAGGAGGCTTAGCGCAACCTCACATTAGTGTGTGGGGAGACCATGTCAGCAGAGGGAGCACTGTATATGTAATTTGCCAGGTCCAGTCTTCAAAGCTTTGCAACTTGCTCATAACTGAATGTATCAGAAATTTCAAGCCTTGTCTTCTGATGCTCTGGTACATGCTGTTTAATGGGGTTGGGATAGGGAAGTCCAGTTCCAAAAGAGTAGTTGTGCAGTTCAATATTCAAGTAAAACAAAAGTGTACTGTGTTAGCTGTTGAAACAGTAGCTAATGTCAAAAGTCACCTGAATTGTCCAAGCTCCTCTAAGGCCCTTTTCGCATTAAGTCTTCTCGCGCGAGCGGGGGAGGGCGGCTCGCGCAAGAAGCCTTCTCCGGGAGGCTGCCGCTTCCCCCTCCTTCCTTCCGCAGGCGAAGGAACGAGCGGGGAAGCGGCAGCCTCCCGGAGGCGGCGGCGGCTCGCGCGTCCGTCCATCCCCCCCCCGTGCGTGCGAGAAAGGAGCCTGTCCCCTCCATCCCCCCTGCGCGTGCGAGAAAGGCGCTTGTTGCGTCCGCCCCCCGCGCGCGCGCGAAGCAGAACGTGTCGCGTCCGTCGCGCTAGCACCCCGCCCCATCCCTTCCTTCTGCAGGGGCGGAGGGAAGGAAGCGCGACCCGGCCGGCTTCCGACGCTCTGCACGAGAGGTAAGTGCGCGCGGGCGCCGGGAGCGTTGCGCGAGCGCAGGTGATTTTCGCTTGGAAGCGAAAATCAAAAAACCCACGCTTGTGCCGCTTCAGCCCCGTGAGCCCGGCGGAAGTGGGAGTGCGTCGTGCGGAGCGACGCTTCCACTCCTGCGAGGCTCACGGGGCTGTCGCGCGAGAAAAGGCCTGTGCGAAAAGGGCCTAAAACTCGAATCCTCACTATATCTTCTCTTGACAAGAGGCAGTTCTCAAAAACTCTTTTGTAACTCCCTGCAGAACAATCAGCAACGGCTCCAAGATGGACAGAATCATTCTAAAACAGAGAGACCTTTTTCCTTACAATGTGAAGTCAGCAACATAACAGTAAGGGGGATGAAATCAGAAAATATCTAGTATGACTTTCTTCAAACTGTTTTCTTATATGCACCTGCTTTTTCTCTTCTTCTTCTCAAGTTTTTTTAAAAAATATATTCCTCCATGCCTGTAAAAAATTGCTGGAGTTCATGATGCCTCTTGTGTGAAGCTTTTCTTTTTAAAATATAACACTTCTGCATCAGTGTAAAATTCCAAAGGTTTTTTGGTACATGACTCCGGGCAATAATACATGCACAGAAACACAAGGATAATCTGCAGGTATACTGTAGGATGAATTCTAATAACATTCCACTATACAGCTTCACCCACCCCCACAAAAAAATATTGTGGGTGATCATGGTGGTGTTTCTGTTTTCATCTACAGGGTCCATTCAAGAGGTAGTACTGGGGAACTGCTGCTTGACTCAATGGTTGTAGAGTCTTGCAAGGTTTATGTCTCCCCATCTTATGCTTTTTATCCCCTTGTATTATGCTTTTTAACATATGTTTGTGACCATTTGTGGCTCTGGAGTGGTATTTCATTAGAATGCTCATGATACTCAGCTCTTTTTCTCAGTATGCTCATGATACTTGGCAGACAAAGCTATGGAGGTGCTTGTATTTGTAACTGAAGAGATGAGTGCAAATAAATTGACTTCTCATAAGAAGGAACCACTATATGTAGCTATGTAAAAACACAGAAAATAGTTTGAAGCCACGTATGAAAAAACATGCGTAATTGACTTAAAAGCATCAAACTGAGTAAAGGAAAAAAGATAGGCACTGGATTAAAACATCAAAACTTAAAAATTGCTAGTAAACCTCAACAGGTCGTAACGCAAGAAGTCACATGCTCAGACTTCAGTTATTGCTGACCAACCCACGCAATGAAGAGACCACATAACAGGGCTTGGGTTAAACATGGGCAATTTTATTAAACTATTGCCTCTTTAAACTTGAACTTGAACTATGAATCTGTGTAACATGGGGGGGGACCTAATACGGGAACTGCTGTGGCGAGGTGTCTCCCTGTGATCAATCCAGCTTCCTTTGGGTGAGATACCAAGACTGTAAGAACAATTCTTACAGCCTAGCATCAGGCCAACTCTGTTCTTTAAAAGAAGATTAGATTAGTTTATTCACACAGCATCAGGGAGGGTCACACTAGATATTAAAGGGCTTATGTATATACTTCCAGGCTGAATTCAAGGTGCCCCAGCCCAAAATGACTTGGGACCACAATACCGGAAGGAGCACTTCTTTCTATATATGCCTGCCCAAAGATCGAGGTCTACTGGAGGGACCCCACTGTGCCCCCAGCAGTGGGGTGAATACACTGTAAGAAGATGTGGAAGACAGCCTTCTCAGCAGTGGCACTCCAGTTGAGAAATGCTCTCCCCATGGAAAACCAATAGGTGCCAGCATTAGTTTTATTTTCACCTCTAATAAAAACATGACTATTTATTAGAACCTCGTAGGGATTCTGATAGTTCAAAACTTTTAAACCTGTTTTTAATTCCTAAATTGTTTAATATGTTTTTTAAACTGTTAAATTATTTTGATTTTAATTTTTTTATCTGATATTGCCCTGAGAAACCGCACTATATAGAGTGGGATATAAATGATCAAATAAATAAATAATTCTTCACAATTAACTCAACCTATTTTCCCTTCTACCATACGATTTCCTCAGATACATGCACCTCAACAACAGACTTGCAAATTAAGGCCATGTTTCATTCTAATAACTAATTATAAAACAAAACACACTAAATGGAAGATATATACATCTTTTGATTTACAGAGCAACTCTGCAAAGAACAGGAGAAACATAAAATCTAATATGATCCTCTGTCATAGTCAGAAGTGGCAACAATTCCCCACTATTTCTGAACATCTTCTTCACCACAGCATCATATGTGAACAATGCCATCCTCCTCCAAAGAAAAAGATCAGCCCCTCACATGGCACTGAAAGGGAAGACAACATATCTCCTGAGAATATTCTGCCCCAGCCTGGAAAGAAAGACGCAACCCATCAGCACCTAAAGATATGCAGCCCTGGAAAAGATCAGACAATTTTACAGGGAAAAATGTGTTCTTTTTCTCCCCAAGGACAAATTTTCACATTTTGTAGAAGAAAAATTGGTAACTTGCAGTGTTTTTTCTTTTTATAAAAAAGCACTATAAAGAAATATTTTCTTTTAGCATAAAAGCAATGGTTTAAAAACAAGGTTTTACTAGAATGTTAGGATCTGCACAGCATGAAGATCTGTATGCAAAGCAGTCGACAGAATTAGAGAATGATAATTTTTGTACATTCTGCAGTCAAAGAACAATAAAATACAAGATGCATTCCTTCACCTAGAGAGGAGCATACCAGGCAGAATTTTTTGCCTGTGATGGTTATACTATCAACATTTTCAATGCTGAATTAAATGTTATATGTTGATATAAACTGGCCTAGTCCTACAATTGTGTGAGATAGTTTCTAACCAAACATCAGAGTCTGTGACTTGTTTAGCACAAAGCATGTGGTTTCTGTTTTTATATTTTCCTACTTTTTAGGAGGAAGATATGTGTAGTTAGGCAGCATGGGATACAGCAGTTCATAGCTTTCTCTTTAATATATAGGCTATTTTAGTATTTTGTTTTTATCCTTTTAGATTCCATAAATATGTCAAATAGTATAATTTTATATGCTACGCTACAAAGGAAGCATCTTACATTGTGAAAGCAGTAAAACAAATTTAGGTTCAATATAACTGTTGCATGTATTTTGAGTTTTTCCAAAATTACTACCTCCCTTCTGAAAAAATCCCATGAAAAGTATTTTTTCCCTTATAGCTTCAGAAGTTTTGAGAAATGGTTTATGTCTATGCCAACCGACGCACTGAGGTGGGCAAAGTATAACCGATGAGCTGCAGACAGCTTTTAAGATGCCTAAGTGTGGCCCATGGGACACCAGAAGCCTTTTAAAGTCCCAGCCCAGACGTAATTATTTCTTCAGGCTTTTTTTCTTTTCTTTTTCTGTTTTTACTCTCTTTCTCTCTCTCTTTTTCTTTTGGCCTCCAAAGCATCCCAAATCTACCTCCCCTAACCCAGTTGGGCCCTGAAACCTCCTCAAACCAGAACCCCCACCCCCCAAAACGATTGGTCCAAAATGGCAGCCACAAGTGACATCATATCGCTTTGGGTGCTATGGTGGGCAACAGAAAGGAAAAATGGTTCCTGTTCTCTTGCCCACCTCCGCTGTACACCAATGCTCCGGTGGGCTTGAGTGGAATGGAAACTATTACAAAAACCGGCTTTCTGCTTTCTAAGAAGATCTGTGTGTACTCTGAGGCCATTTCTGCACTACTCTGCTATAGTGCTATTATTCCACTTCCAACATCCTATGGAATCCTGGGGTTTGCAGTGTAGGGAGGGGCATTTAGATTTCTCAGCCAGAGAGCTCTTTGGCTTCAGTAAACTACAAACCCTTTAGGTGCCTTTAGAGGAAGCTGTTCAGTCATCCCTATTTGAATTTTTTCCCCAAAACCCCTCCTCTCTCCAATTTATCCTAAAACAGACCTCTAAAAAGTTTTTGGGATTCCAGTTACATTAAGAGGTTTCAATAACTTTGTGAAAAATAAGAGCTTGGAAAGTTAGGGGTTTTTTTAGACCACAATTCTAGAATCCCCCATCCAGCACAGACAGCTTCACTTTTCGTCTTACCTGACTCATATGAAATCTTGAGAGAAATTATACAAGTATTTAAACGAGTCAATAATGAATTGGCAAGAGTAACAAACAGAGAGGTTGTGGTCCTCTTTGGAGAAGCATAGAATTCATTGGCATGAGTAGAAATTTCCTTTACAGAACTAGATAAGTCTTTTCAAAATGGATCAGGGAAGGCATGATGCACTCTGAGGACCTGGCTCTAGAAAGAGAATTTTGTGACTCAGCAGGCAGAGGAGGAAGATGTAAGTTCTTAAAGGCCTTCCAAACTAAGGAAGAAAATATGAAGAAAACATTTAGGCCCTTTCTGCATGACATCCTCATCTCACCACAGCAATGGATTGTTCCCAGTCTAGGACCCATCCTACCACACAAAGTCGTCCCTAACCAGCTGCTATTGCATTCCCAAGCATTGCAAATCAGCCCTATTTCATTTCCAGAAAAAAAAAATCCATTAATAGCCTCCTTTCCCGCTACAATCCCATCAACTGGATGAATGCAGTTCCTCAATAGCTTGATAGCACTTCCTGTTGTTGTTGATCCAGAGTGGGTGGGATGTGGGCGTACCTAGCTTGTCCCTCTCTCCATGACTTCCATGGCATGGGAGTCTATCACCCCTCCGTGTTTACTTTAAATTTCTCCTTTGAGTTAAATTTATTTTTAATCATCATTTAGCGTTATAGCGCAAAAATGCAATAGCATACTGATGTGTCATGATGTTACAGCATTGCTGCACTAGTACTGCTTAAAACAAAAACAAAAACCCCCCAACCAATCAGGAGCTGTAGGGCAGGGAAAAGGACTGGTCAATGATGCTGTAGCACAGCAGGAATATTGGTGGCAACAGCGCTACTCATCCACTTAAGGCAAAAGGGTGTGGTAGAGAGCGTTCTGAACCTGATACCATCATGGAAATGGCAATTGCTGGGATTATAATGGAACAACACGCTATTGCGGTATGGTGCAGAAAGGGCCTTAGCTAAGAAAGAAGAATCAAGAAATTCCCTTTCTCACCAGGTAATTTGTGCTCCTCAACCCTAGGAGTGGGATTTACAGAATGGGAGGCAAACTGAAGATCTCATCCAGTCCATTATCAACCTGCCCTAGTTATGGGAAAATGTATTTATCCTCTCTGGTCAATCTCGCCAACAGCAGCTTCCAGACTCTAGAACTGCCATCTTGAGGATGTCAGAACATCACCCTTGCTATCTGTTTATATGGTGAACACCATTTTGTTTTGGAAGGCCTCTACAGTCTGACTGCTCAGGGGAAAAGGCCTTTCATGCGCTATGTTGTTTACGTTTGCTGTTCTTCTTTTAATAGTTACACTTTTAATCGCTTTAAATGTTATTGATAGTTAAATTTTTAGCTGCATCTGTTCTAACATCTGTAAAGTCTCCTTGAGTCCTGGACTGGGAAAAAGACAGAGGAAGGGGTGGGGGAGGTGCAAGCAAACACACACACACAAACACACAGAGAGCTGACTTGGGCTTGACATAAGGAGAGCCAACTCTCATGCTGCCAGTGACAAATATTCTAAGATCTAGAGAAACAGAAGAAGAGGAAGCAATGGCAGTGGTGGCATTCCTCTTCATGCTTCTCCTCCCGTTCCTCCAAACCCTACTTCTTATACTGCTACTGTTGACAGAACTCTGGGTAAAGGGAATGACCAGTTACCATAAGTGGAGGATTGACAGAAATAGGCCCTTCAAGGGAAAGGGTAGGCCAGAGGCCAGAGTCACTTCCTGCTAATCCTCCATTACAGACAGAGCCTACCTTATTTGAAATGTTTGGGACCATAAGTCTTCTATATTTCAGATTTTGGAACACAATACCTTTTTAGAACAGCTTCTTGTCTCGTTTGTTTGCTACTTATGTTATGTATGAGCTGTGAGGCCAGAGAGAGATTGAGGATCTGTGAAATGGCAACCACACGTAGTGCTTGGCATGAGTCCATGCCTCCTGTCATTTCACAGATCCTCAATCTCTCTCTTTTTGCCAGCAGCTGCCACTTCCATTTTCAAGGTGATGGCTGTGGTGCTCCTACTTATTCATCTCTCAGATCCTTAGTCTCTTCCTTTTCATTTTTCCTTTTCCTTTTTTCCCCCAACTGCCTGCTTCCTCTTTGAGGTGATGGCTGTAGCATTCCTCAGTTCTGAGCAGGGGTGTCACAGCCACCACCTCGAAGGCAGAAGCAGGTTGCTGGCAGCAAAAAGAGAGAGAGAGACTGAGGATCTGAGAGACAAATGGACAGGAGCATCCCTGCCACCTTGGAAGTGGAAGCAGGAAGTTGACAGCGAAAAGTTTCAGGTTTTGGAGGTTTTCACATTTTGAATTTCTGGATAACGGAAGCTCAGCCTGTATAGTCTCTATCATTTGCAAGACGGTGCATTATAGTGATGCTGTTTTGCTGTTGTGGTGGAGATCGCCTTCAGGTCATTTCCGACTTATGGTGATCCTAAGGCAAACAAACCTATCATGGAGTTTTCTTGGCAAGATTTCTGCCATTGCTTCCTCTGAGGATGAGTGTGACAGACCTACCCCAAGGTCACCCAGTGGGTGTTCGTGGCCAAGCAGGGATCAGAACCCAGGACTCTGAAGTCCAACCCTCAAACCACTACATGGCACTGTGAAGGCTCTCAAATGGCCATGATGTCAGGTGAATGAGCACCAAAACAATCCTCTTAATATTCTCCATGAGCTAACCAACCAGATATCTTCTTCATTACTGGCTGTCCACAAAGACAGACTCTTATTTATGACACAATATGGCACTGTCTAGAACTGGCTATGCTGATCATATTATGCCAGTACTGTATCATTTTCACTGATTCCAAGTTCATTTTCTGGCTCAGATCAAAATGCTGGTGGTAGTCTACATAATCCACCCTGGTTTGGGGCCCCAGCAGCTTAAGTGCCTTTTCCCAGGCTCCCTATCTCAGGCCTGAGTTCATCACCGGAGGTCCTTCACACCCCCTGAGAGGTCTGCCTACTGTCTTTTGTTGAATGTTGTAGTGCCAGGCATAGATCTTTCAGTTCTCTAAGAATTTTTAATGCTCTGCATAATTATGCTGCTATGTCATATTTTAAGTAGCTGTCATTTCTGTGACACTTGCAAGTCTTTTTCTTGTGGAGGCTGAATATTTTAGCCTCTGTTGCTTTTAACTTGTCTTACTATGCTGCTTTTGATTCAACTGATATAGGTTTGAATTTTATCTGTGTTGCCACTGTGTTTCATTCCTGGAGCAATTACCTGGGGCAACTCATAAATCTTAGAATTAAAGACAAAGTCACAATCATTGAGGCCATCAAACATGTATTCTTGCACTGTTGGGGATCTGCAACCCCAACTGAATGTATTGCACAAGTGATTAAGAGGCATTAGTGCAAGCTCATCCAATGTTAGGGATCTCACAAGGAGGCTTCAGGACAAGATGTTTCCTCCAGGCTCCCTGTGGTGGCTTCAGAAAACACTGCAGACAGTGAGCAAACTAGCTTAGCTTTTCTTTTGTACAGGTGAACAATGGGTGCCAAATGCTGCACGTGGTCAAACAGTCAAGGCACATGCAACTTCAGCTTCCATGTCCAACCAATGGATACCAAGCGCTTCTCACTTTCAGCTGAACTCAGGAGAGCCTGAGCCTTCAACTGTTGCTCAGCCAGGTCAACTGCGGACTCAGAGGAACCTTTAGCTCCCTGGTATGAACACCAACAGCAGCCACTAGGCCAGGTAAACACTAGACTACAGAAATCCCCAATCCCTGACTAACTAAACCAGAAACAGGGGCAACACAAGGGTAGAATGTTGTTGTTGCTGTTGTGCCTTCAAGTTGTTTTCCAACTTACTTGGCAGTTGTAAGACAAATATATCATGGATTTTTCTGGGGCTGAGAATGTGTGTCACACCCAAGGTCACTCATTCAGTAGGCTTCCATGGTCGAGCAGGCAAGTGAACTCTGATCTCCAGGGTTGTAATCCAATGCTCAAACCACCAAAACATGCTGGGTCTCAAAGGCCTTTACACTGCTATATTTCTTCAGAAAGAGAGTCAGCATGGGATAATGGTTTGAGTGTTGGACTATGACTCCGGAGACCAGGGTTTCAATCCGTGCTCAGCCATGGAACCTACTGGGTGACCCTGGGCAAGTCACTCTCTCTCAACCTCAGAGGAAGACAAAGACAAATCCCCTCTGAACAAATCTTGCTCATGATAGGTTTGCCTTAGGGTCACCATAAGTCAGAAATGACTTGAAGACACCCAACAACAATGATTCCTTCAGAAATACTTTTGGTCTGGAACTCAGAAAGCCTGCTATCCTCAATGTAATCCGGGCAGGGAATCAAGAGCCAAACACCCAGAAAACTAAACACAGCAAACCATACTGAGCATGCCATTCATACCTGAAAGGAAAAATACAGGCAAGTCTCCATCAGCAGTTATTGTTGCTGAAGAGAGTCAAGTACAACAAGAAACAAAGAGCAATCTTCTTTCTCCTTCCCTGCTGCACAAGAGAGGAGGTAATGCAGTGAAGCTGCTCTCTCCTGCCCATTTGCTTCTTACTCAACTGGTCTGAGGGAAGATGACTCTCTGGTGCTTCCCAGAGAGAAGCTGCTGAGGAGCCACCACTGCCCGTTTATGCTCCTCTCTCTGTGTGTGGGGGGTGCAGAACAGAGCAACCACCTCTCCCTCTCAGCAGCCTCACCAGAGTTCACTTTCCCAGAAGCCAAATCCCCCCTGTCCTGCAAATGAAAGAGAGAGGAGAAGCCCCATTTGCTGCCTCTAATGCGTGTGGCCTGACTTTCTCTCCTTCTAGATGCTAACTCCACTCCACAAGCAAGCTCTTATGTCTTGGGGCACAGCATCTCTTTCTTTAAAGGGCCAGCAAGCCAGCCCTATTAGTGCCTCTCCCTTCTTAACCTCCTACAAACCTGGCTCCTATGACAGGTTTGTGGGGAGGGCTGGTCTCAGAGAGGCCATTCCCACCACCATGCCACAGGGGGGCAAAGGCCATAATTCTGTCCTCTTGCTCAAAATGAGAGAAGAAGGAAGGGGAGGAGAATGAGGTGGCAGCAGTGGTGGCCCCTTGGGATCAAGCCTCTTTCTCTGGGGTGGAGAGGGTGGCGAAAGTGGCTGCTCACAGCTTCTCCCTAGAAAGCACCATGGATCTAATGCTCCTTGCCCCAGAGCCCAAAGTGAGTAAGCAGGAGGGATGAGGCAGGGACTGCAGCTGTTTCTTCTGGCTTGCAGTTCACACCCCAAACGCAGAATACACCTAACCTTATGTTGGTTTGTAACATTTGTCTCTGTTTCTCCATCTACCCAGAAAGGAAGCCAGAAATCTGTTGACATCACTTGTGACCCTTGTCTCTAAGCACTTGGCCACAGAAGGCACACGGAGCCACCTCCTCAATTGGTCAGATGACTGGTTTGGGTAGCACCCCAGGGTGGCAAAACTGTCTTATTTAGTGAAAATCAGAGTTACAACCACCAGTTCACAAGAATGTTTCGTTCTGGAAATTAATAATAATAATAATAATAATAATAATAATAATAATAATAATAATAATAATAATAATAAGGTGGGAGCCTTCTTTAAAGCGCTGATTACTGGCAAGGAAAGCCACAACACATCCCGGGGGCTAGTTCAGCTGCCTGTCTGGGGGGGATGTCTGCAGCTGGCGGCCTTGCCCTGCGCTGAGCAAATCTCTGGAAAGGAGAGCGCACAGGTGTGGGTGTTGACGGGAACCGCACGGCGCTGCGTGGGGGACATCCGCTGGCTGACACGCACGCCACAAGCCTGCAGGGGAAATGGGGAAGGGGCTCCATAAAAGCGGCGATCCCCCGCACAATCCCCGACTGGATTTCGGCACAAGATCCGAGCAGACTCTCCACGCACTCGGGAGGGCGGCCGCCCGGCAGTCTGGAAATCTCCACCCGGCAACAGCCGATAGTGGCTTGGCTCCGTTTACGCAAGCACCAACCCGAGGAGAAAACATCAGGTACGAAGCAGCTCCACGCTTGCAAGCATCTCGGGGGGCGGAGGGGGCAGCGAGGAGCCCTGGAGAGGGAAGGTAGCCCAGCCCAGCCCGTCGGGGCGTCGCTGAGATGCGGTGCGAGGCGCGGGAACGCGAGGCGGGCTGCGACGGAGACACACACGCACGCCCCGCGGCCCCCCCGCTCCCCCTCCCTGGGCGCCCCTCGTTCTGGCTGGAGGAAGACGCGGGCCCGCGCGGCGCCAGGGTGGGCTTTGCTCGCCCCCGCCCCCCCGCCCCGCTTCTTACCGGCTTCTTCTTGCGGCGGCTCTGGAGGCGGCTGACGACCAGGTCGGTGTAGAGGACGGGCTTGAGGGTGCGCGAGCGCTGGGGCCAGCCGTAGCAGAAGGTCTCCATGCCGCGGCAGTTGCGCCCGTAGCGCACCGAGCACATGGAGCGGGACCGGAGGCGCCCGGCGCTGCCGCTGCTGTTGATGCTGTTGACGCCGATCATCCTGGCGGCGGGCGAGGCGCGGGGCGAGAGCCGCCGGCCGGCTGCCTGCCTGTTGCAAGGGCGGCCCGACGAGAAGGCGACGCCGGGCTCAGGCGCTCCGATCCCGCTCCGAGCAGCCGCCGCCGCCGCCCGCCCGCCCGCCCGCCTGCCTGCCGGTCCCTTTCCGCAGCGGCGAGGGGCGGGTGGGGCGCCCAGCGAGGGCGAGGCGATTAGCGCGTCGAGGAGGCGGCCGGAACGCAGGAGAGCGGGAGGGAGGGAGCGAGCGGAGGGAGAGGGCGGGTCTGCGGAGGGGAGGGAGCGAGGCGGCGGCGGCGGCGGCGGCGAGGATGACAAGGACGGCGGCGACGTCGGGGAAGCAGCTGCACGTGCGGCGGCGCCGGGAGTCCGGCGAGTAAGATGGAGCAGTGGCGGCCAGGGGGAAAGCGCCCTTCCCGGGCGGACCCTGTGCGCCACCGGCCGGCGGGCTAGACCGCTTCCGCACTAGACTGTTACGGCGCTATGATTCCACTTTCCACATCCTATGGGAATCCTGAGGTTGGCAGTTTAGGCCTTTGAGGCCCCTCCCTAAACTCCAAACCCCAGGGTTCCATAGGATGTTGAAAGTGGAATCATAGCGCTGTAACAGTCTGGGGCGGAAACGGCCCTAGTCTAGCCGACGGTTCCCCCCCAAGAAAGCCACCTCTCTCCCTCAAGAGCGCCTCTTCCAGATTTCCAGACTCTGGCAGGTTATCCTTTCCGCGGGACATGCCCGGGGGGCGGGGCGGCGGGAGTGAGCGCTCTACAGGGGGACACATTTTGGACTTCGATGCTAGTGATCTGAAACCAGTGTCCAAACAGTGGCCGCCGGATTGCGCCCAGAGCCTCGGCCCTAACAATTGCCGAAGGAAGCAACTGCCCCCAGCCAGTTGTTCATCCCTCCCTTTCAACAGATGGTGGGCCAAGGAAAGACCACCTGGCGGGAAGAAAGCTTCAGGAAATGACAAGGTAGGTGGTCGGTTCTGATCACCGCTCCCCTCGCTGCCATTGTAAAAATGGAAGTGCAGTAGTAAAGCAAGAAGCACTTGTTTTTCAACATCAGCATAACAAAACTTATGTAAAGTTTCCAGAATGTTGGGAGGAATCTTTTTTTTTTTTTGGCCCTTAGCACTCATGTCAGGGCTGGAAGCCAACAGGTGACATTTGCACAACCACACAGAGAGAAAACTAAAAAATGGCTGTGCCACTTTGGGCAAGGAACAGCAATTGTCTCGCTTGATGACCTTTGAATACAAGGAAAGCATTGAGACCACTATTTCCAGCAGAGCAGGATACTGGGTGTTACCCATGAAATGCAATGGAAGGAAATTTACTTCATTTGCTTCTCTCATTTGGTCCCATTTGACACCTTCAGCTACATATCTGTTGAAATATTTGATAATGAAATTTAACAAGAGAGAAGATCTTGGCTGCCAAGCTACCTAGATTACTTTGAACCTTCAGCTCTCCTTGACATTGCCTTTCAAAACTGGTAAAAATAATATTTTAAAAAATTAGGGTCCACACAGAATTATACCACAGTCTAAAATGAAGTTGCTACTGAAAGCCATGTGACTAGCAAAATATTTTTTAAAGTGGATTCAGCAGAAGTTCTGCCTAGTAATGTGTAACTGAAAAGCTATATGTTGTGATGTTAGTGTTTCCTTGTGCTGCTTTGGATGAGCAGAAATGCTGTATTAGTGATGCCACATCACACTTTTTTCCCAGTTACACTTTACTGGGGAGAAATGTCGGCACCAACTGCCCACCTTGTCAGAACTAAGCATCTACTCCTTGGAAGCAAGCTTTTCCAATTGGCATCTCATGTGAAATTAATCAGTCATGTCACACAGTACAGAACTGATTTCTGGGATTCCCTGCCACGGGGTGTGGTTTTAGAATATACTTGCATATACGCATATACTATGCTAGCTTTAATTTTATCTTCCTTACAGAAAAGAAAGGTAGATGTTATTCCTCCCCCCGCCCCCATTTTGGCAGCCTTTTTATTATGCACTAACATGCACTGATACTGAAGTTGTAACTTGTCAGTCCTGGAAGTAAACAGGACACAGAGCTCCACATGCTGATTGATGGTCACTTGCTTTATTTGTTTTTAAAAAGCCCAATGCATTTCAGCCTGTATCAAAGCTAGTGTTCCTTAGGGGTGACACTGAAAAAATAGAAATATAATTCTGTTTAATATATTAAGAATAAGAAAGACAGTACCAAATTAATTATAATCTCTAAAAACATATACCTTTTTTTTTGCAAACCAAAGTGTATATACATACCTTTACATGGAAATTTCTGGAGCTGTATAATATACTCACCAAAGAAATAGACCACTGAGCAAAAGGAACTAGAGACTATAACCTTGGATATTTATCCATAGACTCAGGTAATTAGAAGAAAAGAAGAACCAGTGGTTATTCTAGGATTGGTCACAAGGATATCTGATGCAATTGTCCTAAATGTTGCCTCAGCTTATCTTTCACAATCATGCTTATATCAAAGACCGTACATTACAATCTCCATTTAAACCTGTAGGCTCTAGTGATTTTTAGAATCCGTTCTATCTCCTTTTTTCAAAGTATCTTCATTATGGTTATGAATTTTCTCCAGAATCCAAAAATGCATATCTGATACAGAATGCTGTGCTTCTAAAAATGCTTAACTTTTTTATTTTTCTTATTTTTTTATTTTTCAAATTTTAAATGTGCTTTCCTATTCTTAATTTCTTAAGTCTGGAGGTTTTTCTCACATACATATTTTTCATATACATGGAATGGCATCAATCAGATGGCTAGTGCTACAGGTACTGAAATGATCCAGTCTGTACTGTTTTTGATCTATATTGTTTATAAATGTTGTCATTTTAGTTGTATATGTACAGTACAAATAGTCTCCTCATGGATGATATTCCTGTTGGTATCTTTACACCCACTATGGTATTAATATTATGTGGCTATTTTTGATGCATCACAGTATCTTTGATATCTCTGGTTCTTTTACAGGATACAAGAGGTTTCTCATTACATCCTGGGATGTTTTCCACTAAATACCAATGCTTGCTTATAAATCTATGTAAATTTTTTGTGATATGATTAAATGTGAGAGAACAATGCAGGTGATTACTTAGAACTCTGTCTTGCCTTTTTAACAGTTTTGAGTAGGGTCTCTCTGCCGCTTTTCTTAAACCATTAGATATTGTATATTGTGGATACCTCCTTGCCCTCAGATGTTTTGTCAATATCATGGATTCTGTCTTAAATTCTTCTTCATGAGAACAACTGTATTTTATTCTGGGAAACTGGCCATATGGATTTTGGATCTCAAAATTAGGAAAGAAGGAGACAATCTAATCACTTCTTTATACAAAAAAACAACAACAAAACAAACCAACCTACATATGTGAACATGTACCTTAGATCTGACAACAATCATCCGACCACGATGAGGTATAATCTGCCATTCTTCTTCATGACAACAATTGCTTTTTATTCTGAGAAACTGGCCGTATGGAAGATTGCAGTTCCTTTTGTTCAATAGTACATTTCTTTGGATACTGTATTTTACAACTCTAGAAATTTCTGTGTTAAGATATGGATCAATGATAGATAAATACATACACACGTACACACATGCATACATACACACACACTTTGGTTTATAGAAAAATGTAATTTATATGTTTCTAGAGATTACAGTTAATTTGGTGTTGTCTTTCTTAATGTATTCAATATGGCTATATTTGTATTTGCTAGCATAGCCCCTGAGTAAGGGCAGCTTAGAGGCTGAAACACGTTGGCCTTTTGAAAAATAAATGAAGCAAGTGACCATCAATCAGCACGTAAAGCTCGGTCTCCTGTTCAGTTCTACCTTATTAGTCCTGCCAGTTTCTGAAAGCTTGAAATCTCTACTTGTGCCTTTTACCCAAGATTAGAATGGTAATTATGGGATTGAAATTATGGTTTTCTAGCAGCCCTCGCCCCATATAAGACTAACTTTACATGGAACACTTCAGATTCTGAAATGTGTTTTCCAAGAGAAAACTGTGACCAGCACATGAGCAACACCTTGTAGTATACAGGACTTGACTCTAAGAAACAGGAATGAATGGCATTATCACTTCTCTCTCCTTTATCAGCTGGTGTGGTTTCCTTACAGAGTCATCTAGAACTGGCTGAAGCAAGCTGGTCTGCTTTGACAGTGAGTCCACCTTACATTCTACTGGTTGCTGTATTGTTATTACTCCAACCACAATACAGCTGTTGCTTTTCCTCTCCCAACATTTTTTAAAAAGAAGGAAGAAACTAAAAATGCTTTGATTTAAAGTAAAAAGTTATTACTAGAACTATATCTGCAAAGCAGAGAAATTTGGACTACAGATCATACCCCTGACCTGCATGTTAACTCAAAACTATGGCCATATCAACAGACTATCCATATTCTAATCCTTCTTTATGTGGAATAGGACAAAAACAGGAGGAATTGAGAGAAGGGGAAAGATGGATTCAGGGAAAGAACTCAATATTTGGGAGAAATGCAGGTTAATTCTCAATTTGCATAGAAATAGCTTGCCTTAGTTCTGAAACAACCCAACATAATTTAAAGACAAGGAACTCAATTCATTACTAGCAAATACTGTATAAAGAGATTCTGGCAAAATTTAGCTAAGTTTGTTGGAGGAGATTTTGAGAAGTTAATTAGATACATTCAGGAATTTTATAGCTTTGGGAAGTTCTTACCTTTGAGACAGCTCACACTGCACAGACCATTAAAACTTAGCTTTGTCAGCTTTTATGTATTCCCCACAGATATCTAAAAATTGGATAAAATTTCAAGGGGGAGTTAAATTGTACCCAAACACAGAGATGCCTTGTTGTTCTTGTTAGCAAAGAACGTAAAGAGAAATTGCAAGAAGTGTTCAGCTCAGTTCTACTAAAGATACAAACCCAAGGAATTAAAGCAATTAATTAATCTTCTCAGCTTCCCAGACTACAAATCAGCATCCTTTACTGCAGTGCTTCTTAAATCATCTGATGTGGGGAACTGGCAATTCCCCCATGTGCTCAGGACCGTATTTGTGCCCATTGGCTACAACTGCTTTTTCTTTCCTGAAAGCTCTCCAGGGACTGTCTTGCCCATAGCTTGAGGAATGTCACTAGTCCAGGGACCACCATGTTGAATAACAGTGCCTTAGTGGACAGAAAGGGAAACAAAGGACATGATCATTGGAATCTTGCACAGGACACAAAATGACTGAGTAACTTAAAACTAAGCTGAACCATGAGAGCACCCATGGAATCTCCAGTGGAATCTAGAGAGTCCAAAAAATTCTAGATATCATATTCTTGACACCTGCAGGAAAAGCATGGTGTTAAAATCTATCCAATCCAACATATGTCATCTACTGATGTCATGCTGGATAACTTATTGCCCCAGAGCCAAACAGGAATATACTTTGGGTAGAAAAGACTGTTAGATTGTGGTTGCACAAATGGCACAAATACCCATCCAAAACATGCTTTGGACATCACTAATATCAAGCTATCTCACCCGGTTCTTAGCAGTTTGTGACAATTTTGCAAAGATTTTATATTCATTTTAAACTCTAAGTGCTCTACATCCCCCAAACCAGTTACTAAAGTACAAGGAGCCCTGATGTAGCACTTCCAAAATAAAATCAGCATTCATTAGTGCCCACAGCAACATGCCCCCACTTTTGCAATATTTCCTCCATTTAAAAAACAGCTTCATCATTTTTGCTTTCAAAGCTTTTGTACAAATGTACATATCTGTGTCTTAAATACCCTAAAGGCACCAGATCATGCCTGATCTTGGAAGCTAAGTTTAGTACTTGGATGGGAGACCCCCAATGAATACCAAGTGCTGTGGGCCATATTTCAGAGGAAGGAACTGGCAAAACCACCTCTTGAGTATTCCTTGCCAATGAAAACCCTGTGAAATTCATGGGGTCACCAAGAGTAGACAGGCAACTTGAAGGTACACACCCACACCCATCAATAGTGAATGAGGAAGCTGCTCAGAACTAAGTCAAGATATACATTGTGTATACGTTCAGCAGCTCAGAATAATATATCTTTCCTTGATGCATGGGCCCTTTTGAGGTACAAAGCCTTAGCTTACCTAGTCTCAGTGGTCACTGTAAATTAGCATAGAATGGTAGAATCAAACCCAGTGCCAGGGATACCACATACATTATTTTATGCTATAGAGCCAGTAGTAGCTAGAATGTCAAATTAAGGCTGCCGTCTGTGCTTGCATGTGTATCTCTACTTATCTGTCTCCATCACAATTCAGCTTATAATTTCTGTTGTTACCAACTCAGCATCACAATGCTATGGTTTTACTGGTTTTGACAAGCTAATCTGCGGGCAACTGAATGTATTCAGGACAGCTACTGATAGTAGGATTCTAAGAGAGGCAAAAGAAAAGGCAAGAAGTCCTTAGCAAGAGAACTACCTCTACAAACATCTTACTAGACTGATGTGCTACTGACAGCAATCGGACTGTTCCCTTCTGAACCTGCGATACTGGAACTGACTGCTGCCATTGCAAAGATGAACAAGCAGAGCAAAAAAATAGCCAGTTGTCCTCTGGTGCTCACACTGTTTGCACTGAGTCAGTATTTCTTGTGGACAGAAAAGAAAGAAGAGAGGAGAAAGTACTGGTGCAATGAAGAATAAGACTGTTGCCTGCAGTTTCTCTACTTAATGCTAGCTCTTGGTGCTAGAATGGAACTGTAGATTTCAGTAGGCAGTAACACCTTCCTAGCTCTGTTACACACAGGGCAGAAGTAAGAGAGCTTTCACCCTTGATTTCAGGATTTTCTGTCTAGTACAAGATTACCATATCTGCATTTCTTAAACTTCAGAAGCAAAATGAGAGAATAGTGATTATAGGAGAATGTTCCATCTTTCACTTAGCCAGAAATTTAAACACGGCCCTGTGTAATTAGGAGTGAAATGCACATTTCCAGAGCAATCTTAAACAGAAAACTGCTACTTTCATTCAGAAATCTGATTGTCTCAGCAACTGCCAGCTCACCATGCCTTGGTATGGACCATCAAGCCACTCCCACAGCTCCCCAGTTGGCAAGTTAGGACACAGTGCTGCTCTGCTTCTCTTTAATTGGGTGTCTGCTGGTAGGAGGATTCAACATCGTCATGTTTCGTTCAACCCATATTAAGATTTCCATAAGGCTTGGTGGGAGGATCTGGATTAGTACTGTGGTGCTCCTGGAAGGGGTTTCAGGCCTTCCCTCCATGCCACAGACTTGATTCAAATATCTCAAATTGCTCTAAGCCATGGAAAGGGAAAGTGATATCGCTGGATTTATTGTTCTTCTTCCCCAACCAACCAGTGATAGCCTGAGCAAAGTTGTATATTAAATTAGATCCACGCAGTGGCTGCTGCTGTCCACAAAGACTGATTGAGCAGAACAGTAAGTTACCAGAAAAGAGCAGTTTGGGGAATCCCCAGCAATCCATATCACAGGAAATGGAAATGAGGGCACATGAACTTTAAGATCGTGAAATGCAGAACATAGCAGGGAATTCACACAACAATACAGAAACACCCCTTTTGACCCACAGCGTCCTGCTCCTGCAGCATCTCCCACTTGTGCAGAAATGTCAAGAAGGGACTTTAAGATCAAATGTGAGAAACAGTGGAGAGAATCCATGTAGCCATACAAAGTAATAATAGCAACAAGCACCACCATTATAGTTGCAACTTAATGCAAAATAGAACAGAACGCCCTAGGAACATACATGATCTTTGTGGCCACAACAGAATATCTTCCCAACTTCCTCACCACATGCCTTCTCAGAAGTAACAGAAGTAGTGAAAAGAAAAAATCCAACCTATGCATATCTACTTCCCAACAGACGTACTATTACTCAGGAGTAAACCTTGGCAGCAAGTTCTGAGAGCACATGAACTTTCACAAGGAAGATCTACTTTCTAGTGAATGCTGAAGGTTGTGACTTAATGAGATGATTGCTAAATGCATGTCTCTTTTCTCTCACATGTACAGACTTCTTACATGTACAGACTTCTTCTTATGGATAAGTATGGAAGGGGTGGATGCCATGAGCCACAGGGAGAGGCATAGGGAGTGCAGGTACTGGCAAAACACACTTTGAGAATCCCTGGTCTAAATAAAAATTGCAACCAAATTCTACTGAAATGGTTACAGTGTTTCAGAAAATTAAGGAACTCTGAATACACAGGTTTCCCAAGTCTGCAAAGATTTAGGTCATGTTTCAAATTAATTAGATCAAAAGTGTGTTTTTTTTTAAACAGATAGGCAGGGGGAAATAAAGTTATGGTTGTAGTGGTGAGGTAGCACCCCTATCTAATAAGCCTTCTCAGGAAATGTTCTGTAACTACCATAAGTGTTATGAAGGCAAATGAGGTCAGGAGGATGTTTCCTTCATTAGTTGTTGCAGCCAGAGACTGATGTTGTCACTCATGATTTATACACATGCGTATATTAGAAATAATTAACAAGCGCCCTTGAAAGATTGCCTGTTAAATTGCTTAGAAAGTTTTTAATGAAATAATCAGATAATCGAAACATTGCAGCCCTTCCACTGCCTGTGTCTTCCCAGACTTGGCTACAGGAAGCATTAGTGTTGGGGGGATCTCCATGTCAGCTACGTAAGACTTCTTTAACATTTGTTTTGCTGGAGCCGTGTTTTCATTTCTCGTTTTGTTATTTTTATTGTCGCCATTGGCATCATTCTTTGTTACCTTTTCGTTATTGCTGTTGTTCATCGTCCTTTATGGTACCACTGCAGTTATTGTTCTTGTTTACTGTAATACTGGATTATGTCCTTACCAATAAGCATGTTATTAAAAGAAAACCATCTTATTGGCTGCTTGTGGTATCTTTTTTTCTCTATCACTTTTTGATAAAATTAGCAGGAAAATGACCAGGGAATGGTAGAGAACACAAATTTTTGTGGCTTTCTTTACAGTGTAGACATTTTATATTTGGAAGTACATATTCTTACATTACAAAAATCCACCTCTTCAGCTCTGGTGACTATTCAACATATTTTTAAAATGTAGAAGCTGGAGCAGCCCATCATGACAAAAGGACTGGGGCAACCTTAGAGCAGAGCTGTTTTAAGCATTCCAATAGCCCAGCCAAGTCTACCAGAATTATTTGTGACTCCTCCTCCTCCCACAGCCCCTTGTGCCGTTTGCCACTCCTAGCTGGCTCAATCCTGTATCATCCCTCTTCTGGCTCCAGAAGTGCTTGCTCACTGACCTCAAAAAGCAAACCTAGCAAACCTAATGAAGCATCTGTATTTTCTTAGATCCACACAGCATCACGAATATGTCATATCTCATATGGATAGCATGGTCCTGCAGGCAGTGAACAGAAGCTCCATTTTCTAGAGATTGGAATATGTTGCAGAATTGTTGCAATGGTTTCAGAAGAGTCTGCTCTGATATATAAAACCTGTGCTTGTATGCTGGCTTTTTTTTAACAAGAGCAGAACAAAACAAAAGGCAAGAGATTTCAGAAGAGCAATTCTGAAATCTGATTTTATTAAGAACTTTGCACACTTCAGAGGACTGGCCAGTGCTAGTAATCAGTGTGCAGTTACAGCATGCAGGGCCACTTCTGTTTCCACATATATACCATGGTAAGGGCCATGGTTGCAAAAAGCCTCTTTTTGAAAAGGGCTGCAGCATGGGACAATGCTTTTAGTTGCTGCAAAATCCCATTGAACATGTCAGGCCTAGGAAAAATATCCTAGTAAAACTAGCATGGAAACTGATCCCTTGCACTATGTGTCCAAGAATAGCTCTGAAATTATTTACCTTGAGAAGCTCCCGGGGGAAATCACTTCCTTCATTGAGTCCTTCTAAATTGCCAATAAAATCTGAGCAAGACATTCGCTTCCCAATGTTCTACAAGGAGAAATAGTGGAAAGCATAAGAATAACACAGTCCTGAGACTTACAGTACTAACCATATCAAGATTATCAAGGCAGAATCCTTTGTTAGAAGATAAGGTAATGTCCTCTGGCTCCTATTAGCCTTTTAAATGAAAGGCTCACACAACTTGAGGAGGGACATGTCTATCAGTGGCCATTAGCTACGACAGCTTAAGGTAGAGTGAATAGCTGCAGCAAGTCCAGAACCCAAATTCTGGTCCCAGAGGAGGCTGCATGGCAGCATTTTTGTATTATTTTCATCTGAAAAGTAGAAGTGGGAGTCAGTTACAATTGCACTTTCTGGGTACTCTGGCAGATCTGGTGGGATAAAACACAACCCATCACTCCTAGATGTTTCCAGGAGTGGCTGGCCATTGTTTCTTTGATTTGCCATGGGGAAACTCTTACTGTTTTCTGGACAGCAGGGAATTTTTTCAAAAGGATCATTGGAAATAGAAAAGACATTTAGGACTCTGAAGCACTTCCAGACATTTGCATAGTTTGGGTGAGATATTACACCATGTAACTCATTTAGGTGTGTATAAAGCTTTGCTAACCCAGGAAATTGAAGTTTTCCTCCCTTGCTGCTTTGATACATGTCAATAATAAACTCTCCTGATAGCAGGTAGCAAGTAGGAGGACTGGGGGACTTACATGTCCATGGAGGTCTGTGTTTAACAGCATCAGGGCGCAGGTCAGAGTGTGGGCTCCATCTGTAGCACAAGCATCAGAGAGAGATCATCAGCCCCAGCCCAGCCAGCCTTCATTTTACTGTATGCTGGTCAAATGTTTCCGTGATGTAGACCACACCTGAGGTAAAAGTGTCATCTAAATAGCAATAAACTGACTTTTAGAAGACAGTTAAAATCCCTGCAAAACTTTGCAAACTTTTTTTAATAGACATTGGAATGGATCTTTAGAAGGTGAATAATATGAATTCATGTATTGTTGCTGTGTGCCTTCAAGTCGCTTCTGACTTATGGCAACCCTGAGGTGAACCCATCACAAGATTTTCTGGGGTTGTGTGGGTTTTCTGTGGCATGCATGCTGTCTAGGGCCATAGTCCAACACTCAAAACTAGGGATGGGCCAACCGAATCCTTGAATCCTGCGCAAGGATTCAAGATTCCCGAATCCGAATCCCTGTGCCAAAATAGGCAAACCAAATCTTTCGAATCCACCAGCCAAATAGTTTGTTGGAGGCTGGGATCCCTGAAAACCTGGGAGACTGGGACACCCAAAAACCTGGGAGATCAGGACCCCTGCAGACCTGGGAGACCAGACACATAAGGGGAGATGGCAAGTAGGTGACTTTTTCTCTTGGAGTAATAATGGCCTTTGCTAACAATTTCAGAAATTATATCTGGGGTTGTATTCTAAGATATTTAAACTGAACATTTCATATTTAAGTTCAGCACTTGGCTGGAAGCTACAGGCTTGAGATGTCAAGGACAGCTGAAAGATTCCTTTGCCTAGCTCCCTTGCAAAGCTCTTTCAGACACAATTCTGCGGTTTCTAGTTTTACAAGGTATCACAGCCTTCTCTGCCAAAGTGTGCCAGTGCATCATCAAGCCACAAACCCCAAGATGCCAGAAGGAGCTATGCAAAGAAATCCAGTTTTGACCTGGATTATCTCTCTACTGTAGTATGTGGTCCTGTTTACACAGGCAGGAAAACGTAGCATTAATTCACATTTTTTTGCCTGTGTAGAAAGGGCCTTCATGTCTCTTTCAATCTGGGGAGATCCTGAGGCAAAACTATGACAATTATCCTGGCCAGATTTCTTCAGAGAGAGATCTGCCTATGCCTAGGCTTTTGCTAAGGCTGAGAGAGTGTCTTGCCCAAGATTATCCTTCTTTCCCTTGCTGTTTAAACCCTTTAAAAAAAAGAGAGAGATTCATGAGATTCGTGGATTCCTAGAACCTTCCAGGGATCTGGATCCGGATTTAGATTCGGAAAATTCTGGATTCATCCCATCCCTACTCAAAACACTACACCACACTGGCTATCTGAATTCATGTATACCACAGTTGATTTTTGTGAAGTATGCTGCATTGCATTGCTACCCAAAGAGTTTTGGAACAAAAAGAAAAGTGAACAGCTCTTGATACAATCAGTCTTATTAGCATGAATGAGTTAGATTTTGTCTTTCCAAACCTTTCAATGGACGTATTTTAAATTATTTGATTTGCTGTGTTTATTGTCATTTTTAAATTTCAAAAATGTTGAATGTTCTTCTTTGAGACCATTTTTAACTTTATGCATATGAAACCACAGTATTTCTTAATGAACCACGTTATTTGCTGTGTAGCTTACTCAATGGCCCTTTTCGCACGGGCTTTCTGTCGCGCGAGAGCCCCCTGAGCCTCGCGCAAGTGGGAGCGTCGCTCTGCACGATGCACTCCCACTTCCGCCGCGCTCACGGGGCTGCAGCGGTGCGATCGCAGGTTCTTTGATTTTCGCCTCAAAGCGAAAAATCACCCGCGCTCGCGCAACGCTCCCGGCGCCCACGCGCACTTACCTCCTGTGCGGAGCGTCGGGGAGGCGGCCGGGTCGCGCTTCCTTCCCTCCGCCCCTGCGGAAGGAAGGGGCGGGGCGCTAGCACGACGGACGCGACAGCCTCCTGCTTCATGCGAGCGGAGGGGGGACGGACGTGACAGCTTCCTGCTTTGCGCGAGCGGGGGGGACGGACGCGACAGCCTCCTGCTTCGCGCGAGGGGACGGACGTGACAGCCTCCTGCTTCGCGCGAGCGGGGGGGGACGGATGCGACAGCCTCCTGCTTTGCGCGAGCGGGGGGAACAGACGCAACAGCCTCCTGCTTCGCCTGGGGGGAGGGCGGCTCGCGCGAGGCTGCCGCTTCCCCTCATTCCTTCGCTTGTGGAAGGAACGAGGGGGAAGCGGCACCCTCCCGGAGGAGCCTTCTCACGCGAGCCGCCCTCCTCCGCTCGCGCGAGAAGCCTCAATGCGAAAAGGGCCTATGAGTGTGACACAGAGGGAGGGAGGGAGGGAATACGATCACACACAGTTGGCCAGGTGTGTTTTTAAAGAAATGGACAGAAGCAGAGAGAGTAAGCAAGCTATAAGTTGGCTAAAAGGAAAGTGCCAAGTCTCTCTCTAAGGATATGATATGGGGCAACAGATGTGTTGTCCTCAGCAAGGTCTTTTTGGCCATTTCTGTCCTACACAGTTAAAGTCCTATTATTCCACTTTCAACACCTTGTGGAATTCTGGGGTTTGTAGTTTGCTGAGGCCAAAGAGCTCTCTGGCTGAGAATTCTAAAGGCCCCTGCAAACCCCTGAATTGTATAGGATGTTGAAAGTCAAATAATAGCACTAGAACAGTGTAGGGAGGAAATGGCCTTTGCCTTCATTTATATTCCATTAGCACATACCCTCCAACATTTCAAAGATTAAAACTGTGACACATGGCTAAGCAACATAAGAGCATGGTCTAAATGCCAAAGGTTATTAACGAGGAGGAACTAGGAGAGGCTGCAGCAGTTTGCTTTGGTCTGGGCCAAATAGGAAGGGCAACACACCTTCCTCTCCTACTCCCCTCCTCATTTAATTAACTTTTGCACTTTGAATTCAGTTTGTTGCAGTGGAAGTAAACTGAGGACAAAGGATGAAAGTGAGAGGGGAAAAAGAAACTGGGACATTTTAAAAACAGAGAAAAATGTGGGATGCCAGAATTTTAATTGGGATTGTCCCTGCTGAATAAGGAGAGATGGAGAGTTAGCTAGCATATTGTAAATTGCAAAATACTAAAGACAGGCTAAGTTTCAAATGCTCTCTTCTTCTGAAGGGCACTAAGCCCTTTTCGCACCTTACCTTTTTTCGGCACTGGGGTGCGGGGATCGTGCAAGCAGCCTCCAGCGAGAGGCTCTCGTGTCCCCACTGCTTCAGCTCCACATGAGCTGCCTGCTCCTGAGTAGGCAGCATGAGAGTCCTGACTCTTCCTTCCACAGCGCAGCCTGGAAGTTTCCCATGCTGTGCTGGGGCAGGAAGCACGACCACCGTGGCTCCGGAGGCTCCACATGCATGGCAAGTGCGTGCGGGGCCCTGGAGCAATGCGTGATTGTGCTCCATTTTCAGCTGAAAATGAAAAAGTGCATGAGCACCACCTGCCCTACCCTGGAGCATCGCGCGATTGCGAGTGCGTTGTGCAGATCACTCCTCACAATTGTGTGACGCTCGAAGGGCCCTTTCGCATGCAATTGCTATGCAAAAAAGAGCTAAGCCTTGCAGCACTGCTCACAGAACTTCAAGGAAAATGGGAATGTGTAGAAAAATATTTTTTGACAAGTACTAAGTACCAAGTATTAAGATAGCAAAAACCAAGAGTATAATTTTGGTTTCTGTATGCAGTGGGCAGGGTTCACAAGGAAGCCAGAAGTATGGAAAGGGAAACACTGTTGAGTCCAAACAGCTCTTTTTCACCCTTTACCCTCCTCTGGTAATGGCAGTCAATTGTGGGGATCACCTCCTCCCCTCCACACCTGATGCTGTGCAGCTGCCACAGCAGCTTACCCTGTACTCTCTTTCCCACCACCATTCAGCTTCCTGTCCTTCACCCCTCTTTTTGAGATAGCAAAAGGTACAGGATTCTTGACAAACTGCCCTTAGTCCAGTTCTGGTAACTATGGGCTGCTGTAACCCATCATACTGCAATCTGGGACCCTCAAGTTGATCTGCATGACTGGCCTGGCAGAGATCTTTGCGTGCTGAGAACAGAACCAATTCACCCCAAGCCCCCAATCTCACCCACCCATCTTCTTCTCACTTCATAACATCTCACCCTCAGAAGAGATGGCTTTAGGGTTGCACTCGTAGTAACGCTGTGAAAAATGAGCTAGAACTCGCTCCCGCTCCTGCGTCTCACCCATGAGGGCTAGCTCCTTCAGAAAAGACCTGGAGAAAAAGAAGGACCAATAATTACATGGAGTAATATCCATTGACCTATCAGAGTCTGCTGTTCGGGGACCCCACATCTCTCTTCCTTGGGCTGTATAAAATTTGCAAAACAATCCCGTCCTGTACACTGATGTGAACCCCTTGGTCCTCTCATCACACAAATGCCACTGTCAGCTCAGACAACACAATGCTCCAGTATGACCACCAATAATTCAGTCCTGTCATCTTGTCACCTCCAGCCATCTGTAGATCCAGCAACTCTGCAGTATCAGTCAAGCTGGCTGTAAGAGGTCAAAAGTCTGGCAAAAGCTGCTTTCCCACAGAACCTCTTCTTCACATAACTGAGCATACAGCACCAATAACAAACAATGCAAAGGAAAAAAGATAATTTCAAGGAGGAAAGGAATGTGGGCAGGGTATCACTCTCAGTTTCTGGAACATCCAGAACAGGCCATCAAAGATTCCAAATCAGAAGGCTCCGCTTAAAAGTTGTTTTGGGACTAAGTGACTGAATTTGTTTCAGAAGTTGCTACCATGTCTGTGCTGGCAATGCTATACACTAATACCATACACTGAACTAATACCATATGCTGAACTAATACACTAATATGCAAATATGCTTGAACTATGAACTTGTCCGGAAAGTTTAGGCCTTCAGTAACCAGTTATCCTCTCCCTGAATTGTTTTAATTTACCAACAGTAATCTTTTAAATTACTTTGATTCTACATTTTAAAATTATTTTCATTCAAATTTTAATGTATCACAGCTGCTTTTAGTGTTTTACTGTCATTGCCATGTGAATGCATTGCTGTTAACTGCTTTGAGCATATTTTGAGAAAAATGGGTTCTATACGTTTTTAATAAATAAACTCTAGTGATCCCTCCACTCTAAAGATAACAGTTTGGACAGAGACTAGTTTAGTTGCATTTCCTTCCAAATGAAATCATGGGATCTCATGGTTTAACTTTAAATTACATTGATTTCAAGTTAGGCACGATTTAACTTAAGCTACATCAATGAATAAGATAGTGTGAATCCAATGCAGTGACTGTCCAACTTTTAACAGAGGGACAGATTGCAGTAGAGGGACAGAAGTGATGTAAAGCTATTCCTCCTCTCCCTAAATGGTTTCCATCCCAGATGATTGTTCTGAGAACTTTTAAATTAAGAGCTGACGCATGAGTATGCCTGTTTTTCTCTATCCTTTCCCTTTCTCTTCCCATCTGCATTGTATCTTTTAGACTGTATTCCTGACAGCAGGGACTCATCTACAAGTTCTTCTGGAAACCTTTTTAGCTGTAGATCAAGGAAAAGGCACTGAAATAAATAAACTTCATGTTGAAAGACAGTTGTCAATAAGTTGATGTAACAGAAGAAGCCTTTGAAAGATAAGAAAGAAAATTTCAACTGCCTAAGACAAGCTTAAAATTGGTGTTTCAGGACAATCCAAGCAAAGAGTCTTACAGCATAGTAAACAGTTAATTCTTTGATTATGCACCTTTCAAATAATGAAAGATGTAGAGATCTACTATATGCCTGCCTTCTCCAGGTACACTTGCAATGTATCAGGTTCTGATGCATGACAGAATGCAGGTTCTTCCTCCTTTGCCCATTTTCCTTTGCAAAGATAGACAAATGGCTACTTTGCTTTTTATAACTAATTTTTTCCCTCTGTCATGTTTTTTCCATGCCATTTCCACATCAGTTTGCAGTATTTTTTACAAAGTCCAGCAGAAAATGCTTAGATTGCATATGCATTTTCATGCATGACAACATTTGAAGCAATTTCCCCTTAATACATGCATTTTTGTGAGCACTGTCGCTAAAGTATGCTTTTTTTAATGCTATATTCTCTGATGTACACATTTTTGTATCCAGTTCATATGTCTGCAATATAGACATAGACTGAAGAAGGCAGTGCAACATTCAGATAAAGAAAGCTGCCCAACTTACTGGGTGGTTTTTTTGTGGGTTGGGGCTGCTGCTGGCTCACGTGGTTGCCCTTGTGCTGCTGGAAGCATCTTCCACTTCCCAGCAGGCTCCAGAGTGCACATAACCTCCTGGGATGCTCTCCTTGGCAGCCAATGAGTTTAAACCTGGGTTTAAACTCACTGACTGCTTCTTTCCTGGGCTAGAGCAAGTGGTAGTTTTCACTTTGGTCCAGAAAAGCACTATTTAATCTGGTTCCCTTTCGGCAGACGCTCAGTTCCTTTGGAGCATCATCCCACCTTCTCTCCCTATGTCTCTGGCTTGTGTATGTCTCCTTATTTGTTGTCACAACTGTTGGACAGTTGGCATGGGTCCTGAATCCAGGATACTGCTCTAGTGTCTTTGGGCAGGGTATATTGGTGTCACCTCAGTTTGGCTCCTTGGGGTGCAAGGGTGTTAGGGTTCATTCCACCTGTTGCCACCTGGGTACTGGCAGTGGCCAGTGGTTTGGCTCATCGGTCAACAGGAGGTTCTGGATCCAGACCTATGCACAAGCCAACCCTATAACAACTGTAACCAATAAAGCTGTGGCCTTTTTATTCCACTTCCTCAGTGTGGTGTGGTTCTTTGGACAGCAGGTCCGACCCCGAGCACGCAATTGCAAAAGCTAAAAAAGAAAAGGTATTGTACTATGATTTTATCTTTCCTTCTAGATGAATTGTCTGTGATAAGGTGGTGGTGTGGAATAATAGTCATGGGGGGAAAATCTGGGATGGTTCAATTGGAAGACAGTAATTTCTGGACCCCTCCAAAATTGTAAGAACAAGATGGGGACACTGCATAATAAATATGAGTTCTAAAGGGCCTCAGACCAATAACGTTAAGTGGGAGGGGAGTGTTAATCCTTTTTTCTCCATGCACCATTTTACCAGGCAGAAACAGCTACCAACCCTTGGTTGAGGGGGAAAGACAGGAAGAATATAGGCCCCTCACTTTCTCTCTAGCAGGACTGATACTGGTCTGGAGGCAGCCTGAGTCTGGCTGAAAAATGGAATGTAGAGAGGAATAAGTTTCTCCTCATCCACAGCATTGTTGATTTAACCCCATTTGGCCCCAGTACTCCTTGTCTACTGAGAAAAGAAGGCATGGTTTCGTCATGGTTTTCTTATACCATGTACACACATACACTCTCATTTTAAAAGAGTTTTATGAACTGCAGATAATGAAGCAAGGGAAAAAAATCTCTAGTAATCAATAGTGGGCATTATTCAAGAGGTGACTATGCTAGTCTCAGAATCACTTACATACTGAAACTGAATTTTGAGAAGATAGCAAATGATTCTGAAAAACATTTCTAAGTATGTTATAAGTACCTGATGTGATGTTATGAAGCATAAAAATCTGCATCTCCTTCAAAAGAAGTCTATGACCCCATTACTTCAAAGAAGAATAATCTGTACATGCTCTAAATCTTAAGACTAGCTTTCATAACTTGTGACCCACCCACCCTAGCAACCCAGGCTATATGGAGTCCATCAACTATGCATTGTGGTCCACTAGCTAGATCCACCCAGCCTGGTTTGGTAGTTCTGGGCTGTCAGGAAAAACAGAAGACTTATCCAGTGCTGATGAGCTGCCAGGGCTGCTTAGAAATCTAGTGAAAAAATTCAGAACTCCTGCATTTCCACAGATATAAATAAATGTTAATCCTGAAGGCAACTGCAGACAATTTTCTGCTGAACTTCTAAATTTAAACTCATTTTTTCATGATTTCACCATTTCTAGGACTGCACATATCCTTCTTTGAACGCTCACCTCAGTGCCTGATCCAGACTCATTCCAGTAAATTCAAAGAACTTGAGGTACTCTCCTGCGACCATCTTACTAAAATCATTACTGGAAAAGAGAGGATAAAAAAGATTTTTTAAATTATTATCATATGAGAGAGGGATACAAATGTAGGAGAGGGAAACATGAGGATATCACGATTATTGCAATAAAGAGCAGAAAAACAAGATTTAAGGCCAAAATCATAAAAAGTCAGCAAGGCACCTAACAGTCTGATGAAGGATTTCATTCCACAGTCCCTTATGTGCCTTAATTTCTCATGAGAGCTTTATTCTCTAGTGGCTAGACATACATTAGGAGTGAAGGCACACATTGTTAGTGAGAATATTTTTGTCAAGCTACAGGAAATGCAGCACAGGTCATCCACAGGGTATGAGTGATGTGGGCCATGCAGAAAATGCTGCCACCCCAAGAGTGTCTCAAAAAGACAAGCCAGCCAAAAGTTTACTTATTATTCTTAAGTGAAGGTGGTATCTTATCTGTTGTTCTCCACAAGGCTTTCTCCTCAATATTTCTGCATGAATGTAGCTGGATTCCCTCAGAGAGTTAACAGAGCTCGGGGTGAACAGTCCTTTCTCCTAATACCCACACGTACTTCTTCCCCAGGTGGCGGGCTACATCTGCTTTTTTGAAACCATCCAGATTGTACAGCCTCTTTGCCAGGCGCTTAGCAGCCTCCAGATCAGCCTTGTGCCCGTTGGAGAGGGTGTCCGTGCTGCCCAGGGCTAGTTGCTCTGTGCTGTCCATTTCAGAATCCGAGTCAGAGACGAAGTGACTTAGAGGGTGCTCACTAAAACAAAAAAATAAAAGCTGTCATAGGAGCTTTGCAAATCAATGGCATTTTGTCTTGGTGCCCCTCACTGAAGACACTTCACATGTGCTGATAAGCAGCTGTGGCAGGTACAGTTTGTCCAAATGGCATGTTACATGTAGCACCATCTAAGGCAGTATAACATGAAATCCATTGATGAATTGGCACTTTTAAGTATGTTTTCCTACCATTTATAGTAGAGAGATCCAGCAGTTCTGCCTGTTTCTTTGTTAAAAATGAAAATAAGAAGTTTCTGCTTGAATAACAGCAAATAAATTAACTAGCTGAGAAGACAGGAGGTGGAAAACCCCTTCTAAGTACTAGGTAGTGCTAAGTACTAGGTAGTAGGTCCAACATCAAAAAGAACTGTATTAGGAAGAACTCTACACCTGAAACTTTTGTCTCTAATACTGAAAGCCCCTTTTCTGTATCTTGCCTGTGCAAAACATCTCTTTTTACACCACCTTTTGAACAGATATCTCTTTAAGGTGGTTTGCAAAAGAAAATAATAAAATAAAATAATAACATATATAATATAATCAAGTAAAATAGAGGCATAAAACATTTCTTAAAAACAACCAACTGGAGCAGATTTTTACTGAACTGTACAATGCTAATTAAAAAATGTACTAGTTATATAGAATCACAGAATCATAGAATCATAGAAATTCAGAGTTGGAAGAGACCACACAGGCCATCCAGTCCAATCCCCTGCCATGCAGGAACACCCTCAAAGCAATCCCGACAGATGGCCATCAAGCCTCTGCTTAAAAACCTCCAAGGAAGGAGACTCCACTACACTCCAAGGCAACAGATTCCACTGCCGGACAGCCCTGACTGTCAGGAAGTTCTTCCTGAGGTTCAGGTGGAATCTCCTTTCCTGCAGCTTGAATCCATTGCTCCTTGTCCTGGTCTCTGGAGCAGCAGAAAACAAGTCCCCTCCTTCCTCTACGTGGCATCTCTTCAAATATTTAAACATGGCTATCATGTCCCCTCTTAACCTTCTCTTCTGCAGACTAAACATCCCCAGCTCTCTAAGTCTATCCTCATAGGGCATGGCTTCCA
Source organism: Ctenosaura bakeri (assembly GCA_948474755.1). Classification (NCBI taxonomy): domain Eukaryota; kingdom Metazoa; phylum Chordata; class Lepidosauria; order Squamata; family Iguanidae; genus Ctenosaura; species Ctenosaura bakeri. Next base: position 271,360 of record CAOLHI010001922.1, read on the forward strand.
GGCCTCTCACCATTTTGGTCGCCCTCCTCTGGAATTAGGAACAAGCAGAAGACTCCAATGCCATCTGCAATAGTCTTCTGCTGGTTATACTGGCATAACCCCTACCTGCTGACTAATATCAGACTTCAGCCAGTAGAGACATCTGCCATCACTGAGCTCAGAGACTGAAGAGCCCCAAACAGACGCAGCAAAGGGGTAGAGCAAGGAAGGAGCTGAATTATGCCAGATCCAAACCTTATCCCAACCTACGACACAGGCACGATATCAGCCCAAAGTTAGGATGGATAGAGAGTATCCTAAACAGTTTCCAGCATCTTTAGGCTGAGTGTAGTTTAAATTCAGTACACCTTCAGGTCTAATGTCACCTCAGTTGGCTTTAAGCCATCTTGGTGAGCTGGATCGTGTTCCAAACCAAAGTTTTATATGTTAAGCTATTACCTTGTTAGATTTTTCTTCTAATGTGGCTGAACTCACTAGATTTTATTGAAGCTGATTCTATATGTGAAGAAGTCACTGATGCTGATCCTATATGTTAAAGAATTAATTATTTTAGCATGTTTGAATTCACTAGGGACCTTTTCGCACGGGCTTTCCCAAGCGAAAGAGCCCCGTGAGCCACGCGGGAGTGGGAACGCCGCTGCGCACAACGCACTCCCACTTCCGGCGCTCTCACGGGGCTGCAGCGGCGCGGCGCGGGGTTTTTGATTTTCGCTAGCAGGCGACAATCAACCCGCGCTCGCGCAACGCCCCCGGCGCCCGCCCGCACTTACCTCTTGTGCGGTGCGTCGGGGCGGCGGCCGGGTCGCGTTTCCCTCCCTCCGCTCCTGCGGAAGGAAGGGGCGGGGCGGGGTGGTAGCGCGACGGATGCAACGGCACCCTGCTTCGCACGGGCGGGGGGCTGCTCACGACAGCCTCCCGCTCGCGCGGGGGCGGGCGCGACTGTCCCTCGCGCCAGGAGCGAGGGACAGTCGCGCCTGGCCCCCTGGGCGCGCGCGCGCGATCGGGAGGCTGTCGCGAGCAGCCCCCCCAGCGCGCCAGGAGCGAGCGACAGTCGTGCCCGCCCCCCCGCGCGCGACAGGAGCGACGGGTCCTTTCTTGCGCGCGCGGGGGGGATGGACTCGCGAGCCGCCGCCGCCTCCGGGACGGTGCCGTTTCCCAGCTGGTTCCTTCGGCTGCGGAAGGAACCAGCGGGGAACCGGCAGGCTCCCGAACTAGGCTTTTCCCGCAAGCCGCCCGCCCCCGCTCGCGCAAAAAGCCTAGTGCGAAAAGGGCCTAGGGTGGAGGGCTCTTCCGGATGCAAATAGGAAGGCCTAAGGAGAAGAAAGGTGAGAAGTGGAACAAGTGCATGGTTCTTTTGCAAGGCAAGCTAATTGTTTGCTATATCATATTTCTGGAGCAGGGAGAAAGATAACTCTTCTGCAAACTCTTCAGAAGAATAGCTGAGAAGCAACTGGAGACCTGAGATTGGGGAGCAAATGAAGAATGCAAACAAAGGGGAAAAAAGTGAAATTTGGTTTTGTATGGTAGAGAAATAGAGAATGATTTGTATGCTTAGCTATCACGCAGTCACTGTCTTTACACAGTTTACACCTTTTAGGCCTGAAAGACTGGTATTATTGGTTGGTATAACTTTGGGTAAACTGGGTGACTCCCTTCTGTTCCCCTCCTTTCTTGATTTTATTCTGCTTTCTACTGAATAATATAAAATATTCTGCATTGCACTAGGTTCTCCTTACCTGCAGTCTCTGAATGTGCGACTCTGAATGACTGCAACCACATTGTACTCTATGCCTAAAATGACAGTGACATGCACATGGACACCATGAAGCATCTGTGTTGCATTGCCAGTTAGTATTATGGGATGGAAACATTTGTGTTAGATACAGAAGGCCCACTGAATTTGGAGTAATCTGCAAGGAACTCCTCTGCAATAGTTTAAATGTTTATTGTTGCTCACTGAATTGTTGATAGGCACTTGGATAATGATGTGAAAAGGTATCCTCCATTATACCTACCCCATTTTCTCTCTTGGCTTCCCTCTCTCCTCCCTCTTCTATTTTTCACCACATCCTGTTTCACTAGGTCACATGTTCTGAGGCGGTTGGTAAGGTTAGAGCTATTAGTTTGGAGCCAAAAGATTCACTTAGGAGAACATACTTTCTCCATGGCCATTTCCGCACTACACTGTTATAGTGCTATTATTCCACTTTCAACCTCCTATGGAATCTTGGGGTTTGCAGTTTAGGGAAGGGCATTTAGAAATCCCAGCCAGAGAGCTCTTTGGCCTCAATAAACTACAAATCCCAGAATTCCATAGGAGGTTGAAAGTGGAATAACATAACAGTATAGGGTGGAAATGGCCCATGTCTCATTGAATCTTTTTGTAATCTTTTAATTTGATTACTATTGCTCATACAGTGCTAATGCACTTGGATAATTAGTGGAAAGTTTTCCTTGCCATCCTCCCTTCCCCTCCCTTCCTTTCCTTTCCCTTCCCTTCCTTCCTTTATTTCTATCTCTCTGTTTCTCTCTTTTCTCCTCCAAACTTCTCATTCTTCTTTTCAAACACCCGTTTTTCCAGTGGATCACACGCTTCAAGGGGTTCATGCCCAGAGCCAAAAGGCAGAATTAATTAAATTCACACCCTCACATCTCTTCCTTTAAAAAATAAAATAAAATAATAAAATAAAATCTACTTAAAAGTTGCATTGAGCTTAGTAAGCAAAATGTGTGCTGTATCACTGTGTTGCAGATCACGTTTCCTGATAGGGAATGGGAAGGCAGAGAGGAGTGCTGGATTAGGACACTGGGAGACCAAGAGTCAAATTCTTGCTTGGCCATGGAAACTCACTGGGTGACCTTGGGCAAGTCACACATCCTCAGCCTCAGAGGAAGGCAAGGGCAAACTTCCTCTGAACAGATTCTATCATGAAAACCCCATGACAGGTTCACCTTAAGGTTTCTATAAGTCAGAAATGAAGGTGTTACCACGGTTCTGTCATGCCTGATGATAGCACTAGATATCTCTTGATATCAAACTTATTTGGCCTTCACTTGACCTTTCTCTGCCACCCTGCTCCACGTGTTTGCAAGGGCCACCGGACAAGCACATAAACAGGCGTGGCCGTTAATGGTTGGACATTCCAATCCCCATTTAGGCAGGCAGATTAATGCCTCTCTGTTGCTTCAGGGACCATTTCTTGCAGACACACCTTGCTTAAGTGCGACTCTACACAAAGACACTTGGCCGAGAGCTGGCACTTTCTTTATGCTGAGCCATTTGCATATTGGCTATACTATTGTCATCCAGCGCTAAGCTCATCATGTAAAACCTGACCTTTTTCAACGCTTTTGTCCCGCTCCAAACTTCCTTTGTTCTCACTGAGCATGGCATGGCCCGGAGGCACAATCCACCCTATAAAAAGTCCCCAAATCCGAGCCCTCCTTGGAACACTCCAGACTGCTATCCTGCCTTGCTGTCAGTTTGTCCAGCAAGTCGCCCTCTCAGCGAACCGCACTGAGCTTTCCTCCCTGCAACTCTCCGTTTTCTCCAGAACTACGAGAAAAGGTGTTGTATCACCCATTTCCCCCGAAAACTGTCATTTCTACTTTTCTAGTTAGCTGTGTGCATGTGGTGTCTTTTCTGTTGTTTGTCCTTTAATAAAACTATTATTTTTACTATTTTAAAAAACTGTCTGACTGCTCTCCTGACCTGATGCTGTATACATAGGGTTAAAAGATCCCAGCTAAAGTTACTCTGCCTCTCGCTAGCTTAAGAGAGTGCTCGAGTTAATTTCCCCATCTTGTGTTTTTGCTTGGTTATTTGGGCGTCCCCACCCGGGACCCCCACAATACAGGGTAACAAAGGCACACAACAACAACAACAATCTGTGCCCTTTCATTCTGTTTTGACTAATAATGACTCACACTGCTTTTTTCCCCAGTTCTATTTTAATGTGCATAAGTTGTTTAGTTCAAAATGTTGTATGGTCTATATCAGTGGTTCTTAACCATTTCTTTATCACTTGGAATTAAATATTTAAATATTTATTTAAAGCTGATTATTAGTTGATCACTCTTATCCCTTATTCTTCCAGTAGACAATGAAAAGGAAAGAAGGCTTGTTAATTGTGGAGTAGCAGGCTGAGATCCTTCAACTGCCAGGAGAACAGAATTAACTGGAATTTCCTAAAGGAAGGTTATGAATGAGAAGAGGCCTAAAGAATCATTTATTTTGCTCTTTCTTTTCTCCAAAGCAGAGCCTGGAACGTAAGGGTCTCAGTGCTGCTTTGGGGAAAGGCACAAAAGAAATGCTATTTCCCTTTGAAGGAGCACCGAGAATGTAGAGAGGGTGGGTGCTTCTTTTTAAATCTATCTACTTTCTTGGTGATCCTTCAGAGGGAAATGGCATTTCTTTCACACTTTCACCCAAAGGAGCACTAAGACCCTCGCCATTTCGCTTCTAAGCAGCCACAAGAGTAAAAGGACTCCCTTTTATTCTTATGGCTGCTTGGAAGCAAAACTAACTACACCACGCTGCCTGGGCCAGGGCTCACACAGCATTTCCATGCTTACCACATAGCATCTGGGCTGGGTGTCTTCCCTCATCTTCTGGGCTCTCCTCTTGCCTTCCTGCCTTCTGGGCTCTCTGGTGCACCTGCAGAGTAGCACCAGTGCAGGATGAGATGCATCGCTGCTGCTGCCACCATGCCCACTACTGCCTTTCAGGAATCTGGGATATCCTGCATCAACCAGCCACAACTGGCTGGGACAGTTTTTAAGTCCCTTAAATTTGTGTTTTTCCCCATTTTTTGGGATGAATGGCAACTCTACACAGACCCCTGTGAGGGCTCAGTCGACACTCAGGGGCCCATGGACACCAGATTAACAACCACTGGTCTATATTAATTCAAATAATTGAGTCTATGATTCTAAATCATAGAACCATAAATACTGTTGTGAAAGAGACTGTCCACATTGTAACACTGCATTTTATTTCTGGATTATATGCTTCCTAACTCTGCAGCCCATAGAGATATGTGGTGCCATCTTTATTACAGGCCCTGACAGTTACTGAAGAGGCTGGTTTCAATGGCAAAACACTCTTTGAGCCCTTAGGGCATTGTCTGGAGAACAAAGATACGACTGCCTCTGGTTCAAGCACATGCTATAGCCATTGGCTCTAAAACATGTGACTGGAAAGCAGTGGCTGTACTGTCTATGTTGTGGAGAAATATAAATATTGATAACTTGTCAAACATAAATAGAACTACCATGTGATTACCAGGATGGTAAGATGAAGGTGTCTTTCTATGTGTGTAAATTACTATGAACATCGTATTGTGTTTTAAAGTGATCATTAACAGAGGAGACAATCTGGCTTGAGAGTAGAAGACATGTGAAACTAAGGAAGAGCCTGGGTTTTGCAGTCTCTTAACGCAGTGGTTCTTAATCTTTCTTAATATTTTCTTTACCAATGACCCCCTGTAAATATAGTTTGTTGACAGAGGTCCCCAAGGCGTAATTCAAGGTTTAAATAGATAAATTTAGATCTAAGTATTCAAATATTTATTCATTTATTAAAGGCTTCTGAGACTAGGATTCAAATCCCTGCTCAGACACTGGGTGATCTTGGGCAAGTCACATTATCTCAACCTCAGAGGAAGGCAAAGGCAAACCCCTGCTGAGCAAATCTTGCCATCAACCTCCCCCACTGTGATAGGTTCACCTTAGGATTGCCATAAGTCGGAAGTGACTTGATGGCACAAAACAACAAAGTGCCACTGATAGGGGGAGTTCTTTCTAGCCATCATGCCTCTCCCCTTTGAAAACTGACTTATAGTAGCTCTAAGGTGAACCTATCATGGGGACTTTTTTTGGCAAGACTTGTGCCATTGCCTTTCTTTGAGGCTGAGAGAATGTGACTTGCCTGATATCACCCAGTGAGCTTCCATGGCTGAGTGGAGATTCAAACCCTGGCCTCCAGAGTCATAGTTTGGGTGCAGTTTGGGCACACACGCATGCTTTCTGCTGTGTCCTTTTGATCAGGGATGTGATAGCAGGGGGTATAGATGCCAAGGGAAATGGTGCCATGCATGTGTGTGTGCCCAACTGCTCCTTTGTTTGCAAACGAGGGAGGAGCTTTAGCACCTGTATGTCTCCCACTGCCACATCCCTGTTGCTACTGCTGGAGTCCAGCAGCAGGGCTTCACTGACCCCCTGTGAGGGCTCTGCAGACCCCTGGTTAAGAACCACTGCCTTAAACCAATGGGGTCACATTTTCTGGCAGTAGCAGGTCATATAAGATACCAGGGAAGGAAACTTGCTTATCCCAGGAAATAAGGAAGTTGGCCTCCATTCAAATCAGTCCCACTCAGCTTTTAGTTTGGTGCGGATTTTGTCTATTTTAAAAAGAAGCATTCCTACTTTGTATACAGCTATGTGGCCCTTGCCCTGCTTCAGCAGCTCTGAAGGTCTAGATGACCACATCAGCAGGCCTTCATGGTCCAGAAACATTCCTGGGACATTATGGATTAGTGTCTCAGTACTTAGTGGAATAGGACACTGACAGCATGAAAGGGACATAGGGAGCTGATTTTTTTTCTTTATTTTTGAACCAAGAGAAATCTGAAACTGTTGGTTGAACACCAAGACCCTGGGAAGTAGGGTGAATGAACTATACTCTTCACTGAAGTCTTATTTTCTTCTCTCCTTGCCATTCTTCTCCCATACTGCTGCTAGATAGATGGTGTCCTCACAGTACTTATGTGGCAAAGAAGAAGAAATAACAGGTTAGAGCTTGAAGAAAGCATTAAATGTTATTGGATGGGTTCTTCAGCACTTTGTAATCTTTGGATACATGAAATCAGAGTTATTTATAGTAAGGAAAGCGATTTTCCAAGGCTTCTGGAACTGCAAAAACAGTAGAAGAATTAGCCATCTGAAAACAAATGAGAGTGTTCCATAAAATCATTCTTTTTTAAAAAAAATCTAAATATGTTATCTTACCATTCAACCCATAAAAATTCTTGGTAGTGCCTAGCAATAAAATAAAACAAATATTCCCTCCATGGTTCTCATAGTCTCTTGTAAAAATGCATTCCAAGAGAGAAGCTTGTCCCAAGGACTTGTGCCATTTACGCACTAGACTGTTATAGTGCTATTATTCTACTTTCAACATCCTATGGAATCCTGGGGTTTGCAGTTTGGGGAGGCACCTTTAAGGCCCCTGAAAAGCCTCTCCCTAAACTGCAACCCCAGGATTCCATAGGATGTTGAAAGTGGAATAATAGCACTATAGCAGTCTAGTGCAGAAATGGCCTAAGTTCAGCCACTTTGGATTTTGTAAGAGTCTCAAGTATGCTTCCTATGTGACATTTTTACTACTGAGGTGCAGGTAAACCTGCATAGAAAATACATGCACTTAGATGTAAACATCATACAAGGGGTATTTTGCCATGTGGCTTTCCCGGACACTCAGACTATGTCCTATATGTGTTGCCAGGAGATTTGCTTCTCTTTAATCCAATAGGTACTGATTGCTCCAAACTGTCCACACTAGTCAGATGCTCTATTTGTTGTTAACCTAATGTTGAAAGCCTCTTGTCAGCTCATCTTTGGAACACTGGATATCCACTGGTTTTTGTTTGCTTGTTTGTTTTGCAATTAAAAACGTACATCTATTGTAGAAAGAAGACCCTCTCTTCATTTTTAAAAGGTTTAATCCGTTTAATCTCAGTCCTATAGGAGGGGCCTTTTCTTCCCTGACTTTCATCTTTGCAAGCCAAGCACTTAATTCAATTCCAACTTTCATCGTACTTAGTCTTATTAATTTGGTGAGAGGCTACTTCATTCTCCCAACTTCATTTCAAGGAAAAGATTCTGCCTGATTTATACCACTTCCTTTATTTTATTTTATTTTTTGCACTGTACTCACCAACAGAAACAATGGTACATAGAGATATATTTCATTGTGAAGCAAAGGAAAGGCTAATTCTGCTATTTCCATCTCACAGCTCTCTGTGATCCCGTTCCTACCCCCACTTCCTTAACATATTTCTCCCACTCCTCTATCAGTTGCTCTCATTCAGTTTGCATCTCCCAACGGGGGCTTAGAAATCTGCTGCCAGGCCCTTCTTGTTGCTAGGCGCCCCGTCCTTCCTCTTCCTTGTTGCCATAGCACCCACTGTTAAGGTAGGCAAAAACAGGAGAGAGCAGCAGGCACACACCACTTCTGGTTAATAACCCATGTTTATTAATTAGCTGGCAATATGCCCATCAATATGATGAATTGTTGTTATTTTCTCTCACAGAACTTAATGAGAATCACTGAGAACCATGTGAGGAAAAGATAGCAGCTGCAATTAGGGACACAATTGAGGTAAGAATAAAGACTTTCACTCGCCTTACACTGGAGTGAGCCCAGTGTCAAGAGTGGGAGCAGGTTATTTTCTCGGCATCAAGAATCTTCTAGACTGCTGCTTAATTTACTTTGCCTCCTATATGTCATGGGGGGAACCAACGACGTGTGGGAAAAATGAATGGGCTGCATCAGGGTCAAAGCAAAAGCAAAGACAAAATCTGCCTCCCGCCCCGGCAGTCTCTGGGAGCAGCAATTTATGTCCTGCTGTAGGAGTGAATAGCCGCAATTCACATCTGTGGCAGAAAGTAAAGCAAGTCGTGGGTATGACTCTAGAGGACAGGAGGGCACTGCCACAATGTGTAATATGAACAACAAAACCCCTGACATTTGGGGGAATAATGTGGGCGCATATTTGGGGGAGGAAGCTCCTTCATTGCCTACAGCTGGCTCATTCCTACCTCCTCATCTCTCCACAGTCCCAAGCTTTTGTTTGTTCCATCTTCCCCCTCACCTGACCTCCAAGAGACACTGCTTGAATCATCTCTCGCAACACACTGTCTAAGCAGTTTGTGAAGTCAGCTCCAGGCCCACTGCCAACCTTTTCAACTTGCCCAAAGATAGCAGCATCAATGCCTTCAGAGTTTGCTTTGGCAATACAAGCTAGAGCACCCCGGGTGATAGGGTCACAGGTTAGAGAGACATTGCTATTGTCACAAGAAGGGTTGAGAAAAGTTCATTTTCTGCTCTCACTTATCAGAACCATCACCAAAAAAAAAAAAAAAAAAAGGCGCTATCAGAGTGCATGTATGTGCATTATTGTTGTTTTATGCCTTCAAGTAATTTCCAACTTATGGTGATCCTAAGGCAAATCTATCACAGGGTCTTCTGGGGCTGAGAGTGTGCGATGCACCCAAGGTCACTCAGTGGGTTTCCATGGCAGAACAGGGAATGAAACCTTGGTCTCCAGAATCGTAGTCCAGTGCTCAAACCACTACACCACACTGGCTCTTATGTTTGTGTATTTCTGTTTAAATTTGTGGGCTAATTTGAATACTCTTATAGACTCCCAAGACTCTGTTTTTTATATATGTTATTATGCTGGTCAGTATCCCAACTCTGCAAATCTAAGAAGCCTAATTTGCATATTACATAAACTGTTTTCTCATTTTGCACAGCTAAACACTTGTTTGCACATTTTCTATTAATTTAATGGGATACCCTGTTGACAAGTGCCATGTAAAATTGATGAAAGGACAGTGGAACAATCTTATTTGCCAATTTGCACATGCTAGGAAAGAATGGTTTCTCTCATCTGTTCTACTTGCCTTTGAGTTTGGAAAACCATGGGAAGTTATTGTGTATTTCAGTGTCCATTTCCTGGCTTTATCTCTGCTCCTCATTTTTAAAGTAGAGTTTCAAGAAAAAACAGAAAAACCTTGGTTTTCTTTCCAAGTTTCTGAACTTTCATCAGATATGTTCCTCACCTTATAAAGCTTAGCCCTACAGCAAAACTAACTACATACATCCTTAACAGCATTTTCAGTTGTGCAGTTAAAACCAGACAGGTGGGGTGGAAAATTTCCCCAAAGCTGTCCAGGATACTGTTCTGCAATTAATCACGTTAGATGGCCTAAATATAGCATATGATGCTCTAGTCATTCTTCTAAGCAGACAAGCATCTACAAACAGTAGTGCTCAGAGGAACAGACTAACAAGTGAATGCACTGCTAAGTTTATTCTTATTTCACAACATCCATTGTTTCTCAATCATTCTTAAGTTTAGTTAGTCAAGATGGAATATGGTAATTTGTCTGTGCCTACAAATTCACATAATCTTTTAGTGAAATAAAATGTTCAGTTAGTTGTACTGAATCAGATTTTTCTATACTGAGCGAGTGAAGCTGAAGGTAGTGAAATTATACGCTAGCAAAAGAAAGTTAACTTGTTGATGTATCAGGTACACCTCTCTTTAGATATGTGACCTTAAAAGAACAATGTTCTTTCAGGTATACTCTTTTCTCCCTCCCTCTTTCTCTTTTGTTAAATATAAAGGAAATATATGCTCTTCATTTTACATTATTGCAGATACTGCAATAAACACATCAAGCTTTAAAAGGGTTTCAAGATAATATTTAATCCAGATGCACTAGTCTAGACAACATTATTTAGACAACTGGAAATTTTCTGGGAAATTTTCCAGGTCTGTTTTTTTCAGGAAACCCACATCACTGTTTAAGCCCTTGCTATGTTCCTTTCTTTCCAAAAAGTAGTCAATGATGATTGCCTTTTGGAGGGGAGATGAGAGTGGAGAAGGATTAATTCCAATCTGTTAAGGGCTTTTGTGACTTTGAGACAGCTGTAATGAGTCTTAAATGTATGGGTTAAAAAAATTATTTATATTTAATCTTGTTTTAATGATTAGCGAAACAAGACTTAGGCACTGTACTATGCATACCTAATTGAACTAAGCTGCAACAGGGCTTCATAAGATCAAATCACAACCTAATTTGTTCAAAGTTAATGCTGACTTATTTCTGAGTAAATAAGGTTAGAGTTGTTTGCAGTTTAAACCCCTAAAATCTCCTGCCAACATTATAGAAAATCTAGAGTATCTTCCAAGGAACAATTAAAAAGTGAATGTAGAACTATCAGGCTGATAGAGTAGAAAATTCCAACACATCAAGCCAAAATTTTAACTATTTATCTTCAAAGCAGGCAATGCTATCAGAGCTGCTTTTTTGCTGCAACATGCTGCCCTGCTTCTGCTGGTTTGTTGAATATACAGTTTACTGCTGATGATCAGGACATGGAATGTTAAGTTTTAATATCAAGTCAGTAATACTGACTGTTATGAATTGAAACATTAATTCACTACCATGAACACTAATAATTTAAGCTGTTTATTTAGTTAAATTATTGTTAATTATTGATTGGAATGTTAGAGTTAGGCTGATTATCAGATTTATAAAGAATGGCATGGAGGTTGTCATTGCTGACCTTAGGGGAGCATCTTTTATTACTGGTTCATTCAAAAAGTCACTTTTTGTCCTTTTAAAGTTCCTTCCTCTTAACTAGATTTGCCTCTCCTCCCCACTGCACAATCCATAATATGACTGTTGCCAGGGAATGGTGGAAGTTCAACACATCTCGGAACTGTCATGTTGAGGAAGGCAGTCCCAAAACATGGGATCTCTTCTCACAATTCAGTTTGTTAATAATCTGTGTTTCTCTTTTCTTTCTGCCTCACCAACACGTACGTGTCAACCACTCTTCAAACGCTTTATTTGTTAAAGGTTGATAAGAAAGTATTTATTTCAGTTAGAAGGTATCAATTCAGTCCAAGTACAGCAATAAGTGGATTGCTACAAAGATAAGTTACTGAATTAAGGGTGGAGAATTCTTAATCAGAAATAGTTTGAGAGCCTCTAGGCATACGTAGGTCATTGCTTGTTTGTTTTGTACAACTGAAACACTGCATGCTGTGCCCCCACTCCCAAAGAAAAAGTGTACTCTGCCAAGATCAGAATATGTGTTGCATGTAGGACCAAAGAATCCCAAATTAAATTTGTGGCATCTTCAGTTCAAATGATAAAACATCTAACAAGCACATTATTCTCTGCACCCATCTTATCTTAATTGTATAAAAAAGAAAAAACAAGGGAGGGAAAAGAGAAGAAGGGGTTGCTAAACATCAGATTAGGAGGGCTGAAGAGAAAAGGAGAAGGAGAAGCCAAGAGAGAAAGAAAGGGGAGGTGAGGAAAACTTTTTACTTAATTATCTAAGTGCCTTACACTGTATGAGCAAAAAGAGCAAGGGATTCCTTGTAGCTCAAATAATATATACAAGATAAAATATTATACAATAACATACAATAGAGATCAGTCCAGCATGTGTTCTATAGATGAGAAGTTACTGAAAAGAGTCACAATGCACACACCTCACCCAGAACACTTTCCAAACACTTTCTTCCCATATAGGCCTGCTGGAGGATGCTCCTTGCTTTCAAGCCTAAAAAGCCTGACATTATAAAATTGTTCAAATAATAGTATATAATATTCAATAATATACCATTTTATATTTAATAATAATAATAATAATAATAATAATAATAATAATAATAATAATAATACAATACCAGCATATTATATTATTATAATTATATAATATTTTTATACTCAACTTTTGCATTAGGAAGAAGGGGGAGGGATGATGTACCTTTAACATTTGCTCCCTTTAAAAAATATAGTAGTGCACTGTCTCAAAAAGAATTTCTTGTTGTTATTATACATTTTAGAATACAGTCCACATAGCTGCACAAACAGTCTAGAAAATGAAGATTTGTACTTATCATAAATTCCTCTTCTGGAGGAATGCACATGAATATTCCTTGCTCTTGCAGTTATCTATACCATGAAGCTTGTTGAACCAGTTCCACCTTGTGAGAATCAGATAATTCTCAACTCAGACTGGGAAAGCCTGTAAACCCTTACCTTGTAACATAAATAAAAATCTAACATCCATGCTAGTGCTAGTGGTCAATGTGTTCACTCTTAAATGCCTTCAAGTTCAATCTGATTTATCACAGAATTTTCTTAGGCAAAGAGTACTCAGAGATAGTTTGCCACCTTTTTCCTCTAAATATAAACCACAGCATCTGGTGTTCCCTGGCAGCCTCCCTTCTAAGTATTAACCAGCCCTCAGTCTTTTCGCACACAGTTTCTGTAGCGCAAGGGCCCCTTGAGTGTAGCACGAATGGGAGCGTTGGTCTGTGTGATGCACTCCCATTCACGCGACGCTCACGAGCCTAAAGGGGGATGCGCGCGCATTTTCTTATTTTCGTCTCTAAGCCGAAAATGCTGCGCAGTTGCGCAATGCTCCCGGGGCCCTCGCGCACTTACCTGCATGCGGTGCGTCGAACGAGCCAGGCTGGTCGCACTTTCTCCCCCAGTGCAGCCTACAGCTCCCAGACTGCGCTGCGGAAGGAAGGGGTGGAGCGTTCGTGCGACACTCACGCGACCGGCAAACAGCTGCGGGAGGCAGAAGGGCTGCCATGAGCGGCTAGCGCAAATGGCTGCTAGTGCGATTGCTGCCCCCCACCGCCGTGACAAAGGTAAGGTGCAAAAAGGGGCCCTGACTCTGCTTAACTTCCATCAGATGGGATCCAGTGCCTTCAGGGTATTTAGGCATAATGGCCAATGGATGAACATAAAGATGCAATGATCTAGAAGGAATCCAGAAGTGGATTCACCAAATGGAGAACCTAACTGATTTTTATAAATGACTACTACTTTTTTGTTATCTTCTCTAGAAAAAGAACTACTTTTTATAAATGCAGATGGTAAGACGGCCCTGCCTTTTCCTGACATGTCCCCTATCATGTTGCTAGGCCATATACCCCTACACTTTGATATGGTTTAATCAGTAAAATATGATTTAATTGGCAAGATATATTAATTGGCTTTGATATAAAATGTACCCTGCTATGGCTGTATGGCCAAGCTGGACAAGAGCAAAAGACTGGCTGAACACGTGCTCTGTGAACTAGGTCAGAAACCTTCTCTAGGCACAGCCAGGCTATGGTTAGGAAATCACCAGGTAACTCCAGAGAAAATAGGCTTGCAGCCAGCCTTAATGCCTTTACTTTTGAAGACAATAGTGACTGGGAGATTTCCACCAAACTGCTGATTGTCTTGGCTCTTCCTCTGATCAAGCAACCTTTCCTTTATCCTAAAATCTGTCTGACAAGCACCAAGCTATCAGGCAATCATTAGCCCTTTGTCACCTAATGCTAATCCAAAGAGAAGCATCTCCTGAAGGCTGCAGAAGCTACCCATCCTCTAAAAGTATGTGCTGTGATGATGGAAACACTTCATTAAATGTAGTTTTGGATATTTGCTGCCCTAAGCAGTCCATCTAGATAAGGTACAAGGAATGGTTCTGTCAACAGAACTGTAGCCATTGGTTCATAATGGGGCTCCATGACTGACTCAGTCATGGCCAGCAGAGAAGCCAATGTAGGGAACAGGTGTGCTTTGATTGGGTTGATTAGCTTACCTCCACAGGGGTCATCCTATGTGCATGAGGAAAGATATTAAACACTTCATCCTGCAAGCTAGCATGGTGTCATTAGTGAAACAACTCATATTTGTCTGGATTCTCCTGTAGGTACTCTAGTATTGTCAGAATAGTCTCCTGGATCAGACTGCTATTCCTGCTAAAACACATGACATGTTTTTCACATTGATCTATGAACCTCATTGGTAGAATGGCATATCAAAGTCAGCAAGGTGGTTAAGATCATGGATGCATTGCACATACATGTTCATCCATTTTTCTTCAGTCTCTAGGCCATTACAAAGAAATGTGAGGCCTTGGATGATAGACTGGAACCTGAACCTGAAGGGTGCATTGTCTGAGCAGAAAGCAGTGTATCTGGATAAACTTCTATATTCTAGCAGCTGGAAGCTGAGGGAACCATGGTCAACTGAGGCCAGTTGGGGGGTATTAGAATGAAAGAAGGATTATCTCTTGCTCTGCTCCTGCAGCATTCTGAGAGGTGGGAAGGCCCACTAGTGCATCTGTCCAATACCTCCTTGTGTCCTGTGTGAGGAGGGGAGGGGGCCATTTCAGCAGGTTTTTTGCCCCACTAGCCTATTATGTCGAGGGGTGAGGTAGTTTCCAAAATAAGACATGACCAGAAATCACTTCTGATTTTTTAGGGGAAAAAAAGCCTCCTGCCCTAAAACAAGCTCGCAGCAGGGACATGGTAAAATTGTCCCCAGGTCTCTTAGAGAGTATTGGGGCATTGTGAATAAAAATAAATATTGTGGGCTGCAGAATGTCTTTGGAAGCTGCATGCAGTCCACGGGCCACACTTTCCCAACTCCAGGTGTAAGCCTTTGCTGATAGATCCATGATTATAATGTTGCTTTCCTGAATATCTACCTGGAAAGGCCTGGCCAACTAGTCTCATTGTTCCCAAATATAGCAAGTTTTTATTTTTATTTTTAGAGCATGACTACCTTGCTCCTTAGAAGTGTTGCCTCCACTCATTGGCTGACATCCATTATTATCACTGTTTGTTGGTGGAGATACCTTTGGGCTGGCAGTCTTTGGTTTGCCACCCCACTAAGCTTTCTGTACAGATGCTCTGATACATAAACATTCAGTTTTTCTAGTTTACAGCCAGATTCTGAAAGGATAGCTGGAGGCACCTTATGCTAAATTTGTGCTACTTCATTATATCCTGGCAGCACATATATTTGCTTGTCAGGGAGATCAGCAGAGTCTCCCTTGCAGCCTTTTAAAAACCCACTTCTGGTGCTCTTCCTCCTCTACCAGCCACCAACTGGCCAGCTAAGGATGGCTCACAGCCTGATTTTTCAGCACCAGAAACCCTCTCCTGATGTCCCCCCACACACCCAAGGAAGCAGATGGGTGAGAGAGAGGAAGCATAGGACCATCATACTGACTCACCCCCTTTCCTTGACCTAGTTTGGACCCAGGGTGCCTGCCCTCCCCACCATGCCTCAGCCCCCTTCCCATAGACACAGTCATACATTTTGATAACTTGTGTTTTTTCCACTTTTGCAGGGTTCCTGTGCCCCTAACTATAGTGAATGTGGAGGGCCAACTGTATTTCCCTATGGCTTAGAGTTTGTGATGGGCACAGATAGCTCTTAACTGTGATTCACCACAAGTCTACAGTCAAGGGAAGAGTGGCTTGTATAGCTCTTAACAGCATGTAGAGGTTGTGGATGAGTAGAAAACCTCTCCCTGTAACCTAAATGTGGGTTACCAGGTCAACCAGCACCTCTGTGAATAGGTGAGATACTTAAGTGAACATTTTGACTCCTATATGAAAAGTGTACTTCTTATATGATGGGAATGTTGGTGTGCGTGTGTTGGGGGGAGGAAGTGCCTTTGAGAGGTCTGTTGATGCCAGCAGTCCTTTTGTTCCAGTGAAAATACTATTAGCTTTTCCAGGACCTGCTTGGTCACTTTAGGTCTAAAATAGTCCACATATGATTGTTCTTCTTTAGAACTAAGAAGGATGCAGAGAAAACTCCAGAATACTTCTGTTCCTTTCACAATGGTTCTATGGCACCAATGTCTTAAGAGATGCTGGACTGCAGCCATCATATGGTATTAGTTTTTTTCCCTTGCCTCTGGACTCCAACAATGCAATAAACTTGTTTATTAGACTACTCAGTTGTTCCATGGTGCACATTTTGGAAATCACTTCCCTGACACACCTATCAAATGTTATTGAGAACTGCTTGTTAGTAAGGTAGTGAAGGAGATGGAACTTTACTGGTGGGGCTCTGATTGGCATCAGTTGAAATATGGTTTCTAACTTATTTTCAGGAAAGGGAAGAGTAAATTTCTTCCTACCCTATCTTCACTAAACTGTACCTAGCAAATTGCTCATATGGAGAGCCTGTAATTCAGTACCTGCCTTCCAGTTTCTGAAACAGATGTTACATCTGGCTTTGAAGTTAGTAGGCCTGGCCTTGACCATCAACTGTACTATATGTAGTAACAAATGTGTCATCAGCACTAGTAAGAAGGTCAACTGGATTATATAATTTCATCCATAAGTAAAGGGCCTAGGTGATTAATATCTTCATTGTTACTGTTATGGACTTGAAATTCTTGCAGATTTGTATCAAGTTTATTTTGTTGCAACAGTCTTTCAGCTCCCTCTCTGACTTTGTCCAAACTGTGCAATATAACCTCTTGAGCAGTGGTTCTCAACCTGGGGGTCAGGACCCCTTTGGGGGTCGAATGACCATTTCACAGGGGTCGCCACTCCTCAATCCTGCCCCCCTTTTAAAAGAAGGTGGCCTCACAGCCAATGGGAGCAGTGCTTCTGAGACCCCTGCGCTGGGAGGAGGGGAGAGGAGGCATGCTGGGCGTTTCCTCGTCTTTCCCTGCCTGGTGGGAAAGCACTGGAGGAGCCTGAGGTGGAGCTGGAGGTGCGGAGAGCGGGAGGAGAGAGCTGGAGCCTGAATGTTAAGGCAGAGGTGAGAACACCGAGAGGAGAGAGCTGGAGCTGGAGTGTTAAGGCAGAGGTGAGGAGAGGAGCCCCCGTGCTGGCGGGAGGGGAGAGGAGGTGTGCAGCCGGGCGCAGCCCGGCGCTGCTTGGACGCTCGCGCCTGCACCACACACACACACACGGAGGGCTTCCCCTTCAGTGTTCCCTTTCCCCTTCATGCCGGCTTGCAGAGTCAGAGTTGCTTGCCGGGGCGAGTGAGCAGCCGGGCGCTGCTTGGACGCTTGTGCCCGCACCCCCCCCCCACACACAGAGGGCTTCCCATTCAGGGTTTATGGTGCTGCAGCAAGACGTCTGGGAGGTAAGACCCCCTCACCCTCTTCGCCTCACACTCATTCATGCCAGCGAACAGAGTTGCTTGCCAGGGCAAGTGAGCAGCTGGGCTCCACTTGCTTCCCAAAGTGGCGGGGCTGCAGGAGCGGTGATCACCCGGTCGCCCATTCATTCTGGGCACGACGCTCCGTGGGAGTTGTCGGTGTGGCTGTCACCTTTGGTCCGGCAGGCAAAGGGGGAAACTTTCCTGCGGCGGATCTGCCATCCGACGAGGGAGATCGGTCCCTCCAAGACCGAGAACTCAGTTGGGAAAGGAGCAGGGGGTGTTAGCCAAGGGCTTCGGTTTGTGTAGAAAGAGCCCTCGAGGCTCCTTGGTTGTTGTTGTTGTTGTTTGGTTTTTTGGCCCGAAAGTGCTGCTCTGATCTGTCCTGTGGACTTTGACCATTTCCACATTCCAGTGTTATAGCGCTATGATTCCACTTTCACCATCCTATGGAATCCTGGGGTTTGCAGTTCAAAGGATTCCAGGATTCCATAGGATGGTGAAAGTGGAATCATAGCGCTATAACAGTCTAGTGCAGAAATAGCCAGGATGACTTTCTCCTCTCGCTTTTGTTGTGCGTGGACCCTTGATGCTTGCCACACGCACGTGTTGTGTTCTTCGCCCTGACTGTCTTGTATTCCTCGCTTTTTGTATGTTCAGTGTCCGCACTCCCGTTAAGGGAGGGAGGGAGTAAAACAAAATGCATCAGCTTATGCTGCCGCCATCTTTCTTCTCTCCCTGTCCTTTCCTCCCTGCGCCTCATGTAAAACATGGGCTGTTTCGGCATTGCCTTTGGGAGTGACTGGCTTTTTGAACTGTGGAAACCCAACATTCAGAACTAGAACTACTGCCTTAATTCTGGCATTGATGGATGCTTTCTGTGCTTAAGAATAGGGGGGAGGGTTACCAGTTTTTAGGCATTAGAAGTCTATCCAGAGCAGTGATTTAGGGCAGTGTTTCCAATCTATTTGATGTTGGAAATAACTAACTAACTAACTAACTAAATAATAAATAACGAAAATGATTTTATGATTGGGGGTCACCACAACATGAGGAACTGTATTAAGGGGTCGCAGCATTAGGAAGGTTGAGAACCACTGCTTTTGAGTATTCCTTGACTAAGAAAACCATATGAAATTCATGAGGTCACCATAAATCAACAGGTGACTTGAACTCAGGTGCATGCATGCATACACACACACACACACACACACACACCGAGTCTGATATCTTTATTCTAACATACTTTAATGGATTTTATATTTTGTGTACACTGCCTTGTGAGGGTTATGCCCTAAAAATACTTACATGAATCAACTACACAAGATAAGGATTACAGCCCCTAAAGGTTTTCTCCAACTGAGATTTTAACTGAAGAGGAAATCACTTGCCTCCTTTCCTGTTTGATCCTGTACCCTTCTGCAAACTATATTTCCTGAACAAGGATTTTGCAGGTTGCATTATGGATGAAGGAATCCACCATAAACTTCATGGAACCTCAGTACATAAAATCTTTATTATTTGCCTTTTTACCTCTGAGAGGAAATTCAATAAATGGCACTGCCACCTCCTGGAGAAAATAAATAATTGCACAGCAATGAAGATGAATACGAAGGCAAAGCAGTTTCTCACCTGGCATCTTAAGTGTTGCTGTAAGTGACAGTTTGCAGATTTCCACCCTTGAGCATATAAACTGATACTCGCAAGTCCTCCTCTGTGCTCCAGATTTGTATTCCTTTAGTGTTTTCATGCACAAATCTATTTGCTGAGTTTTCCCCATAAATGGGTTCATTTTGTAGTCTATTGTATGTCTAAATCGTGAGATCCCAAGGAAGTTTGGTATACTGGTGTGTGCTTCACACTTAGAATTCAGCAAAGAGACACTACATTTGTGTCTCGTGGTATCTATTTATTCTCATCCCTTTCTCATATTCCCCAATACTGTTGTTAAAATAAATTTGCTTGTTTTCATATAAATTGGAAGAGAACAATGGGAAGGCACCAAGTGCAGAGGAAAGAAAGAGAAGGAGGGAGTAGCTGTTGATGACAATTAATCTGGATAACAATTTTAGGTCCCAAAGACAGTCCAGAAGCTGGACTCAAATGGGTCAGACTATCTAAGAATGGCTGGAGTTGCGTTGCCACCAATAGTTCAAGTGCAATGTCTCAAACAGGGCTTGTATGGCATCAGGAGACAGTTTCAGTTTAAGGAGGCTTCCTCTCACCTTACCCCATGTATGGTGTCATAACTATCTCCTTCAGAACAGTAAGGGCCCTTGCTGCTCTAAAGATGTTGTTCGCTCTCTTTTGGATTCAGCTGGTCAGTTCCCTTTGGCTAGATGTTACCAGTCATAAAGGACAGTGTCAAGCCAACAAGGGAAAGGCCTGCACCTTTTCAAGCACACTTTCAGCATTCTCATAATAACCCAAACAATAGCAGCATGGGGATCTAAATGAAGTCTATCATACTCTTGATTATGAAAAGAAGTGCTGAGAATGTCTGTTCCTTTACAAAGGCAATGTACCTGGCACATTTGAAGCACCTTCAATGTACCCCAGGGGTTGGATGCGTGAGGCCAATGGTGTGAGACACTCAAAGTTGCAGTTCAACAACAGCTAGAAAGTCACAGGTCTCCCATTGCTATTATATGCTGTGTTCCTCACCATCACCAACTGTTCTTGTCTACTGTAAATTAAAAATCTCTCCCAACTGGTATTTTTTACTACCAGTTTTCTGAGTTGTTTAAAGTTGCTCATGGCTTGTCTCCTCTTATAACTCTTGACTCCATATTGGACATATCATTTCTCCATCATCAAAGCTCTGACCATAAAGTTCTTCCCAAGCCCATAAGGACACTCCTAATGGGAACATGCTCCCTCTTCTATCAGCACCCTCCTCTGAGTTCACAAAGTTAAAACGGGAAACATTCATTATTAAAAATTTGTCACCAAGTAAACATCATGGTTGACTTTTGCAAACAAATTTGAGATTGCTCTTTAAAGGCCTGTCATTTAGTTACTTAGGGGACACACTGATTTGTTTTCTTTTTATGCTACTCATTTTCTTCCTCGTTCTTTATATTTCCATCCCTAATCTTAAATTAGTCAGGAACTCCAAGAGTTTCTGTCACCCAGGAGAAAGGTCCACCATTCTGCCACACTGCAGTGTGACTGCAACTGACCACAGCACAGGATACCATACCATATTGGCTAATAAGAGCATGGAGCCTGAGTGAACATGGAATACTCTTGACAAAACATTACAAAATGAAAAGAGTTTTGTTCACTGAATCTTATTACATTTTGAGAAGATTATATCTACAATGCTCTGAACATAGAAACTCAAAATTGAAAATGAGAAACTCTACAGAAAAAGAAAGAGTGTATTATAATGACAGGTGAGAAAACACCACACTACTTAGAAGCCAGAATTTACATGCACACTGAGGAAAACTGAACTATTCAGCTTTCCTCAAGTACAGATGTTAGCTCAGGAGGTAGCATTACTCTTACCCTCTCCATCAGCATTGACAAAAGCCCTTCTGAGCTGTTTCCAAAGCCTTTATTCTAAAACTGATCCTAGCGTAAAATACAATATTCCAGGGGATAGGTCAGACCTATTAATGTGTGTTGTCTGTCTGAAAAACACTCCTGCATTTCTGAATTCTTTCCAAGAAAAGGAACAGACCTCATTTTACCAATGACAGGATACAAATATTGTAGGTGTTGCCCCACTGGAAAACCCTGTCCCGGGGTCTACAATTTCGATATTAAAATATGATTCCATGTACCTGAGAGGTCGCCCGAATGAGCACATAGGCAGCAATGGTCGAATGATCGAAAACCAGGTCAGGCCAGTAAAATCCCCAGCCACATAGCCCCAGGAGACCTCAAGCTGTGCAAACCCATAGTAGACAAAGCATCCTCAGCCCCTGAGAATTAGCATGTTTGCCCCAAGTTGAGCACCGACAGCAACAAAATCCTATCAGGCAAGGGCCATTTACATAAAGTCCCACCACAACCTGATGCAGCTGAAGATCCTGAGACTTTGGCAACACCTTGTAATCTCATCATGCAAAGGAAGTTACCATCGTTGCAACACCCATTGTTCTCCCCAGGAAAAGATTAGCCCTCCAGATACATTTTCCCCTACAAACAGTCCCAGTTTTGAGCTGCTCTTTGGATCACTCCCGGTCATCCCAACAGACTGTTTCTCCGTCCGTTGAGTAATCCCCTCAACCCTCTCTGTGCTGAGTTCCACTTCTCCGCTGTTTTTCCTGGACCAAGGACTTCAGGAAAAGGTGCAATATTACCCCAGCTACAACTCCTTCAATATTCCCCCTATCCAGTTTCCTCTCTTTTGCTTCTTAATAGGTCCTGAGTGAGTGTGTGAGTGACTGCGTTGATGCGTGAGACTTTCATTCAATAAAATCATTTATTGGATATTTTCATTTGGTTTTTGGCTTGGCCTGACCCCATAAAAATTGGGTAAAAAGACCCCGCTAGATTACCCTGCCTCTTGCATTGCTATTGCTTGTGCTCTGGCTAGTTTCCATTCCCCATCATGTGGAGCACATTGAGGTGTCCCTCAAGGGACCCCAGAAATCAGGGTAACAGTAAGACTTAAGTGTCTATGGCCCTTTTCGCACGGCATTTGCCATGCGAAAGGGATCGCACTCACAATTGTGCGATGCTCCAGGGGCTGGCAGGTGCCGATTGTACACCTTTTCATTTTTGACTGGAAGCCGAAAATGGTGCGTGATCGAGCATTGCTCCCGGGGCCTGCGCACACTTGCCTGGTATGCAGAGCCTCTGGAACTGTGCCAGTTGTGCTTCCTGCCCCAGTGCAGCCTGGTAAACTCCCAGGCTGCGCTGCGGAAGGAAGAGGCAGGGCTCCTGTGCGAGCAGGCAGCTCGTGCGGAGCTGAAGCAGCAGGGATGTGAGAGCTTCTTGCCAGAGGCTGCTCGCATGATCCCCGCACCCCAGTGCTGAAAAAAGGCAAAGTGCGGAAAGGGCCTATAACAGAAGTAATGCTGCAGCTCCCCCTCCACAATTTCACATCACTATCACTCTCTTTCTGACTGGTAACTTTCATTGTTCTATTTTGTTAGTAACTAGTTACAAATAGCTAATTCATTACACATAGTTCTTTTTTCCAGTAAAGGAAATATTACATTACATTGTCCCAATGAGGAGATTGATCCCTTTTGTGAGGTAACTCTGACTTTTATTTACTCTTAAATAAATAAATGATGTAGGAAGAATATCTCATGGTTCAAATGTTGGTTTGTGTTGTTGCCCCACCCTCTCTTGTGGCACTGAAGCAATGGCAAAACGGTCAAGTTGTTGTTGTGCCTTGAAGTTGTTTCTGATGTACAGCAACCCTAAAGTGATCCTAACATAAGGTTTTCTTGGCAATATTTTTTCAGAGGAAGTTTTCTTTTGCCTTTCTCTAATGCTGAGAGATTGGGCCTTTCCGCAATATACTGTTATAGTACTGTTATTCCACTTTCAACATCCTATGGAATCCTGTAGTTTGCAGTTTAAGGAGACAGCTCTTTGGCCTCAGTAAACTACAAACCCCAGAATTCTACAGAATGTTGAAAGTGGAATAATAGCACTATACCAGTGTAATGCGGAAACGATCAGTGTGACATGCTCAAAATTACCCAGTGGGCTTCCACAATGAGAATGTATTTTTTTACCACAGGCCAGTGGACTGCAACAGTCAGACTTCTAAAAGTAACTAAAGCTCCCTATTCTAGTTAGTTTTGAGAAACAGGAAGGTAAAAAAAAGTGTTACTTTTAAAAAACTGATTATAATTGTAATTACCTTATGAGGCCTTGGAAATATAATGGTAACTATTTACTTTTTAAAGTAGCTCTCCAAGCTCTGTCTCCCTCTGTATTCCTTCCTAACTCCCAGGTAACCAATCATACACACTCCTTTTCTCCCTCTCCCTCTTGGCCACATCCACATCAGGTTCACAAGACAGGCAAGACAGAACCATACTGAGCATGTGCACAGGGACCTCTTATGAAGTCCACAGGGTAAAATGGGACATAATTTTTAAAATTTTTAATAAAAACTATAAACAGGTTGCACTAGCAGTACAGCGAAGTGTGCATTAGATCACCCCTAATCTTACAGATAAGGTTTTTCTCAAAAATGAAGAACAAACACAGAAGCTGATTGACAAAATTTAATCCCAGCCAAGATGATGAAGACAACCTCCTACTTCTGCTGGACTATTAGAAGCTATCAGCCAAACATAATATTCTTATAAATGAGCAATTCCCCACCCATTCTACCTCAAAATTGGCACAGACCATCCAAAGGTTGGTGTCCTATGTTGCCATGTTTCAGACTTGGTCCACAGTGAGTAATTTTCTGAATATGAGATGTAGCGAATACTCTCCTCATTGAGTTCTGGTCACAACATCAGAATGTAATTAATCTGATTCAGCCTTAATCATAATAATGCATATGGTATGATCCACTTTGACTAAGAAACGGGCAGAGCTACTTTTTGCCCTAAAAGGAATGTGCACAAGCAGGACTTTAATGAAAGCACTCCTGGGCCATTGCTGCTTTCTGGTTGTACAAGAGCAAAACCAGGACTAGAAGCACGCATCTTTCAAGTGGAAAACAACTCCATTAAGAAAGGGCTTTATAGTTAACCCATGCTTGGCTCTTCTGATGACCAACAACATCTCTTTCTTTTTCTGGATTAAGTCCTGGCTTTCTAACTTTCATTCAACCCATACTAATTTCAGCTCTTAGTTCAGCTCTTAGTTCACAGGCCTGACTGGAATCAGATGGAAATAGGAGAAATTCATCCTAATTAAGTACATCGGTGACACCCTCTCAAAATCACTCTTCCAAAAGTTTCATATAGATATTCAGTTGCATGAGGTAACAAAATGGCCGAAGCAGAAAACAGCTCTATTATTTCATGAGCCTTTTTGTCTGACAATAACCTTGCGAAGGAACATGCATACAATATGTGACCCTTAAGAAGAACTGGTATATTTCTAGGATAAATAAGTATATTTTACTCTCTATCAGAAAGGAAAAATTGAGCATTTGATATGCATGTCATTAAGAGCCAAACTATGGCGCTTTTTGCACAGCATTTTCAATGTGAAAGGGCCCCTTGAGCATCGCGCACATGTGAGGAGCAGTCCACACGACGCACTCACATTTGCGTGATGCTCCAGGACCCGGCAGGGATCGCTCATGCATTTTTTCACTTTTGGCTTGAAGCTGAAAATGGTGTGCAGTCACGCATTGCTCCCGGGCCCTGCGCACACTTACCTGGTATGCGGAGCCTCCGGAGCTGCGCCGGTCGTGCTTCCTGCCCCAGTGCAGCCTGGTAAACTCCAAGGCTGCGCTGCGGAAGGAAGAGGCAGGGCTCTCACACAAGCAGGAAGCTCGTGCAGAGCCAAAGAAGTAGGGAAGCGAGAGGCTGTCTCCAGAGGCTGCTCGTACGAGCATCACACCCCAGCGCCGAAAATAGGTGAGTTGCGGAAAGGGCCTATGTGTGGTAACTCCATATGCTGGTTGCAACTGCATGAATTTATTTTAAACATACAATAGCAGTTACAGTGGGATCAGACTCAAAGAGACTTCCTTCTGTACTAAGCAGCTCTTGAGGAGGCAGGATTTGTGTTGAGAATATGACTTTGGAAGAAGAGATTTTTAAAAAACTCTCCCGTATGGTACCAGACCTGACTGGTGTCACCCATGTCTACTGTATAATATTTTTTTTAAAGATACATACAAATGCAAGTGATTGGTTCAGGCTCATGTGGATTTTGACTCTAAATCATCAAATATAGGAATAATAACTGAAGAACACTGCTGGACAGAGGGATGGTGAAAATGTAATTCTGAAGATGTGTTGGGACAGCAATACCCATATTCCCTTATCTTTGGCTGTGCAGTAGATTTCAGTCCAACTGCATCTGAAGGGTATGATATTTTTCATCTCTGACTTAGGCCCTTTCCGCACCCTATCTTGTCCTGTCATGCTCTAGTGGTGATTCCAGCAGTGGCTTTTCTGGGAAGGGAGTGGGACGAGAGTACTCCCCTCTGCACCGGACCAGCTCCCTGCCAAAGCATGATGGACATGCCTCTTCCTTCCACAGTGCAGCCAGGAACTTTCCCAGGCTGCACTGGGGCAAGAAGCTCCTCCATCGTGCTTCTGGGGCTTCCGCGACTCAGGTATGTTCAGGATGGTGGCATGATCGTGGGTCATTCACAGGGAAAACCTGTCAATGATTTAATTCGTGATTGTGCCCACTAGTGACAGGAGAAGGACTCTAACAATGTCATGCAGAAGCACTGTTGTGGTCCTGCTCCTCTCCTGTCCTCATGCAAGGACAACAGCATCCTGTGGAAAGGGCTTAACAATGAACCTTACCACATTTTCTATCATACTTTCCTCAATATCAGAACATCAGATGATGTTGCATGCTTTCAAGTCACTGCAAACCTATCATGGGGTGTCTCAGCAAGGTTTCTTTAAAGGGGGTTTGCCTTTATCTTCTGAGGCTGAGAGAGTGTGACATGCCCAAGGTCACCCAGTGGGTTTCTATGGCCCAATGGGGATTCAAACCCTGGTCTCCAGAGCCATAGTCCAGTGTTCAAAGCACAAAGCCACACTGGCTGTTGTGCACAGACATGGATACGGGTAATTAGCAAATCTCAAAATCCAGCTTCCTGGGGAGATGGATAGCATTCTTGTACTATCAAATGTTTCAGAAAGACTTAGACCCTTTCTGCACCATACCTGGATCCCATGACTTCCTGGCATCATCCCGGCAGTGTCCTTTCTGCATGGCCCTAGCCGACACAATCGTCGCACGAAATGGGCCTATTACTGGATTTATTCTGGTAATAGCATACCGCACAATTGCAATGGTTGGGGATACAACAGGAGTAGGACTATGATGATATCATGTGATAGTACGTATGATGGACCAGCTTTAATGCGTCCCTATGGGGCTGTAGTGTAGCAATAGTCTTAGTCATATTCCACTATTTCATCCTATACCCCAACTCTTTTGTGTTACTAGTTCTGCCAAGCAAGTCATATACTCAAATATTCTTTTTTATTATTTTTATTATTTTATTTTACTTTATTTTTTAACTAGCAATTGTTTGGGACTCAAGATGTGCTGTGCTGAAGTCTTTAGTCTTGTCTCTATTTTACGCTGCCCTCAGAACACTTTGAGGAAAGTAGGTGATTCCCTCAGTAAATGTAAGGTAGACAGGGGAGACAATGGTTCTTGGGATTGTTGTTGTTCACATCATCTACATTGTTAAAACATCATTCCCTTACAAGAAGATGCCATGTACCAACTTCACACCAATTCTTCAATGATATAAGTGATATTATTGGAAACTAAAGGCTCAAATAACATCTCTTCTATCTCTCCTTTGAGCAACCTCACATACAAAAATTACAGGAATCAGTTGCACAATTAATTCTGAACTAAATCATGTAGCCTTGATTTATACAACATCTGGATTACTTTTACTGCTGAGATGAAATGGAGAGGAGGGAAATTTCATCATGTTTTTGTAGCTCTTAAAAAGTGCTCCACATTTTTGATATTTCTGTGAATGATGAAGATATTTTCAGAGAGCAGATTTCTAGGTTTGAAAAATTTAGCCAAAGTAACAGACTTTGAAAGTCTTTGCATGTACTTCAGTGCACAAAAACAACTTTTTTTTTTAAAAGCAATATCCTTTAAAATTAAAAAAATGTAACCAGGGCAACATTGGATTGTGCAGACTATAATTTCCAGTAACTCTGAGGGAAAACCTTGTAAAGTAGAAAGTAAATACCTTTTTAAAATTCTGCAGGCATTTCCACTCCCTTTGAAATTTCAGTTTTCACACTTTAAATTGAACAGCATGAAAATTTAGCACAGAGCTAATTATTTTGGCATGGAGAACAACACTTCCTCTTTTAGAAGAACATCTTTCAGTTTACCAAATATCCATTTGTAAAGGTAAAAAACCAAAGAGATAAGACACAAAAGATTACAGTAGCTAGATTATACTACCTATTCCTCTGGCTAGCAGAATGGAAACATACCACATTCTGTAATGCTTTCTCATTGTTAGGATGTGGGGGGAAATGAGTATTTTCTGGAGTCCTGAACAATAAGATGACCACTATCTCAGGAATACCCTATCTAAAATTAGCCTTTTTCACTCACCTTATGGTAGAGGCCAGGGGGATTCCCAAGCTGTCTTCAGAATGACAAGGACTTTGCAAGCCACCCTTCCTTCCTCGTCTTGGCTCCTCTTCCCGCTCAGTCCAGGGAACATCAGTAGCAGAACTGGTTCCAGAATCTGGCTCTACAGGAGCCAGTGGGGCAAAGTTTTGTTCAATGAGTTTGGCACTATCTCGAATTTGCTCTTGTATTTCTGGGGTAAGAGTGGGAAGATCAAAAGTAAAGTATGTTCCACTATGTGTGTGAGCTGGGGAGGACAGGATGTCAATGGAATCTAGGCTGGTGTAAGATGTCCCTTTGGCTCGGTGAGACTCCATGATGCTCTCAAAATGCTTGCTGAATGAATCCATGCCATCCTTGGATAAGCTGTGCCCAAGGAGGAAGGGCACTGGGGATTTGAGCAATCCTTGAGCTTCTCTATTGATGATCCTGGAGATGGGGTAAGGTAAGAAAAAAAAAAGAAAGAAAGAAAGAAAGAAAGAAAGAAAGAAAGAAAGAAAGAAAGAGATGATTGCTACCAAAACACTAGCATTGCTCTACTTCTTATATATCCCTCTCCCAGGTAAGTATGCTGCGGCTCCTACCCTCAGCCCAATGACTAGGCAATCTGCCAATCAACTTGCCTCTGCAGCACTTTTGAAGTCTTTTTCTGGCCACAGGATAGGCTTGTCTTATCTCCTACTTTGTAGAGGAAAGTCCTCTATTTGAACAATTCTCCTGTTGAAGGGCTGGGCACTCCAACTTCAGTTGGAGAACCCAAGGAAGGGACAATTGAGCCCTGAAACTGCTCATATTCACTTTGTACCTCAATCTGGACAGCAGACTGAGTAGCCAGTCACTCGGTACATTCCCCCTATAGTGAGAGGTATTTTGATTTAATGTTTGAATTTGTTGGGGGGCTGCAGTGGGGTGGGGTGAGAGTAGTGTCATATTTCTTCTTATTTAGTAATGTCTATGTGGCTTCCTTGCAATCTATTATCTAAATCTCCTACAGCATTTTATTTTATTGTTGCAATTACTAATTTTTTATGGTATTATGTGTTAGTGATATAATTATTGGTTTTTGACAGATTTTATCAAGCAGAGTGTGAAGGAGAGCAAAAAAAAAGTGGTAGGAAAATAAATGATATTTAACCATTCCCTTGTACACCTTTTTTTCTCAATGGCAAGCATTTCTGAAATTAGGTGCTATCCCAATGGCCTGTATATTTCCACTTGACTAGAACCAAAATATCTATAAAGGGCCTACCCTAGTCTGTGCTCACACAACCTAATTAGGATCTTTCCCTAAACTAGTCTCACAAATATACCAGACATGAGCTGGAGCAAAGCAAAATGCCATTTTAAACCATGTCTCAAGGACCAAAAAGCCAGAACTCCCTTCAATATTTAGACAAGAAAGCAGCCCCAAACATGGGCTGTCAAAGCATAATTCTGGTAGCAATTATTACTATTACTGTTGTTATGGCCCTTCAAATCAACTTTAACTTATACAGCCTATCATAGGGTCTTCTTGGCAAACTTTACTCAGAGGAATCTTGCCACTGCATTTCTCTTAGGCTGAATGTGAGTCGTTCAAGGCCACCTAGCGGGCTTCCATAGGTTGAACAGGGATTTGAACCCTGAGTACCTGGAGTCCTACTCCAGCACATGGCACTGACTCTCCGTTGTTATTATTTCTAATTCCAAAAAGAGGAATCATTCGTTCTTAGATTAAAGAAAACACTCACATACTGTATGAACAAATTGCCCTTGTAAGAAAAGTAAGATCAGAGCCTCAGACTGTTTTGCTCTCATTCATTTTCTGGTTCACAGTGGCTGAACTAGAGAGAGATGCCAACTATAGTAGAGTCACGCTTACATCTTCTTTTGGGGTTTCCCCAGGTGAATCTTGTGAAACAACCATTCTTGGCAAGGCTAGTCTAGGGATGCTGAGATTTTGAAATACAGTTTGCATAACTGGCTGTAATACTTTTCAGCCTAGTAGAAAGGGTTAATAATGGCAGCTGCTTCTGCAACTGCAAAGGGATGGTATGTCCAATCAGTTGCAGTTTCATTTGCAGTGAATGACAAGAGCACACAATGTGAGCACATTCAAAAGCTCAGTCTTTTCCTTTGTCTATCCACTTCTGAAGAGCATGACCAGGACTTCAAATGGGTACTGTGAGCTTCTAATCAGCTGCTAGGCTCCAACAGACCTCTAATGGATGGCTAAAAAAAAAAAAAAATTTTTTTTTTTTTTGGCTGGTGATAGCACTCTGGATGCCAAACTTACTCCCCATACCCACATTAGGGGTGTAATTCTCTGATAATTTCATTCTTGAAGGAAGCAATGGGTAACTTTAGCAATTTTCTTCCTATTCTGAGAAGCAAATCTGCAGCTTGAGATTTATAGTGTGCTAAATCTGTAATATTTCTTGCACATAATACAGCCTTTTCTGCACAGGAAATAGTATTTTCTGCATCCAAAATATTATTTCAGACATTTTTGTGTAGAAGATGTGGCAGTAGGGAACTTATTTAGCACAGAATTTGCATGTTGCTTTTTTTGGTACAGAAAATGGTGTGTAAATTTTGTAGGGCAAGTATTAAATGGTGAAGATTCTCTCCAGTTCAAGATTCTCTTCGTCATAGTCTCCTCATGTTCAAAAACCACATTTTAACCAAATACTCTTTCCATCCCTAAGCCATACAGATTATTTCTATATATTTCATTACCATGTATACTACATAATTTATTGAAATGGTATATTTATGAAATGGTAATTTTTACGTAGTGCAGTAGTGGTATGTGGTTTTTTAGTCTTTGTGTTCATGCTGTTCTTTCACACAGTTTTTCACTGTGCCTAATTTTTATCATAATAGCATTTTAAAGCAACAGATAAATGAAAGAGGAAAACCTTATTTTAAACTCTGTTTTCAATGCCCGAATGGTGCTTGACAATTAGGAGAGCAGAGGTCTAGCCAATTGTTATTGGGAGAACAGATGTCACTGTAGGTTGAAGGGACTTTTCTCCTGTGCATAAGCAGGCTTCTGCTGATCAAGAACAGCAGGCAGAAACTGGGGCAGGGGCAACCTAATAACTAGGGAGACAAGTAAGAAAGGAGAGATTTCAGTCCCACAGACTACAGAGATGGGTGGAAGATAGGAATGGATAAACAGTACCAAGTCTCCAAATGTACTGAACTATGTGTAAGAGAGAAATGGGAAAGTGGCAAATAAAGCAACGTTTTGATTGTAATTGTGAGGATAAGAAACAAATCTCACTAGTGCTCAGCAAGTCAAAGATGCAGATGTCTAAGAAGAGGAGGCCACCAGGCCTAGGTGCATTAGGATACGCTGAGCAGTGAGGGGAGTGGTTTTGATAGCAATAACTTCAAGTTATTTCATGATGCTCTGTCCTGTTTTATTACAGTGGGCCCTAGGAAAAACATGGAAGGTCATAGCATTATTGGTAAGATCCAAAACTGAAACACTGAAACTGAAACACAAACATGACAGCAACTGTTTGAGAGGGGAATGGCCTGCAATTTTGTGGCAGAAAGCACAGAACTGAAATTATGTTAATTAAAGGTGGAGAATGATGGACCCTTTGAAAGAACATGTAGAGTTGTTATCTCAGCAAAGTTTTGACCAACCAGCCAAGACAAGCGAGTGAGCTACAGGTTCACTGGCAGCTCTTCAGTAAAACCAGGACCAGTACTCTAGGTTTTAGCAGAAGATATGATGTCCTAAAGGAGTACTGGCCAAACCCATTCCTATCCTTATAGGTATGAGGTTGCCCTGCATAAATAACTCTGTTATCCTGAAGCCAATGAATGCCATATTTCTGTTGTTAGCTGGACATGTGAAAAACAAATACAAGAGACGCAATGCTGCTTATTGCAAATGACATGTTAAGTACTATCCATTCAAGATAACCCTTACCTTTCATGTTGCTGATGTGTAGCTTCAAATACCTCGTCATCTTCATTGTCTTGTATCTTGTTTCTCAGACACTTGCCATCATCTTCCTTAGTGTGCTGAGTTAAGAGGTCTTCTGGGACATTGTTCCCTTTCCCTAAGATTCCTGTGAAACTTGGATTGCTCTCACTATCCTTCTGACTTTCAATGGCTGAATCCACTTCATCTTTTTCAGCCAAGATGTCATCAATGTTGGTTTCATGGTAGCATCTCAAGGGTACAGAGTCCAAGTCAGTTTCGGAATACTTCACTGTTCTGCGGATAATTCCAGTTTCACAGTTTCCAGAGTTTGTACCACTTGGTGGAGCCATCTCAATTTCTACTTCTACATGACACAAGTTGTGTTCTGGATGCACCCAGTCTTGTTTCAGTTGCACTGAGTGGCTGGATTTCTTAAGGGGCTGAGGTGGAGAAGCAGGTGTAGTCTGAGGTGATATCCCTGAAGCACAGAAAGTTCCCAAAAACAAGGAAACTTCAACAATTATTCACGATACTGGTCTGGCTGTACAATATGCATCTAATAAGACAAATAGAAAAATGGCAAAGAGAAAGGAAAAACAAAAGCAGAGAACAAGATCTAGGAAAAAAGAAAGCATAATGCAAAGAGTTGAGTTTCTGTTACAACCACTACCAGCACTACTGTTTTCACAGGGCCTGAAGATGATGTTTTGAATTAAAGTTGTTGAAAAGAAACACCATTCTTGTACCCTAAGACCCCCAAACCCCTAAAGCTCTTCCCATAAAAAAAAACAACAGGTAAAAATCATCAATAAAGTGCCCCAGCCAGCCATCATAGGTAGCATTATCCCTTAAAATATCCCTGACTCCCCTGACTTTTTCAAAAATTAACCAAAAACAGTAAAAAAATAAAATAAAATAAAATAAAATAAAATAAAATAGGAATTGATTTTGTAACTTTTCTCTCTCTATTCCTGGAACACTGCTCCATAGTATTAAGTATAAGCAAGTCAATTATTTTTATAAAAGTTTCCAAATAAATTGATATAAATAGTAAGTTCACAGTTCCATGCATATACACTGCCATACTTTTTCTGAAATATCTTCCCTCAGTTCTTCTTCTGTTTATTTCACTAGCTAGTATTATATAAGCATCTTATTCCATTGGCAATGCATGTCTACTGATAAGAAAACCCTATTAAGTTCAGTGGAACATATGTTGAAATACGTACAGATTGCATCCATCTCAGTTATATAATCTTCCATTATTTCCTCAAAATTAGTTTGCTCTCTTAAATATTTGTACAGTATTTAGTTTTTTTACAGATTCACTGACAATAGTAGAAAATACTAATAAAAAGGAAGGAATGTCTGCAAATTCTCCTTCTGGCTACTAAGAGTTTTAAGCAACTGAGATTGATAACACCTTGTATTAAAAAGCTTTATCACAAAGTCTTCTGAATAAATGCGGAACTCTTTACAAATCTGTATTCCTTTATATTTTCTGCCTTCTTTCTTCATTTCTCCAAGACTGCAAATTTAATGGTCCAAGAATGCTCCCCTGCGGTCATAGGATGAATTGGAAATCTCCTGCCCCTGCCGAGGTCATCAGTGTTGCCCCCAACCCTGAGAATCCTCCTCCAAAATCCAAAATCCAAAATCCAACCTATGATCCTGCTCCAAGTCCCCCTCCGCAAGAGGTTGCTGCAGTGGTCTATTTCTAAGTAGACATGAATCTCTGCTCTTTTGAAGGGGAAAGGGCTATAGTGGGCAGGGAGCAAAAGATCCACAGCCCTTTCAATACTGAGCCATCCTTCCAATATGGAGAAAAATTTAGATGTGAGACAAAGCATATCTAACTTATTTAATTCCTTCCTTTTCTTGCAACGGGGGAATCTTGCAATCGGGGATTGAAAAGGGGTGAAAAGATACAGTGAGTGAAAAACAAGCAAAAATGAACACTGTTGATACCTTCCCTCACCAAGCGGTAGCCTAGCTGGACTTTGGATGAAATGGTGTTTCTAAAAATTTATTGGGTTAAGACAGGAGTGCTATTTTGCCTGGGTGGTCAGGTTTTACCCAAATTCTAAACATCTCACCCATTGCCCATTTGGATCATTAGCTGTCCTAGATTCCTTTCATTTTTTTAAAAAGCAAGTCGCAGAAAATATAGCAGGAAGGAAAAGAAAGAATTGTGACAAAATGCCTTTTCACTGGTGGTGGCAGAAGCTGTCTAGAGGTGTTCCTAATAAGATTACTTGTTCTGTTCTTTCCACAAGTGCCTTCTAGAAGCACAGTTACATGCAAAGCAGGAATAGAAGAATAACTCATAGACAGGAAACTTATTCATAAGTAGGTTTTTTGCAGATAAACTTTCCAATCTGCTGCTTTGTATTGTAGGATGTAGTTGCTCTGTTTTGAGCGCTTGTGAAGATGGCCTTGCTATCCTCCATCTGTCTGCAAGGAAGAGTCTAGCCTCATGCTTAACATTTGCTCACAATTAATTTTCCTTATAGTGTCTATCCAGATATTGTAAATAATATTTTAGACGAGCAGAGCACCTGTTTCCATTTTATTGAGCATGTAGCAGAATCTGAATAAGCAGGACGTAAGAAGTTGACTAGCTGCATTTGGTAAAAACTAAAAAAAAAACCATCATGAGAATCACCTCCAACTTTTCTACTCCTACCCAGCTAAAATTAAGCATTATATTCCATTGATCTCAAATATGCTTTAAGTCTCCCAAATAAAATGAACCGAGGCTCCAAAACTGTACTTTCTACATTCTTCTTAGAAAACCTTCTGCACAGTTTACGTATGTCTCTTTTTGTATTTAGGCCTTTCAGTTTGCTTTACATTTCCTGAATTTCAGACTACTGTACAGTTCTGGTGTTGCATTTTGATTTTGCAATTGTACTGTAATGTGTAAAACCACATACCTCTAGTTTCTGCACTACTTGTATTTGAAAAGTACACTGTCCATTCATTTATTCATGTCCAATGTCCAAATGTACTACTGCAGGTACATTACCCATAATGTGTGGGATCATGAGAGAAAGTTTTCAGGTGATGACTCTTACATCCTGACAATACTAGTTATGCACCCATTACCTGTCCCAGGGGGATCCAATGAGCCATAGAAAAATTCCCATTTGGCTTTGGCAATGCGCTGGGCATGAGCAGAGCTCTCTCGGGAATATGCCCACAGATTTCCCTGTAAGAAAAAGAGAGAGCGAGAAAGATAGGGAGAGAGAGGGAGAGATATTTATTTGGGATGATCCTTAGTTAGGTGTAATGTGAGAAAATCTAGGGGTGAGCAGGGGAGGCACTACTCCTAGCCAGAAAGTACCTGGTACTGTGATTCCCCACTCTGTTGGCCTCTCCTCAGCAATGAGATATCATTAGAAGGGCTGCTCATTCCATTGGTGAGGGAACTGGAGAGACAGTTGGCATTGAGAGGATGTGGGCTTCCATTGCCCAGGCTCAAAGAGGACTGTGCACCTGAAAGGAACTTATTTCCTGCCAGCAGAGGGTCTGAAGCAGATGTCTCCAGCTTCAGCTTCTGGCCAATGTGTTCCTTTCCTTTACTGATGAGGGTCATTGGTGCCTGTTCACCTGTAGAGCCAGCCATGGCTAAACTGTACTCATCTGTCTTCTTTATGAAGCTTTGGCTCACATCTGGAGCAACAGGCTCTAGAGACACTGTGGCTTTGTGCTGTGGGGAATGATGATTTTGAATAGTGGGACAACTGCCTTGATTCTTGGAGCTAAAGTGGAGGGCCTCCCCATACTCCAGGCTCCTGTTCAGTCCAGTTTCCTTCCTGGGCTCTCCTAATG
Source organism: Ctenosaura bakeri (assembly GCA_948474755.1). NCBI lineage: Eukaryota > Metazoa > Chordata > Lepidosauria > Squamata > Iguanidae > Ctenosaura > Ctenosaura bakeri. The sequence continues at coordinate 307,103 of CAOLHI010001922.1, forward strand.
GGAGGCCATTCAAAGTTTTCACACTGGCCTTCTCAATAAAGCGGAAGGTCACCACTGAGCTTTGACCACCAGAGACTGGGGCCACCAAGGGAGTACGGCTGCCTGGGGAGCATAGGGAGAGTGGAGGTTTGCTTCTCAGTGGCGTGCATGGAGCTGTCACCCTCCCTGAGCTGGGACAGCTGCCATTGCCAAGGTAACCCATCTCTGTGACCTTCCGGATGAGGGAGCCAGTGCTATTATACATCCCGAGCTGGGAGCGCTTGGCTTCTGGAGTCAGTCCCTTGCGGAGAAGGTGAATCCTGCCAGCATTGAGATTGGGTGTGAGACAGCGCTGGGGGATAAAGGCAGCAGGTTCAGCATTCTTGGAAGGTGACAGCCATGGCCTCTTCTCCAGCTCTCGAGCAAAGTGCTGAGGTGACATGATGTAGTCTCCCTCAGGATGGAAACACATCACTGCTCCAGCCTGGGACATCCTGGAAGAAGGAGGTAGTTCAGGCGTGGAAATGAAAGGAAAGGAACAAGAGGAAGAAGAAAGGTTCCAAGCACTGCAGGGGTGAGAAACTGAAAGGAAGCAGCAGGATTACATGGCCCTGGAACAGAGAGGAGAAAGTCAGAGGTCAGGAAAGTCCTCAGTGACTCATCAGACAGCAGCACACTGAACCAGGGAGACAGCAAGTATGGACTTGACCACATCAGTCTAGAAGAAAGGCCATATACTTCCTGACTACTTTGATTAGAACTTTACACTGGGCTGTACTGTGAAATACACATAGGTTTCCTCCCCTTAGTAGGAGCTCCCTCTCCACCCACCTTCCATCAAGGTCACACTTCATTTATAGATGCCAGATTTTCCCAACAGAGAAAACTGGAATAATGCATTTCTCCTCACTAGTCATGGGATTCCATGTAGCAATCATAACAGCAATGCATGCATATAATTGCACATTGGTCGCAGGACACTGGGTAGCTGTTATGTGATATGAATGGCAATCATACATAAGCAAGGGCCATATATATTGGCTTACGTTACTAGTTGGCCTCTAGGCTTCTCACCCAACCCCATCCCCCAGGTTCTGGAGAAGAAGCAACAGGTATACTCTAAACTGTGAAGAACATAAAGAAAAATCAGAGGAACCCCCATTGTTTCTTACTTTCTCCAATGCCCAGCACAAGCTAGAGTGCAGGGGAGGAAATGGGTGCTGATGGACATCATTCTTTACTGAAGAGCTCTTTCCTGCTGTGAGCAAATTGGTGGATGCTGAGCAATGAAGGAGTGTGTGGAATTGCTCTGTTGGTGCTATTGCTACCATAGATGAGCAGATGTTTCTGCAGGAGTCATAAGAGCCAAAAGTCTCTGGGAGGCATAAGGTAAAAACCTTGCCATAATACTTTAGCTCTCCTTCCTCCAACACTAAGCTTCTGCTGCTTTCATTCCAACAAACAACAATGGTATTTGCATGCAGTGGCCCTGATGACAATGGGTCAGACTTGCTGATATTCTAATTGAGACTTAGTGTCCATATCTGGTGTGTGTGTGTGTGTGTGTGTACTAGAACCATAGATGCATAACAGCAGGAAAAGACCAAAAGAGTCATCCAGTCCAACCTCCTTCCATGCAGGAATGCACAGTCAAAGCACTTCCAACAGTGGCTGTCCAACTTCTGTTTAAAAATCTCCAAAGAAAGAGACTCTGCCCACATACTCCACTGTTGAACAGCTGTTGCTATCACAAAGTTCTTCCTAATGTTTAGGAATCACTTTTTTCTGTAGTTTGAATCCATTGTTCTATGTCGTCTCCAGAGCAGCAGAAAACAAGCTTGCTCCATCTTCCATATGACATCCTTACAAATATTTAAACATGACTAACATGTCATCTCTTAACCTTCTCTTCTCCAGGCTAAATATATCCAGCTCCCTAAGCTCATAGGGCATGGTTCCCAGACCTTTTACTATTTTGGTAACCCTCCTCTGGATACATTCCAGGATATACCATATACATATGTTATATTGTCAGGGCAAACTTAACCCTTCCTCCCTAACCAGATCCCAGTGAAAAATCAAGAGTTCCTTCTCACAGCAATCAGTGTTGGGGTCAGTAGGAGTTCCTAAGGGCATCAATGAGTGCTTTTCTCCTAATGCTGATGTTGCATGGGAAGTGGGGGGTAAGAAGTCACATGAGGGAGGGAAGGGTTACACCTCTTTCCCTGTACACTGTAGTCCTAATTAAGTTCTTCCCATGTCTAATATAAAACAAACAAATGGGAGAAATCATTGCTAACCATACAAGTAAAGCAACATCTGAGATCTGTCTCCTGAGCATATAACTTGAACAGTTCAGCCTCACAATTAATCTTTCTTAAAATGTGGTTTGCTCATGTATAGTCTATGCCAAAAAAAGGGGCACAAACAACTTCAGAAGGTTCTAGGAAGTGAGATTACTGTGGAAATAAGGAACTTCCCAGATTAGAAAAATCCAGACAGAATAATGCTGCTCTTGCCCATATTTCTCTCTGCTGTTTTAGAATCACAGAATCCATAGAGCTGGAAGAGACCACAGGAGCCATCCAGTCCAACCCCCTGCTATGCAGGAACACCCATCAAAGCATTCCCAACAGATGGCCATCCAGCCTCTCCTTAAAAACCTCCTAAGTCTTTTCTATATATCAGCCTGAAAGTCCCAGACACTTGGGAGAGTGCATGTTCTTCCTTGTATAACTAATTGCTTCTCCTCTCCTCCTAAAGAGATATGTGTGATTGGTTGGGTGAACTACATGTCTTAGTCCTCTGCCACACCCTACTGATGCTTGGAAATTGCAACAGTTTTATTTTCTCCCTTCCCTAATATGAGCACATTGGAGGAGATGCGAGCACAGCATATTCTCTAATTCAGACAAGACATATGGATCTATATACACATGGAAACACTGGGAATTCATTTTTCCTCACACATCTGTCAGATTATGTATGTTTCATACACTGTGTAATTTTCCCCCAGTGGGCCAGCTGTTGTGCCTGCTAGTGGTGCTCAGAATTCTGTTGATTAGATGCTCATCCCACCTATTTATGCTCAGCTTATGAGAGCATGTGCTATTAAAATAATTAGGGGAAATCCATACCCTGAGGTGACTGAACACATGCACAAGCAGAAGTCTACCTGTAAAATTCATTTACAGACCAATACACTCAAATAGGTGGTGACTTTTTTTTTCTGGAATGGGGGAATGTGTAATGAATTACTTAGTCTCTCTGTTTCCACATGAACATCAGTATCACCCTGAGTGTGCAAAATAGGAAAAAGTTTAAGTGCCTAACAGGTTGTACAGTACACTGCTTAATCACCATGCCATTATCAATCAATTTTTTCCAAGAATATAATGTTGAGTGCCTTCATCTCACAGAAGTCTGAACTTGAAGAAAGGTTCAAGTCCCTTAAAACCTAATATAGAGACTGTTTGTGGTTCTCAGACTATATGCACCAACATTCCCATAATACTATTATAAGTACAGAACAAGGGCTTTGTCTTGCAGCTCAGATCACATTCCATCTTTTCCAGCATACTTCAGTCAACATTGCTGGTGCTTCTGGAGGCCCCACAGGAAAAACAGAAAGGCCATTTCCACACTACACTGTTATAGTTCTATGATCCCACTTTCAACATCTGTGATACTGAAATGTAGAATTCCAGTACGTGAAACTGAAAAATGCCACCATGTGAAGCTGGAAAGTCCCCATGTGCTGCTGGGGCATATATTCCAGCCTGTTATGAATTTTAGCTATTAATTCATCTTCGCTGCCACCACCCACTGAATTATGAATTATCTGGACACTTAGACAGTACAGCGGGACCCTGTCCAACCATGTACATCCCTAAGCTTAAGAATCTTCCTTTTCCCCCAGTCTACCTAGCTTGGCGTGGGAAGGAGAGAACAGGGTCTTTTACAGAAAGTATTTATTAAAGATATGCAAATAAACAAGGCAAATTACCACACATGGGAAGCCCCCTCCTCCCAGGCACGCTTAGTTACAAGTAGTTACAAAAGAACAGATATGAAAGCACAGATACATTCTTTAGATCAGCCAGCCTCCAAAATAACAGAAAAGTCCCTAACGCGACTAGATAACTTTAGTCCAATTACTCACAGTTGTTCCTAGGCTTAGATGTTCTAAAGGAAGAGGCCAGGAGGCAAGGCCTATGGCCTGCAGCCTGCTACTGGCTCAGAACCCCCCTCCAGGAGGTTCCTGGGTTGTTGTTCTTCTTTGTTATCCCTTTGTTCTCTCTCTAGCCACATGGCCTCGCAAGAAGTTTTATAACGTCTCCTTGGAAGCATCTGGAAGCATCCTGAAGATGCTCACCTCTTTCCTTTTTGATTGGTCAAGTCTTACCCTGTGACCTATAATGCTGACCCACATGACCTATGATGCTGACCACATACTAAAATGTAATCTAATCCCAACACCTTATTAACCCTCGGTTTACCTGAAGAGGGAAGTGTCCCCCTTTTAGCTAAGTCTAGATAATGGGAAGCCCCATTATCACAACATCATATGGAATCCTGGGTTTTGTAGTTTAGGGAGGAGCATTTAGAATTCTCAGCTAGAGAGCTCTTTGGCCTCAGTAAACTACAAACCCCAGAATTCCACAGGATGTTGAAAGTGGAATAACAGCACTATAACAGGGGAGTGCAGAAATGGCCAAAGTCTCCAAAATGTGCACATTCCAGTTAGCTACCTTTAACTACTACCTAATGTAAAACTGTTATCTCTGAGAATTTGTCCAATTCTTTTAAAGCTTTTTTCAATTTTTTCAAAAAAAGGTATCAATATTTTGGAGATCAGCTGAATGTTCATGAGTTTTATTTTGCACTGAGACCTTTAGACTCCCTTTCAAGATGGAGAACTTATTGTAGAAAACATAATCCAGAATAGTAAAAAAATGAATTCCCAGGCAAGTCTGAAAGGGCTTGCTTAGTCTTGGCCGGAGGATGCTGGACAGTCCTTTGGCTAGATCCTGCCACCCTCCACAGTTGTGATGCTTAAGAGAGCCTTTATATAGTTTGGAAAGCCTGGTCCTTTGAATCCAACTCTTTCCTTCTGGGAACTCATACAGTAGCTTTGTGGAAGGGTGACTTTCCCAGTCATCTCTCTCTTGCAAGATGTTTTGGTACATAAATCTTAGTATGCCTTCGCTTCCTTAATAGTGGGGGTGGGGATCATACGGCTCTCCAGATGCTGCTGGACTGTGATTCCTATTACCTGTCACTGTTGGCTAGGATTGATGAGAGAGCTGCACATTTCCTAGCTCTCATCTAGAATAATCTTTTCTCAGGTATTTATAAAGTACAATAACATTCTTTTCTCTGATCTCTCTTTTTCTAAAGCTAGCTGGATGTTCAATGTCTTTTCATCCAAAAGAATACTGTTTTTAAAAACATAGAGGAAATACTGAACAGGTGACTCTCAATTTCCTCTGTCAAAAAAAGTGTAACACAGTGATCATAATGCGCAAGTATCACCACCAATGGAGGCAGTTCATTGAGTGTATCTCACAAACACAAATCTTCAGTATGGGTCTCATCTTTGATGCAGAAATATTACCCATGTAGGAAGAGGGTGTTGCTTTGAAATCACCATAAGAACTGAATTAAACTATGCAGTTATCCCAGATCTGAGAGAATAATTATAACAAAAGTATGCAGCTTTAGACAAATATTACACAGTACGGAATAAGAAGGAAAAATCAAAATGTGCATATGCATGTACATTTGAAAATCTGACTGCAAAACCCACTACAACTCTTTTTCATTCATTTTGCTTTAAGAATCTGCATGCAGAAGGAAAAGGGCCCTGTGGTGGTGCACTAAGAAAACTCTCTGTACAATGAAAAACAGGTAAATAATCTGGCATTTTCTTCTACTTATTTAGTTTGGAAAGCTGATACTGAGACCATTTCTACAAAAAGAAAACATGAAATGTGAAGGACTTAGAATAACTCGAGGAGCCCAAGTCCAACAGACTTGGTGATGAAGGAAGTAAATGAAAGAGGCATCCGCCGCACCTACCTATCACAAGAAGGATGCAATCCACCATGACCCATATGGCTTGCTCAGATCCCATTGATTTAAATGGGGCCTGTGCAGGAAAAACTTCTGGCACAATGTGTTCTGTAGCGAAGACTAGTCTCCCATGCCAAATCTGTGCTTTTCACCTTCTAGAAAGGTTGCTTCTGTTCCCAGCTACCTTCAGAAGGCCACTTAGACCAGACAGAAGAAGGCATAAGAAGCTGTCTAACTAGAAAGAAGCTTTGTTAAAAGTGAGGACAAGGACCAATTACTCTCAGCATTCAGCAAAGAAAGAACAGGAGATTATAGGATATCAGTAATGGGCTTTGGCAGCATCTGGCAAAAGGAGGTGGCTAAGAACATGTTCATCTGAGGCAGGCCTCCCCCAGCAGTCACAGCAGGGATTAATCAAGATGGCTATTTCTTACAGCACAGAAAGCTCATCAACGGGACATGCAGAAATGCCCAGAAGGAACAGCATCCTCTCTCTCCAGTGAGAACAGAGCAACAGGGATGAGCAAAGGGTGAGAGACTTGCATTACTCTTTTGCCTGCCGATAGCATAGTAATTTAACATTGTTTTGAAGAGATGGTCTGCGCTGTGATCTTCCATGAGCCTGTTAGAAATTCCATCCACTTATTCCACTCCAATAAGCCTAACATCATGTTTTAAATAAAAGACAAATCTCTAGTATCCCCAACTGCCACACTCCTATCCTCTTAATCCTCTTTTACTGCCAACCCATTTAATTAACAATCTTGACTAGAAATTGCTGTCAGCACTTTCAAAAAGTTCCTGGAATGACTTCCGGTTCCGCAATGGCGAAGAGTAGGTGACTCTCTCCGGCTCCGGAGAGAATCTACCACGTTTCACGACAGGGGAGGATCAGCGAAATAGCAGATACCTCCAAAAGTTCTCTGGAAAGTAGAGAACTCGAATGGGGCCGCGGAGACCTGTTTCCTTTCTCGCTCGAGTGTGAGGATACCAGCATATCACCTCGATCGGGAGAGAGGAGGTCGGATGGCAGCCATCGTCGTGGAAGGTAGCTGTACTTGTATACAGCGTTTCTTGGTCGCGGAATTTTAAAACCCACTTGATCGTCTTGTCTCTGGGCGAT